>CM049818.1:4259855-4644855 GCA_027422435.1 Schizopygopsis pylzovi | reverse complement strand
ATGTATTCAGACACTGACACGATGATCTATCGACAGCTTTAAGTGGATGTGCAAAGATTACATTCAAGAGTGAAAGACATGAACAGTGATAGAATTAGTTGCCATGCCATCCAAGAACCAGTGAAAAGGCCAGTGAAAAAAGCAAAAGACCATTTCATAATTACTACTTTTTCTCATCTGTCTCTTAAAGGATTAGCTCATCCAAAAATAAACTCACTCTTATGTCTTTCAAAAGTCATATGACTTTGTTTGTCCGTGGAACACAAAAGCACATGTTTATGCTCTTTTCCATACAGGGAAAGTAAACAGTGTATATGTATTACAGTTCAGTCTGTCAGTAATAAAGGATGAACATTCTTCAAAACATCTCCTTTTGTGTTCCACATAAACTAAATCATTTGGAACTATATACATTAGATTTGAGTGATCTGTTTCTTTAAGAAGGAGGTGTGAATTTTCTCCAATTCTTACAGTCAAAACTGACACTTCTTTTCGAGACTGAAGCGCTGTGGCCAAGAAGAAATCAGTGATACACAGTGCATTTGAATATTATTAAAGACCACGTATAATCAAAATCTGATTTTTCTGGCTTTCAATTCATGTCTGTTGACTTTGAAACTAATATATATATATATACATTAGCGGCTAAAAGTTTGGAGTAATTATGATTTTTAAACAGAAATTTTTGACAGAAATCTCTTATGTTCAGCAAGGCTCCATTTATTTATTTGATAAAAATACAGTAAAAATAGGAATACTGTGAAATATTATTACAATGTCAAATAACTGTTTCCGGTTGTAACATTTTAAAATGTAATTTATTTCTGTGATGCAAAGCTGAATTTTCAGCATCATTACTGTAGTCTTCAGTGTCACACGATCCTTCAGAAATAATTATAATATGCCGATTTGCTGCTTAATTATTATCGGTGCTCAATTATTAATAATAGTTCTTATTATAATAAATGTTGAAAAGTTTTTGCTGCTTATGCTTAATAGCTTTGGGGAAACCATCATACGTTTTTTCAGGATTATTTAATAAATAGAAAGTTAACTTTTTTGTAACATTATACATCTGTAGAATTTATAATTTATTATGGTTCCTGTAAAAAATAATTAAGCAGCAAATAGAATGATTTCTAAAGGATCATGTGACACTAGACTGAAGTAATGATGCTGAAAATTCAGCTTTGCATCAGAAATAAATACATGTCAATATACATTAAAATAGGAAACTTACTTTAAATTGTAATAATATTTCACAGTATTACTGTTTTACTGCACTAAACAGTTTTGAATGAGAATGTCCCGTCCACAATACAGCCAGCCTTGACTAGTAACAATTCATGTGATGTAACTAAAGCCACTGACTATTTAAAAATGGACTTGATGTTTTATGTTTTTGACCTTCTTAAATAGGAAATATGTCAATACAGAAGAAAACTGTGCTCGTTGAGAGATTTCACAAGGTCTTTAACATTAACGTTTAGCACCAGAAGGCAGAAAATGAAACTTTTATATCAAGCCAAACATCATATCCCCTTCAATATCTCTGTATGCATATTGTGCTTCTCATGGCCAGAAAATATGGGAGCGGGGAAAGGTTGTGACAGGTGCCCACTTTTGGGAAAGCGACCAATCATGCCATGCAGATTATACAGAAACAAAATCCACACGTATCAATAAGTAAAACATCAGCATACGACTTTAGTAATACCCGTTAAAAGAAAGTTTCAGAAAGTGTACACCTTTCCATTTTGCACCCCACTGCTATTTTTTAATTTCTTTACATTTTTCCTTTTTTGTTTTTTTTAACGCATATTAGATTGTCTATATATATTATTTCCTTATATTATTTACAGAACCTATTTGGTACTTTTCAAAAACAATGAACACCAAACAACCAAAGAAACAAAAATAAGAAAATAATGCATAAATCTGTTTTAGGTGATATAATTGATCAAAATGACATCAAATATAAAAATACATTGTTGCCGTATGTAAAATACATTGCATATACCACAAGACTTTTCCCCTCAGCACAGGTTAACGCACGAAACCGACGAAAGCTAAAGCTTAAAGAGCACTACACCAAGATCGCTAAATAAAAAATACAGATCATAAAACATAAGCAACGTTTGACAGTATATGCAGGGTATTTTAAAATACTGAAAGCAATTTTTATATTTAGACCTTTCAGGAAAATTTAATGTTTTCTGACCAGGGCCTGAAGTTAACTTTTTTGACCACCAGCCACTGTGGCAGGTGGATTTAAAAATCCACCTGCCACAGTAACTTTTTACCAGCCATTTTTTTTGTTTTGATTTTTTTGCCTCATAAAGGTGAAAAATAGAAATCACACAAACATTATTCTTTAATTGTAAGAATACACATTTAAGTGCTGTCAAGTTATTAACGAAATAATTATAAGTAATAATAACTCTTAGACTATATATTTTTTAATCTTTTTAAATTGCGTTTTTTTTTAGGTTTTACGTTTAAATAATTTATGTCCGTTTTATTTTCTCTCGAATTGACTGTTTCTGTGTGCCTGTAAATCTACGAGCTGAGATGAGGAAACTCCCCGCAACCAACGTCAGCTTTGCTTTATCTCATCTATCCCATTCACCAACAGTTTAATACTTACTCGCACATCCAAACATAGTCAGAGAAGGGCCTCATCTTCTTGCCGATCGCGTGAACGTTCCGAAACAGGAGTCGCATCTTCTCAAACTGCGCTGCTTTCATGGACGTCAGTGCATGAAATACATTTCGTCTGTAACGTTACTGCGGTCATAAATCAGCCACTCACGAACCTTGCCGTTGTCGCCAATTGTCCACTTCGTATTAAAACGTCGTCTTTTACTTTTCTTTGACTCATCCTCATCTTTTTGTTGGTTGTTCGTTTCAGCTGGCCTCTTTACCCCAGTAATGTGCCGCCACATTTTGAGCTAAAATCCAACGGAATTGCGGACTTAAAAAAAAAAAAACAGACGCAAAAAAAACAGCAACTACTGAATCACTCAATTCTCATTGGCTACCCGCCAATGTGGCAGGTAGATTGACAGTTTTACCCGCCAATTGCAAAATTCACCCGCATTTGGCGCGTGGTCGGGTGTTAATTTCAGGCCCTGTTTCTGACTGTTTGCGGTGTATGTTTTTCACGTAACCAGGATTAAAATATATGAAACATGGTAGCCCAAAAGTGAATATTGACCAATTCTCATGGTTTTGTTTTACCATTAATTGCTAATCAAAGTTAGCTTGGTTGAAGTACTAAGAACTTGTTTTCATACATTATCAAACGTCCAAAATCCGATCTGGTTCAGAAGGTATGGACCATCCACAAAACAATGAGAATAGGTGAAAAGGTCAGTTAGCCACGTGTGAAAGAACGTCACCAGGCCGTGTGATTTTAGATGTGTTTGTGGAATATAGCCGGCTGTGCTGTAACGGGCATCCGCGGCTGGGCCGGACGGTGGCAGTGCAAACCGCAGGAACAGCCTTCGTCTTTAGACCAACATGGGCTTGGACACGAAACTCTCTTCACGGGATACGTTAGTATAGTCAGCTTCGACGTCATTCTGGTCCGCTGGTTCGTACGGAGGAAGGGTCTCGTCCGTCGAGTCCTTTTCAGGAGGGGGTCCTGAGCCGCCCCAGACAGTCGGGGTACTGCCGTTAGCCGGAGGGCCGGTGTTGTCATCATCTAGATCCTGAAGCACACACAAACCAAAGCATGATTTGAGCTCAATTCAATTCAGAGACCTGTGAGTGTAGTTTAGGAAAAGATTTCAGTTTGAATTACCCATAAATATGTGCGCATATGTATTTCTAGATCTTAATTTCTAAATAAATAAATGGTGTATATAATATACAAATTATAATAATATATTTTTACTTAAATGTATATAAAACGATGCAGAATTCATATTTATGAATAAATAAAAACATTTTAATATTAAACACTGTTACAAGATTCATATAAGTGAGTATATATCGTTAATAATATTTTAAGATTATTATACATAAATACATTTTGCATGAGTTCAAATCTATAGAGAACAACACAAATCATACTTCTAAATACTAAAATATATATTAGTAATATTGAGATAAAAATAAATTATATATTTTAATAATAAATAGTATTTTAATGTTTTTTTGATAAATAAATGTTGCATTAGTTGGAATCTGTAAAGTTTAAAGTATGATACATAATTATAAATACAAATAATAAAATATACTTTAACATTATATAAAAACAGTAAAGGGGGTCATATGATGTGATTTCATGTTTTCCTTTGTCTGTGGTGTGTTTCAAGCTGTATATATAAGATGTATAAAGTCTCAAACCCAAAGATATATTCTTTCTTAAAGTTAAGACTCATACACGCCCTCCTAAAATGCCTCATTTAAACACGCCCCACATGTCTACGTCACTGTGTTGGAAGATTTGCATAACACCGCCCAAATGTATACGCAAAGAAAGAAGGCGTAACTTTTATTCGTGAAGACGCTGTGTGTTTCAAAATATGGTAAGGGGCGTAACATTTCAGTCACACGCTTCAGGTATTCGGCCAATCACAACGCACTGGATAGCTGGCCAATCAGAGCACCGCGTTTTTCAGAATGATGAGCTTTGTAAAAATCCACCAAATAATGTTCTTTTTAGCAACGTCATATGACCCCTTTAATGTAATAATATTAAGCTTAATATTGTAAATATTGTACATAATTCATACATAATGAATAAATGTTTAATAACATTAAAATATAACAAGATTCATATTTATAAACAAATAATGTTGCATTAATTCAAATCTGTAGAGTGTAAAGTTATTTAAATGCATAATCCTTAGAAAATAAGGATAATGAATGAACAAATTAAAACCAATGAATCACATTTCCTGTAAATTAATTTCAGACAGCTCTGATCATAACAGTAGTGTTGTTAGTTTTGTCACGACACACACGTCTGGTTCAGACACATGTAACAAGCTGCACGTACACACATTCACAATTCATTACGATCACTGAGGTGCTACTAATGCTAATTTAATAGTTCCTCAATCGGTCATTAAGCATCAGTATAAGAGCAGAAGAGCACATTCTTATTTATTAGAGTTAATTGATACCGAATGAAGATTCAGCAGATAAAATGGTTTGATAGATTTGACACTTCCCCTCCTGACTCACAGTGAGCCCAACTTTCATTTAAAAGTGCTAATATAAGTGATGTTTATCTCGAGTGTGTGTGTGTGTGTGTGTGTGTGTGTGTGTGTGTGTGTGTGTGTGTGTGTGTGTGTGTGTGTGCTGTGTGTGTGTTGCTGTCTGAGCGATGAAGCAAAAGTTGTTTCTAATTATGCGAGGCGAATGCTCTCTTTTATTTCTCAGTTATAGGGTGATGCCAGTTTTAGCTCTCGTCATTTAACCTTTTTATAACGGTCTGGACGAACAAAGGGCTTTATTTTTCTTAGTGATGATCTTACAAAGAAGGTAATCTCAGTTTCACCGATCTAATAACAGTCATTCCAGCGACTGTCCCAGCCTTTATCTGCCATTCAGAATGATTTCACTGTAAAATTCTTGAACGTAACTTGTGTGGGAATATACATTACATTTTTCAGTATGAATAACCCATAAATATGTGATCATACTATATAGTATTTCTAAATAAACCACAGTTTGTAGATTTATATGTAATGAAAACAATATTGATATGACACTATTAAAATAAAAACATTTTATCATTCATGTTTATAAATACATTTATAATATTATAATGTAATATTATACTTAACATTTATAAATAAAACTGTAATACAACATTTTAATATTAAATATCTCATAATTTGTATTTATAAATAAATATAATAAATATGAATTGTGAAATATTTACATTTTAATACATAAAAACATTAAAACATTTTAATAATATTAAATATGGATATTTATAAATAATATAAATACTTCATTAAGTAAATTTAACAATATTAAAACATTTAATATGATGAATAATACGGACCTTTTACTATAGAAAAATAAGTCTGTATGTATGTATGTATATGTATATACATGATTACATATCAGAGAAACAATAATCATGATTAATGACATGAATTATGCACACAAGCACACAATTATTCCTCTTTTGTGTGCCTGTGTGTAATTTTATTGAAATGAAATATAATCACTAAATTCTTCCTGTCATTCCAGCTCAACTTCCCTTTGGGGTGTGGCCAACTCAATTTAAATTCACAAATTAAACAGAGCCAATTCTTAATCGCTGAATAATGTCCGCCGCTGCCGGCTAAATCACCTACAACAATAAGAGCAGGCACTTATTGAAAGCCCAAACCGAGTCCCCTGGGGATTTGATCACAAAGGTACGTGTCTCAGTCTGGCCTTCATACACAGACCCGCTGTAGTAATTGGCTTTACGGTTATCATAGTTGATGAAATAACCAGCTCATCATATTAATCCACATAAAAGACCCTTTGGCAGTGTTAGCACATGCCTCACATCGCTATGAGTCACTAGCTTTCACCGTTAGCATACGCATATAAACCGCCTGCTGCAAGATGGGGTCTTTACTAGCCACTGTGATATCAGTACACTGGTGTAAATGAGCAATGTCACATGAGTAGACGTGAGATATGGCTGTATATCGGCACGGCTCTGATTCGGCCGTAGGTAATCACAGTATGCTGATATACAGTCATATCAGCCTCGTCAGAGTGTCTTTAAAAGCCATCTTTTGTGCAGAATTACTTCATTCTGCCACGGATTCCAAATCTAAAGTTGACAGTTTTAACAGCTGAGCCCAAGCCTCCGTTATTAATCCCAAAACGCCACTTTAGACTAGTAACAAAGGAACATTGAGTTGCTTCATTAAAAGCTGATTGTGTTACTGTATTATGATCGAGAGATTGACTGAGCGATCATGATTACCTGCATCTGATACAGCATTCATTCTTCAGATCAATCTTATATTCTCCTCGTTTCTGATGACAGCATCTTGTCTTGTTCAAAAAACTGTGCTTTAGTATTTTTCAATTTAAAAGTTTCGTCAAGTATATTCGAAACATTTTGATTAGGGATGTAACAATTACCGGTTTGACGATAAATCATGATAAAATTTCCCACGGTTAGTATTACTGTTTCATATTTTAATTATCATTAAAACCGTATTCGATTAGCACAATTTGAACATCTCATGATGAAAACATACTGTCCAGCATAAAGCACAGTTTTCAGTAACAGCAGCAGACTAGTTTCATTTTGAGTGAAAACAGGGTGGAAAAGCTGGGAGGTTTTAAAAGCGTGCTGAGGGAATTATACAAATTAATATATGAATGAATTAAATATATGAATGAACCTCTGAAGTTTCAGAAATGATTCGATGGCATTTTGTTTTCATCTTCGCTCCAAGTAATACCAAAGACTATAGAATACCCAACACATGTCACTCGTACAGTTTTGAAAGGGGGAAAATGCAATGCTCAATATGGCCGCCCAATCACAGGAAGCCCCGCCTTCTGAATGAAAGAGCCAATCGCTAATCAGTAAAGTCAGCGTGTCACTGCAGCTGCCGTTAGAAGTCTATATATATATATATTAGGGGTGCCAACGCTAAAGCATTAACGCATGCAATTAATACAAAAATTAACACGTTTTTTTACGCAAATGAATCGCATTATAAGGTTTGACCCCAACTTCTTGCCGTCATCACAGCGCAGACGGTTATCTGTTGTGTGTGATGAGGGTACAGTGAACCAGTGTTGTCAGGGTAACGGCACAACAAGCGGGCTATTTTGAAAATACAGTCGCAGGAAAAATTACAGAGCCGCGGGTCGTGTTTTTTTTGGGCTATTTTTATAATGTACCGCGGCCACCCAAAGTGTATAGACAGATAAAACTGAAAATAGATCCTTTTACTAATGTGTATTATACTTGGGAATGTATACCTGGCCACTTAAGAACGGAGAGGCGGTTGTAACATCACAAACAACATGAGTTTCAGCAGAGCATACATGTTGACGCTTTTACACAGCAGAAATAAACATGATAACAGCCACAGATTATATAAGATAATACATTCAACACCTTTACAGGTAAATCCTAGTGTTTTAAATGTGTGATTAATCGATTGACAGCACTTATATATATATATATATATATAAAATGACATTGGTGCTTTAAATCCTTTTTGACAGGATTCACAGCTCTTCAGAGTAATGTTTCTCAGCATTGCACATCAAAGTCTGGGAAGCGGGATCTGCTCACCGTAACAGGCTCGGCAGAGGTGGTTTCGTAGTAGCTTATCTTGTAGTTATTGAGCAGCTGAGTTTCTGTCATGGCTGTGGTCTTGTCTTGTGCTTTATTCAGCTGTGTATACAAACACATGAAAACATGTGAAACAAACACATGAAATTATGATTTCAACATGCACACTTTAGGAGTTGGTTGTGGATCAGAGGATTATTTCTTGCCTTTAAGGGATTTTTTTTCATTTACTCATCCTTTAGTAATTCCAAAGACTTGTTTTATCTTCTACAGAACACAAAATACGTTTTTTTGATGAACAATGGGAAAAAACATCCCATTGTTTAGGCAAAAAAAGCTAAAATATCGTATGTATTCCACAGATGAAATCAGTCACACAGGTTTGACGGAACATGAGGTTGAGTAAATGACAGAAATATCAAGTGTTTGAAATGTCAACTTGTTCAACTACCAACTTAAAAAAAATAAAGTATTTCCTACTAACCAAGTCTGCATTTATTTGATTAAAAAAATGTTTAAAAAGTAATATAAAATTTTTAAATAAGTTTTCTATTTTAAAATATTATAAAATAATTGCTGTCTGTGATGCGCAGCTGAATTTTCAGCATTATTACTCCAGTCTTCAGTGTCACATGATCCTTCAGAAATTATTATAATATCCTGATTGGCTGCTCAAGAAACATTTCGTATTATTATTATTATCAGTGACGTTAAAACACTGATAAAACAGCAGCTTAATATGTGTAAACAAGGATTTTTTTTAATTACCATTTTCAAAAAAAAAAAAAAAAGCTAATTAAAAAGTTTGAACTTGTCAAAGGCAATATTTCGAGTGAAATAACCTCTTACTGCTTATCATAATCTTACTGCTGCTGCTATTTTCAGCAAACATGAAGAGAGATCTCATAATCACAGATTTTAGGGGTGCCGACAGCTGAATTAATCACAGATATTTAGGGAAGCCGAGATGAAAGATGCCTATGATGTACATGTTAATTTGCCTGTGTGCACACACACACACAAACATGTATGCACACACACACACAAACATGTATGCACACACAAATGTAACTCCACCCACACACGTTCTACATTAAGCTTCAGTCAATACACATTACCCCCATGTTAACCCTTTCTTTCTTGACTGTGGCCCGAGGGCAGCATTAGGCATTCACATTCTCTTCGCTCCGTTTGTACTTCACAATACAAATTTGTTTCAAACGCAGTCCAGTACCAACCGAGTGAAATAATCATTAACCAGAGAAAAATGCAATTATCCTATTCTGAGCAATGTGAATTTCCTCCCCATCCCAAAACTAAGCGTGATTCTTCAAAGGTTTGAATTCAAAGATCTATTTTATGGTGGTTTATGCATATACGTCTTCTCACCAGCTCTGTTTTAATTGCGGCGTGTAGCCTGGAGAATTGTAAGTAATCTCAACATTGTATAATGAAGAAAGCTCAATATGTCGGAGTTGAAAGGGAATGTCAGATGTGAGCGCTGAGAGGTGACTGATGGAGAAAAGTCCGCTCACCCTTTCTGTCGAGCTGCCAGACTTCATCGGAGGAGGCGGCTTGTGTTTCGGGGGGCCTCTGGAAAGGAGATACAACGGGATGTTTAGCTATAACCGTGGTGCGAACGCATGCTATACCGTGAACGCACCAATTAAGATGCATTGAGAAAGAGAGGTACAAAAATAGCTTGGATGTTCTAGCCAGGAAAGAAATAGAGAGCAGAAAATAGATGTTTGACATGAATGCGTTCACACTCACTCTCCGTTCGCCATGCTCTGCCGGCGTTTGTGGTACATGGTCACACCAGCGCCGATCAAACACAGGATGATTATGGCGGCAATGATTCCCCCGATAACTGGCCCCACGCTGCTGGTTGATGCTGGTAAAGGTTGATCTGAAACAAGCAAGAGACACATATAACCATTTTTGTGGGTTTTCTGTTCTCTGAACATACAAACACTTATGTGACCAAATATATGAGAATGACGACTTGTGAAAAGTTGCATTTACCACCAATGTTTCTTTAGTCTGTCTGTCTATAATCTGTCTGTCTGTCTATCTATCAGCCAAGTGAGGATTTTAGACCCGATATAACTGAAGAGAATCAGTTATGAGTGTTCATATCCAGGTTGTGTGTTATTCGGAACCGAATTGAGGACTGAAATCAGGAACAGACAAACATACAACAACAGACAAACTGATAGAATGAACAAACGATTGTTTTTTATATTTTCATCTAGTTATATTTATTTCAGACATAATCAGAACCACACAGAGAACTTCACAAAACTGTCCTCACCCCCAGTGTTTATTTAGCTAATACAATTTTTCTTCCAGCCACCAATAAGACTCTAGTACCTATCAGCACCTGAGACAACCTCTACAGCCCTGAACGTCAGCGGAGTCTAGGACACATAGATGAGCCCCAGAGACAGATCTCCAGTGAGGAACTCGTCACCTAGACATCCATCGGGGAAAGACCCCTGGAACCAGTGGAGCCCTTACACTCTGACTTTGCTGCAGTTGGAACAAACTACTGATTCGTCTGGCCGGAGGAGAACTGCCCCCCGACTGAGCCTGGTTTCTCCCAAGGTTTTTTCTCCATTCTGTCACCGATGGAGTTTTGGTTCCTTGCCGCTGTCGCCTCTGGCTTGTTTAGTTGGGGACACTTCATTTCCAGCACAATCATCGACTTGATTGCACAGATATTATTTAAACTGAACTGAGCTGGACGATGCCATTACTAAATTCAATAATGAAATGCCTTCAGCTGAAAATTGAGTGTTAAATCTTGTCATTTTACATTATTGACACATTTTCCTATTTTGATATTTTGCAGTTGCTTTGTTACAATTTGTATTGTTAAAAGCGCTATATAAATAAAGGTGACTTGACTTGACTAGTACTCTCAGCCTCATTTTACTATGTTTAAATATACAGATGTTCTCCCTTCAAAATCAGCACAGAAAATACAAATAAAATGTGCATATCTGCGCCTGGACATAGCAGACTGTTTACAGTGATTACACATATAAAGATGTTGAGCGGGTCACACAGCTGCTGGTCAGCATCACACGGATCATTTCAGTAGCACGGTTCGATCCGCTTTTGGAGCATTTGGTTTTCCAAACAGCTGGTAACTACATAAAACAGGCTGTGTGACTACGATTAAGGATTACTGTAATAGGTTTATGTTGTTTGACATGCAGAGGCAGCGGATTTTAACATTTCTAAAATAAATACATATCAAATCAAGCGTTCTTGCTCTTATGTGGCAAACGTGCTCCCATAATTCACACACAGGCATTTCCAGGTTCACTGAACACCAATGAGGATTTTAGACCCAATCTCACTATATAAAAATATAAAATCTGAATTCTGAGGAGAATAAGATAAGTGTTCATAGCAGGAAATGCACTGTCAATTGCAATTATTTATCCTGTTTGCTACTGCAATGCAAATTCAGACTAAATTTGAATTATGGTAGCAAACATAATGAATAATTGCGGTTCAAGTTTGAATATAAGGAAGTACAATAAAATTAAATTAAAATTCAAAGTAAATCATAAAACATTTTTTTTTATCTAGAAAAGCAAAGTTTGTCAAGACAAAGTATATATATGAACTCAGCAAAGTTATATAGGCCTTGAGAATGAAAGATTCAGTGCTGCTTGTGCTGGTAAAGGTTGATTTAAAACAATACAAGAGGCACTAAATATAATCATTGTGGGATTTTTGTTCTTTAAATGTAAGTGACCAGGCATCTGAGAATGGACACTTTGATTTACACTGTAAAACCTAACAAGTTTTCCTCATCTGTTCATATTTGTTTAAGAGATAGTCACTCAGGCCCACACAGAGAACTTCACAGAACTGGCCCATCATAGATCGACAGACAGATATCTTCTGTGGAAGGACACCTCACTTCTAAGAATGCATTACCTTTGTTAAACTGTCATTCCTTTCATTCCAATCCAACTTCCTGTGGAATGTGGCCATTTCAATTAAAATTTCAACTCATCAGTTTTGAATTTTGTACAACTCTGGTCTGGATGTTGGTCGGATGACCCCAAGCCAGATACCAACTGCACTTCGTTTAAAACCACATTTGAAAGTGGCCCAAATTGGGTGTGGAAAGTGATATTTATCCATTTTTTTTTTCTTTTCCAACACCATTGTGATGTCAACCATTAACGCCCCAGACCAGTGAACCCCTTTGAAAACTAATACACCACCACTCCTTATCTTTGCCTTTGCAGTTAGACATTTAAAGCTGGAGTGATAAGGTTCTCTGTAGTGCGGCTCAGTTTGATGAGGTATTCACAGGCAAAGCTTGCTAAGACTTGCTGCTGGGGTGGGTATGCTAAAATTAGTAAGTCCCACTGCTCTCAGAGCGACTGATTAGACAGAAGGAGAGAGAGAGAGAGAGAGAGAGAGAGAGAGGCGAGTGAGACAAAGAAAAAAAACGAGGGGGACTGCCATCACCAAACCTTTTTATTGAAACTTTGTCCATTGTCGTGCCAATAAAACGCTCTTGAAATGAGGTATGACGATTGGGAGTGATAAGAAAGGACAGGAAGATTGAGTGTGTTTGGATGGAAATGACAGTGCAGTAATGCTGCTGTCCACCAGGGCTGCCATTTCTAATGCACGTTTGATCTGCAAAGTCACAATGGTGATCTTTCTGTGAATTTCAGCTTATTTCGGAGGGATCAGATTAACTCGGTTTCCAGTGCTTGTAAAGAAACAGATGTGCTCATAGCATGCACACACGCACACACTTCAACATGTAGTCACACATACATTTCTAATATAAAACAGATTCTTGATGAAACCGGGCAGTGAGCCACAGTAACGCATGAAAGCTCTCACACAGAGAACTTGAAGGGGGGTGAAAAACAATATTGGACACTCTTAAAAACACCAGTATTTCAACAGCAGGATTGAGCTAGAGAGATCAGATGAACAAACGAAGAAAAAAAACTCTTTATTTGATAAAAGCTGATAGCCACACAGCATGAGACCTTTGGCGATCGTTTTTACCGCGCTGTGTTAAACAAGAGCATTTGTTATCAATGTTCTAGCGAGCGAGAGGGTTTTGCTCAGTGTGTGTGCATATATCAGTGGGGGTTATTGCATAGATCAGGCAACCTAAATCAAATCTAAGCACATGTCTAAACAAAGAGTTGTTGTATATCGTGCAATCCTGAAAATATATTGCAATCAGCTGCACGCTGTTCCTCAAGTCATCTGCTCACATCTTAGACTAGATACTAATTTGTCTCTCATGTTTCCTCTATTGGTTGGTTCTTACATTTGCAGTGCATTTATTTGGCCTGGGTAAATTTTGGGTCGTAGCTTGTGCTGTGCGGGCTTGCTTGTTTGTTGAATATCTCAACAATGACTTACAATTAAATGAGAAACATCAAGGGCAGGAAGAGAAAATGAAAATCCTTGACATTTCATTAGAATGAAGACTTTAGGAAGACAAAACGAAAACAAATAAAGACCAAAAGAGAAAATTGCAAGCAGTAAATTTCTGGCAGAAGTGCTAATTTTGAGTTTAGCGCATGCTGCTGTTTATTTCCTTTCAGTAGAGTCTCTAAACAAACAACAATTTAACGTGAAATATTAACATCCATATTGCAATTTGATGTTTTTGCTGTCCCACTTTTTTCTATCCGAGTAGAGTCACTCAACAAACAATAAAATGCTGAACATGAAGAAGGAACTTCAGAAATCCTGAGTATACCATCTGTATTCTGTATTGACATCTTGTTAAATTAATAAATTAATGAAACAAATAAAATGTTAGAAATAAAAAATACAACCAAAACGAAAAATAGAACAACAGGCAGACAAACAGGCAGACAGATAGATAGATAAATAGAAGACAGAAACAAGACGAAGAAGAAGAAACAGACAGACAGACAGACAGACAGACAGAGAGACAGACAGACAGACAGACAGATAGATAAATAGACAGACAGACAGACAGACAGACAGACAGATAGATAAATAGATAGACAGAAACAGACAGACAGACAGACAGACAGATAGATAGATAAATAGATAGACAGAAACAGACAGAGACAGACAGAGAGACAGACAGACAGATAGATAAATAGACAGACAGACAGACAGACAGACAGATAAATAGACAGACAGACAGAGAGAGAGACAGACAGACAGACAGACAAAGATAGATAAATAGACAGACAGACAGACAGAAGACAGACAGACAGACAGACAGATAGATAAATAGAAGACAGACAGACAATAGACAGAAGAGAGACAGACAGACAGACAGACAGACAGACAGAACAGATAGAAGAAGACAGACAGACAGACAGAAGACAGACAGACAGAAGATAAATAGACAGACAGACAGACAGACAGAAAGACAGACAGACAGAATAGAGACAGAAGACAGACAGACAGACAGACAGATAAATAGACAGACAGACAGACAGACAAATAGACAGACAGACAGACAGACAGACAGATAAATAGACAGACAGACAGACAGACAGACAGACAGACAGACAGATAAATAGACAGACAGACAGACAGACAGACAGACAGACAGACAGACAGACAGACAGACAGACAGACAGACAGACAGATAAATAGACAGACAGACAGATAAATAGACAGACAGACAGATAGATAAATAGACAGACAGACAGACAGACAAATAGACAGACAGATAGACAGACAAACAGATAGATAGACAGACAGACAGACAGACAGATAAATAGACAGACAGACAGACAGACAGACAGATAAATAGACTAACAGACTAATAGACAGACGGACGGACGGATGGATAGATGAGTGTTGAGCGAAGATGTTTGAAACTGCTGATTTTGAGTCGTCTCTGCTGCTGTATTTACTTTGTCTCTAAAAGGCGTCTTGTAATTAACAGGGGAACTGTGAGGGCGGGGGAGGAGCTTCGGAAATCCTTGACTGAAATCCCTATTACAATTTTATTAGAATGAAGACTCGAAGAAAGAATAGACTGCCACCAGTGAATTACTGCTGAAAGTGCTTCTCCTGCTGATGCACTCGCGTCTGTTTGAGAGGAACTTAGTGCATCATCCATATTGACATTTTATAGGAACCAAGTCTGAGGAAAACAAACTAGCCCGTGACCAGCAATAAACCAAAATTTCTTGTGAATCCATTATTATAAGAATGAGGAATGTCAGAGAGGGAGAAGATGAATAAAGCGAGACAATGGAATGACAAAGAAATAAGACAGGCAGACTTGGACATTTTTTAAATCTGTCGATTTCCAGGAATGCAATGAGACATACAGCACGAGAACGAACAACAACTCTGCATTGCACTGGAACACGCAATCAACTCAACGGTCATTTCTCTTCCTACTTTTCTCTTAATATCTCTAAAACTTTCAACACCTTTATGTTTCTGCTACACAGGCCTTTTCCTAGCGATGTCACCCAAGGCCGGCGATCTCTGCTTGTGTAGGAGGAAATTAAAACACACACAAGTGTAAGAGGTGGGTGGACGTTTTGGAGGGACTGACAAAAGACTCATTGTTGAAATAATAATAATTATCAGCAGCAGCTTGACTTCTGATTCATCCCATTATCGCCCATATTCTTTTAGCATTCCACCACTATACTTAGCCACCAGACTTCGAAAGAGAGAATTAGAGAGAGAGAGAGAGAGAGAGAGGTTGTGTTGTGCTGAGCTGCCCTTAAAAGCTTTATAAAGATCATGATAATTGAGACGTGCAGTCTGAAATCTGTCCACATGCAGAAAAACAGCACTGCTCAGTCCACTGCGGCCGCTTCTTAATGCCACAAAGAGGATTACATGTACACACACACACACACACACACACACACACCACACACACACACACACACACACACACACACACACACAGTGTTTTTGCTAACTCCTACTCCTATTTTGGTGACCTACTAGATTTCTGTCTTTGCCTCACCTTCACTTTACACCAATCCAATTTGCATACTCATCTGTGATTTGTTCCCGCTCTTCTAGATAATGTTTTGATTGGCTGTGGGGTTTATGACTGGATTTGCTTAACAACTATTACAGACTGGTGTATATAAACAAATAAGGTATAAACAAAGTGAAAGAAAATGCGCTACCATCCAAAATGTTTTTGAAAAAGCTCTGTTCACCAAGGTTGCATTTATTTGATAATACAGTAAAAATTGTAACACTACAATAAGGTCCTATTAGTTAATGCATTAACTAACGATGCACAGAACAATTGGGGCAGTATTAATTAATCTTTTTAAAATTCAACTGATCATGTTAGCTCAGGCTGCATGATATTAACATATACAAATTTGAATAATGTGTTAGTAAGTATTGAAATTAGAACAAACTAAGATTAACAAATGCGTTTTAAATGATTTTTCATCGTTAATTCATTTTTTGCAACGAATGTAGTTAACTAATACTAACTCATGGAAACTTAGTGTAAAAAACTGAACTATTGTAAAATATCACACTTTACATAGCAAGTTAATATCTGAGATACATTATAGTATTTATTCATGTTGAAGTTTTAGTAATTCTGTTGCATGTTTTTGCCATTTTTTTATTTCTGTATAGCACTCATTAATTTTTATTTTAGTTTTTGAAATGAAAATGATAACCGTTTAAATAAAATAATTTTGTTTTTGTATTTTACTTTATTTCATTTAACGTTTATTTTAATTTTAAGTAACAAATTTTGTTTTGTGGTTTTAGGTTTTGTTTTAGTTTATTAAAACTGTTATATACTAAGTGAATGCTTAGTATTTTTGTGGAATCTGTGATATTTATTTTTCAGTATACTTTCATGAATAGAAAGTCCAAAAGAACAGCATTTATTTGAAATAAAAAATTTTTGTAACATTGTAAATGTCTTTAGTGTCCCTTTTGATCAATTTAATGCATCCTTGCTGAATACAAGTATTAATTTATTTTGAAAAAACGTACCGGCCACAAACTTTTGACAGGTCGTTGAAGTGGCTAAACAGTTTTTTACTTTAAGTTTGTTACTTAAAAAAACTCAGATTTCCATTGGAACCTGTACATGACATACATCCTTTGGTAGTAATTACTTCTGTTGTTTGGAAACCTAATCCAGACCCTTACATGTCTAAAACATTTTCTTTCCCTCACTCTCTGACAGCAAGACGAGGAACAGTATTTTCTGAGGAGCAGCAAGTTCTGTAAAAAGCATTTGTTCAATTCGCTCCATATTTGATCCCTCTGCCAGCCCTACTCAACGGATTAAAGGCACGTCTATCATGAGACGTCTCTGTAAATCTCCCTCCGTCACTCTTACTCTTCCTCACACTCGTAAGTGCTTTTCTTTCTGTTCAAATCAAACAGTAGGATTGATTCTTTTCCCATAATAGCCTGGGTGAAGTGAACTAACTGAATGGGGGGAAAACCCTAGTTTTTCAGGGACAGGAGAGAACGAGTCCAAGCTAAAGTCAGTCTGATACGGGCCAATCACTGTAAATTGCTGTCATTGAGTTGCCTGAATGGATTTAAACGTAGCTCATTCAGAACCCATCACAGCCAAAAATACGCTTTGTCTCACAAGGTTAGATCTGTTCGAGGATTTCGGAAGATCAGAACCATACAGTAGACTTCTTTTGTTTGCTCAGATGTCCTTGTGTAAGTCAGGGATTTTCAAACTGAAGTGAGCTACTAATATCTAACATACCACTAATATTGGGACCAACCCTCCCCAAACCTTCACTTAAGTGATAATCTCTCATAAAAAGACTAAACTTACGTCTGTGCTTCAAAGCATTGAAGTTTTACAGTACGACAGTTTAAGCTGGAAATTTCATTTTCAAATTTATGCTCAAAAAGTGGTCAACAGAAATTAAATGGTTCATAACTACTGCATAAATATAATTTAGTACCAACATTTTTTTAAATAAAAATAACAATTATATTTAAAATTAATAAAAAAAAAAATTAATTTAATTGAAAGAAAAAAACTGTAATTTTTGAGGACCATGTGAGGACCACTAGAGGATTAACAGTGATAGTACATTGTATTTGTAGCAGTTATTATTATTGATATTTACTAGCAATTACTGAATGAAATACATTTGTATCAGTGTAGGTCTTTATACATGCAGAATATAGTGCGGTCTTTGCTTTCCTTCCATGGAGATCATCATATTTGTGCATCTTTAGCATCAAAAAGTAAAACCCTCAGGAGTTGGTCACAGTGACTTGTATCATTCATTTTAAAGAGTTTTCAGACTGATTTAACATAATATTATACGTGGCTTTGTCTTTGCCTCCTGTGTGTGTGTGTATGTTTGGGTCCGTCTCAGCAGTGGGACTCACTAGATAGTGTCTTACCTCCCTGATGGAGTGGTTACCTGGATACTGCATGCATAAATAATTGAGCTTGAGACAAGTGTGTGTGTGTGTGTGTGCCCAGGCTCATGTGGAGTTACAAAACACCTGCGTAGCTGGCAGCAAAACAGTCTGTTTTTTTTTCTTCATGAATTAATAAAACAAACCATCCTTGACTTGCACTAAGGTTCTCCTCTCGTATCTGATGCGCTCTCTGTAGAAGCCAATGCTACTTCATGGCATTATTTAAAGAATTTAGCTTGGCAGCCAATAAAGAAAACAAAAATCCATAGACTTACAGATAGAGGCAGCAGAGCCATTTCTAGGGACTAGTGCTGTCATGATTTTCATTTCAGTATATATACATACCAATAACCAGGGCCGGCCCTGGGCATAGGCGGAATAGGCAAATGCTAGGGGCGCCTAGAAGTTTTATTTATTTTTTAACTTTTTTTTATTCTCGATTCTACTTCAATACTATAAATTTAAAATGTTACACAAAAGGCGATCGTCCCACAAAAACAACTACTTTATTGCTCTCCTCAGTTCGACGCATGCTCTTACCCCGCACAGCCGCACTTCCACATACATCAGTTACCTGATTGTAAAAGATTAATTATCACTGTGTCCAAAAGACCGAAGCCCTCTGGTGCCCAGGGAACAAAATTAAACAAGAGAAGAATAAAAACAGGACAAAGACAGAGGTAATGTGATGTAATGAATGATGATGATCAAATAAACTAGTCTTTAAATGCATGAATTTTTCGCCAATCATGATATTCGTGTCTTTAGAGACCCTTATATATCCAGCACGGGGGAATCTCTGACTGCTGCAATAGCAATTTTTTTTTATAAATAACCATTTTAAGGACAATTACAGAAGAATAAAATAAAGCATATTTCGTTACTGGAAATATAACACTTTTCAAATGTATTTAGAAGATCAAACAGTAGGCTACTGTATGCTAATACAGTTTTACAAGAATACCAGATGTAATTATTCTTGATGTTTAATTGTGTTTAATTTATAAAGTGACTTAGGCAGCACCTATATTTTTAAAGTTTCACTGGAAACTTAAATAAGATGAATTGTCAATGACTTACACTAACAAAAATAATAAATGCTGTTACAAATGTATTGTTCATTGTTAGTTCAAGTTAGTTTATATTCACTAATGTGAGGCAGCGGGTAAAATCTTGCCTAGGGCAGCAAATCAGCCAGAGCCGGTCCTGCCAATTACAGAAACATTTTATTAAATAACCTCACACTCCTCAGAGTTTAAAAGACTTAAGCATGACTATTCAGTTAAAAAGGACCTATTAAGCCTTTATAAGGATAGACTATAAGTGAGGATCCCTTATTCAAAGAGCAGAAATATGAAGTCATGTTACACCTAAGCAGCATTCCTTGCATTGACTGAATATTTCAGTGATATGCTAAAGAACACAACTGAAAAAGAAAAAGAAGAAAAATAGTTATGGCCAATAACTCACAAATGGCAAAATTCAAATTATATACTATTTTGTCTAAATAAATAACACAAATACTAAAAAGGAAAAAAAATACATGACAATTCAGCTTCGAATCACAGGAATAAATTACACTAAAATATATTCTAATAGAAAACAGTTATTGTAATAATATTTCATAATGTTAATTTTTTACATTTCACAATAACAGTTTTTGACTGTATTTTTTATATAAAGATGCAGCTTTGATGTGCATGCGTGCGTGTATGAATATGTTTGTATCTGGGTTAGTAAGTGTAGCTGATCGTGTTCTGCTGAGTTTATAAGATAAAGCCATGGCCACCCTGATAGCAGAAGATGCGTGTTAGCATCACAAGCGTTGAGAAAGCGTCAAAACTAAATGCTCAGTGCCTTGAGGTGTTTTCTGTATTGACAGTATGAGTGCTGTGTGTGTTTGCCTCCAGACTTTCTAAGCTAATCTTCTCTGATCCTGACCGCGAGACGTCTGTCTCTGTCTGCCTGTGTTTCTCGTTGCCGTAAAGTCTACATGTCCTAACTTAAGCTGCATGACAGATCAAATATTGAAAATGTTTCTAGCAGCATTAAATGAAGCAACATAGCAAATGTTGCAATGAATTTAATGCAACCATTAAGTTTTCTAAAGCATGTGTTGGATTGGATTAGTCTAGAAAAGGTTGGAACTCTTTCAGCACCACTTTAGTCAAAACTGTGAATCAATGATTCATTTGCAATGTGTGCCGCCGCACAACACACACACTGACAACACACACACACACACACACACCACACACACACACACACACACACACACACACACACACACACACTTTATGTTAAATGATCATGTATGAATATATGTTGAATGTATTTGACAATAATGGTAATTTTTTGCTAATCTAGCAAATAAATCAATCAAATCAAATATGAATCATTAAGTGTCTCAAAAAACACTTTGTACTGGTGTTTTATTCCTGAATAAATTATTATTTTTGAACGAATCGGCAGTGAATGATTCAGTGACTCACTCATTTGTATTGAAGCCCATTTTCACCATGGAATAAAACTTTTTTTCCATAGAATTTTGAGAATAACAATTGTAAGATACAAATTCAAATCTGAGAAAAAAAAAGAAATCAGAATTGTGAGATAAAAAGTAGCAATTTTCTTTTCTTTCTTTCTTTTTTCATTTTACAGGTAAATCATAAATTAGAATGTTTCGATCGGGTTTTTTCTCATAATTCAACTAAGCCAAATTTATCTGATTAGAAGAAACCACACTGACACTAGTTCACTGCTTCATATTATGAGAAAATACAAATTGGTTCAATTACTTTATTGTTCTATTGAAAAGCTTTAGTCCAACTATCTGGATAATGAAGGTATTGTCTCATATTGAAAAATAAATGGATCATAAGTATTCTATTGATAGAACCCTTTGAGACTTTCTTTTGCACATATTCACAGCCAAAGTCAGAAAAAATATCGAGATTTGGCAGTGATATATTTTCATTGTTTTGCACGAGGCTAGCGTCTATTTAATTTTGTCTCATGTCTCTCGTGTGCATAGTGTGCAATTGCAGTGTTGGTCCCTGAATCTCGTCTCTCTCTCTCTCTCTCTCTCTCTCTCTCTCTCTCTCTCTCTCTCTCTCTCTCTCTCTCTCTCTCTCTCTCTCTCTCTCTCTCTCTCTCTCTCTCTCTCTCTCTCTCTCTCTCTCTCTCTCTTCTCTCTCTCTCTCTCTCGCAGGAGAACAATCTGCTCTCTGTCAGTCTGTGTTTCACTCTCTTTCCTGATGAGTGTCAGTGCGAGTGTCACAGCAGGGTCTCCCACCTCTCTCCATTCCTCCATCACTCATTCTCTAACAGACACATATATCCGGCCTTCGCTCCGCAATAGCCTTGAAATCCCTCAATCATTCATTCCTCAACATATGCTGCTCTTTAATGTACATCACGTGCTGGATACGCTCGGTATATTTGATGATGTGAGATGGGTTATTCTGACCCTGCGCTCTCGTTGAATATGTCTCAGTGAATACTTGACTGTAGTGACTGTATTAGAACCCATCTCAATATCTGCACACTTTGAGCATTGCTATGCTATTTTATTCTTAACCACTGGAAGTCAAGAGTGCACCCAGGGTCGACAGTTTGTGTGAAATGACTGTTTTCTGTACTCTCAACTATTCATGAGGTGTGCCGTTCCGCCATTCTTATTGCATCTTGTTCTTCATTAGCATGTTTCTATATTACGCTCATCCAATGCACCTCTTTCTAATGTAGAGTGATGTTTTTTTCTTTTTATCTATATGGCTACATGAAATAGCTTGCTGAGATATTTTTTGATGCATTTCCTACTAAAGCATCAAATTTGATCAATAAGCTTTCAAAAGGGAGAATACATGGTAAGAAACTTTACTCTAAGCCATTAAATATAATGCATTATTAAAGTATTTGGATGCATTAATTATGTCTTGAAATGCACCTAATAAGGCATTGTATGATCTCATTAATAATTTTAACCACAGTTACAATACATTATAAAACGTATCTATTTGTTATGTTACATTTAGAAACTTTAATGCATTAAAACACAAGACAGGCAACAAATGTCAGATGTATAAAGAAATTATACTGTATGTACTGTATTATAATGGATTTTAAAAGAATGGTTTACCCCAACATGAAAATGTGCTCACCCTCAGGCCATCCAAGTTTTTTTTTAAATGGGAAGAGATTTAGAGAATCACTTGCTCTGCAGTGAATGGGTGCCGTCAGAATGAGAGTCCAAACAGCTGATAGAAACATCACAATAATCCACACCACTCCAGTCCATCAATTAACATCTTGTGAAGAGAAAAAGCTGAGCATTTGTAAGAACCAAATCTGTCATTAAGATGTTTTTATCTTCAAAAAATTGCTTCCAGCTAAAATACTAGTCCTATGGACTATCCATAATATTCCTTTCTCCTGTGAAAAAGTCATCTCACCTGAATCAGGAGAGAGAAGTTATATGCACAGATCAAACACTTTTTAGCAAAAATAATCCAACACTGTTCTAATCAAATATGTTGGTGGAGTTTGATGTGAAAAGACAAATGGGATGGACTTTATCACTAGATGAAGTGTTATTATGCAATATGGACTCATATATTGGCCAGAAGCGATGGTTTAAAGTTACAATGCTTTAATGATGGATTTGTTTCTTATAAACAATGCAGCTTTTCGCTTCACAAACATTAATTGATGGACTGGAGTGGTGTGGATTACTTGTGATGTTTTTATCAGCTGTTTGTACTCTCATTCTGACGGCACCCATTCACTACAGAGGATCCATTAGTGAACAAGTGATGTAATGCTACATTTCTCTAAATCTGTTCTGTTGAAGAAACAAACTCATCTACATCTTGGATGCCCTGAGAGTACATTTTCAGTCAATTTACATTTTTGGGTGAACTATACCTTTAACTTTGGTTACAATTATTTATGAAAAGAAATAATGCATTACCATATACATTTTGGATACCTTTATAATGCATTATACAGGCTTAAAGTAAAATCGTATCAAATATGCTTCGATGTTGACGTCAAAGGTTGTGCTTCCAATCAGACTTTACTTAGCAAAAGCTAGACGTCTTTGAAAGAATTTAGGAAACAACATAAAATAAAGTTGAAATCTAGATCCTGAAAGCCACTGCTAATCAGTTATACACTAGTATACAGATGAGCTCATCGCTAACACACATGGACTAAAAGCCGCAAACTCTACATTTGATTTCATGGTTCTTTAATATCTCTCCCCACTCACTTCTGCTCCATTTCTCTTTCCATTCAGTCTATTGTTTTGGTCTTGTCACCGCAGATATATTAACAATAGCGAGGCTGCCACCCATCAATTCCTCTCCGAGCCAAACATGAACACGGAGCAATGGTGCACCAAAACAAATGGCATAGCTTGATTGTTTTAATGTGATTAAACTCCCACAGCACAAGCTATGCCATGGTTTTCAATCTTTTTCTATTCCCTCTCATTTTCTTGCTCTCTCTCTCTCTCTCTGTGGAGCTCAGCTGCACATAATACATTCATCTGCTTTCAGTATCTGGATCTGCAATAGAGCCACAGCCGCCCCACGCCGACTGAGCACTAGACAAAATGGTTGCCGGTCTCTTGTTCTTTGTTCGCTCTCCATCCACAAAATCTCAAAATAAAGGGTTTTCTACATTTCTCTTTTCAAGAATCATGTTTGGGCCATTCTGTGAAGCACTATACACAGCAGCATTATACTCCTGCCAGCTGTTTATTTAGCCTTCTATTGTGTTTCTCTGCAGTATGTGTTTGCCGGGTCAAACTGACCTCAGACAGAAACACATTACCGTTACAAACTCATTTCTGAAATGTGCTTGTGTACTGTGTGGTAAAACAGTAGGAGGAAAATCATCAATTATGCTTACTGGCTTTTGATTACATCAGAGGAATCTGAAGAAAATAACAAATACATCAAACATAACCATGAATATACAATTTCTATTTTTTATTTTCAAGTTCAATTTGATGGGATTAAGGAATTTAAAATTGATTACAATTTATATATAAATAATGTATATCTAAATAATAATAATATTAATAATAACAATATGTATGAGTTTTATGTAAAAACACAAATGTTTTATTTATATTCAGTTATTTCGCTTTAATGGCAATGAAAAGAACTTATTAATTGCCATTAAAGTTAAATGACTGAATCTACACGTGGGAGCCTGAGAAAAATTGTCATTTTTGAAGAAAATTTCAGATGGCACTTCGAGGCTTATATTTATCTAATACATTACCTATTATTTATATAGAAAGTTGGGTTTTATAGGTTTAACAAAGCCCCTATAGAGTGCACATACCCATAACCTCACTATAGTACATAGATGCAATACAAACTAAAGCACTAGAAAAGAAACTTATCATATCTTTCAAGTCAAAATAGCATTCACAACCCATTTCACTACCGTATGTGTCGTGTTTCCACATGAAACGGAATATTCAATGGAAAAAATCGATTGAGTTTGATTCTGAAATTGATTGCATCATGAAAAGTGAGTCAGAGCTGAACGTCAGTCTGTACTGGATTGTGGAAAAATACTACCCTCCATATTATATTATATATCATATCATAAAATTGCACTCTGTTGCATATAGTTGCATGCAGTTGCAAACCAGCCTGTCAGTCACCCTGTCACAGTTAACATCTTCCATTCACATTTGAATTAAATTTACACCGCTCAAACAATTCTGAACTGAATGCCCCTCCAAACGCAATGGGTTGTGGGCGATATTAGCTGGTAAAGTGTCCAAAATGACTTAAAGGGATAGATGAAAACTACCCAATGATTTACTAACCCTCAAGCCATCCTAGGTGCATATGACTTTCTTCTTTCAGAGTAATATTAAAAAGTGTCCTGGCTCTTCCATTCTTTATCATTTATAATTATTAACTTTCGAGGTTTTGAAGCCCCAAAAAAGGGCATCCATCCAAAATAATAGTACTCCACACGGGTTAATAAAGGCCTCCTGAAGCGAAGCAATGCATCTGCATAAGAAAAAACTTTAGAAACTGTAATGTACACAAACACATCCCTCGGAGAAATTATTTTGTTTTCCCATTGAATTAAGTTTATTTTTCTGACCTCGTTGATAGGTATTTTTTCTAGTTTTAAGTGTGCTTATTTTTTTTTTTTTTGAAAACAAGACATAACATCTCAAGTCAGTTTGCTTCTCTTGCATCTTGATATAAAAATGTTTATATACTTGCACTGGAAAACAAGATAAAATACCTGAGAAAGAAAATAACTTTTTGAAGTGTGCACACCGGGGTATAGGGCATATCATGTTTCTTTTTCACATTTTCAAAGTTATTAATGCTAATCAGATTTCAGTTACTGTGTTAAATACTGTCAAGATTTTAGCCAACAGTTACCTACCGCATTACCTACAACAATGGCCAAGCAGCCAATATTAACTGATTCCTGCAGTCTTAATGACCGAGCCAAAAAGGAAAGTCATTTCAGAAGCATTTTGAAGAAAAGCCGAATAAATTTTCTCCTTCAAAATAACCTGCACTAAGAAATCACGCATAAAAAAGATTAGAAAATTCTAGCAGGAAAGTAAAAAAGGGCAATTTTTGATTACATGTTGATTTAAAACAGAAATGGTTCTCTTGTTTTACAACCGTTTTAGTTCAAATACGAAGTGTGTCAGTTTTCTGTGTTAAAATACTTTCTTCTCTCCCAGTATTCTTTGTTCTGCGCTGTCACTGTTCATCAATTGTTTATCTTTTCATCTCATCCTTGTTGTGGGAGGACAAGAACTTGTTTTGTTGCTGGGCCAAAGGTTGAGGCGAGGCCAGATACGGCTCCACTGAACCAAGAAACGCTTTCACAACACACCACTGACACACGACACACACACACACACACACACACACACACACACACACACACACACACACACACACACACACACACACACACACACACACACACACACACACACACACACACACACACACACACACACGTCCATCAGCAAACAGCACTCGACTATGACTTTCCAGCTCTTTTCTTCCCTCTTTTAGCACAACAAAACAGAACTAAAGATGGAACGAATCAGAAAGAGCGACAGAAACAGAGTGGAGGGACATTGGGGAAAGCCTGAAGCACACTTAACCTCTATTACGAGCTGGTGTATGCGCTTCAGCGCTGTAGCGTACAGTGGTAGAGCCACGGGCGATGCAGAGGAGCGGGTGCGCGGGGACATGACCACTCGCACACACACACACACACACACACACACATCTCGATTTAATGGAGAGCCCGGTGGCGATGGCACGGGCTACATACTTCACTCATTTGGCCTTATCATCTTATCGTATCTAGGGGAGTTCCCATGAGGCTTCCAGTCAGAAAGCATCAAGAAAGAGAGAAATAAATAATAACAGTGGCAAGACGGAGAGAAAAACCTCATCTTTATCTCTCTGCACATATTTCTCCTCACCCTCACCGAGATCAAAGGCTCCACAGATGCAAGCCGACTGTTTTCTTACATATTTTCTTTCTTGTTGCGAGCTAACTCAATAACAGAAAGAAAAAAGCCTTTCATTAATATTCATTTCATTCAATCTGAGACTCCATTCCGTGACTATAAGAAAATCCGCCATATGGTGGAGTGTGAAAAGACTGTTTCTTCCCTATTGTGAGAAAACGTGTTTAGGGAATGCTCACGGATGATTTTAAGAGCCGAGATCCGAACAAATCAGAAAACGTGCGATGTGAAAGAGATCCGGACAATGGAGTCCGAGTGTGAAGATGGCCTTGCTCTTTATGAGAGAGAAATGAATTTTTATCTCAAGTTAATATTAAAGTCTTAACAATACTCATTCCGCTGGTTCTCGTACAGAAGCGAGGCGGCAGAGGAAACCGACCTTTAGCGGTTCAAGGCTGAAGCCAAATAAAAGACTGGCTTCAAAAAGTTTACGAGTGCGTATGTTTGAACGTGGTGTAAAGTGACAGTGAAAATATTCAAAGTATTTGTGAGAAGCTCTGCGGCTACTAGATTTGCATAGGTTTTTTGCGCTGGCAAAGAAAAAGGAGAAATTGTGACAGTTATCAAGTAGCGATGCTGAGAAATCAAGCCTGGTCATCAAACAAGCTGCTAATTAAACTGCAGCGTAAGTTATGCTAGTAGAATTTTATAGAAGCTGCATCTTTTAGAAATGTGTCTGTTAGAAAAACACATAGAATTAAGGTGGTCAAGTTGCTCAACCGGCTTTTAAAACATTGGGTTAACCAGATCAACCCAGTTCCTACTAGTTCTGCAGAAAGAGTTTGGACTATCAAGCTATAAATGCAGCTCATCTTCCCTGCCACTCCAACTCTACAGCATGATTTCTCCATCCAGCTAGGTTCTTCTACAATTACCCCATCAAGCTCAGTCAGAAATCTTGGTGTAATTTTCGATGACCAGCTGACTTTCAAAGAGCACATTGTAAAAACTGCTCGATCTTACAGGTTTGCACTACACAACATCAGAAAGATCAGGCCCTTTCTGACTTCACTACACAACTTCTTGTCCAGGCCCTTGTCATTTCTAGACTGGACTACTGCAATGCTCTTCTAGCTGGACTTCCATCAAACACAATCAAACCTCTACAAATGGTTCAGAATGCAGCGGCACGACTGGTCTTCAACGAGCCCAAAAGAGCACATGTTACACCTCTCTTTGTCTCCTTGCACTGGCTCCCGGTTGCAGCTCGCATCCAGTTTAAGACACTGATGCTTGCATATAAAACAGCCACAGGCTCAGCACCCGCATACTTCCACTCACTATTACGAATCTACATCCCCTCCAGAAGTCTGAGATCTGCTAGTGAGCGACGCCTCGTGGTGCCATCACAGAGAGGCTCAAAATAACTCTCCAGAACATTCTCGTTCACCGTTCCTGGCCGGTGGAATGATCTTCCCACCCCCATCCGGAACGCTGGATCCCCTGTCAATCTTCAAGCGAACACACTGAAAACTCATCTCTTCTGTCATCACTTGACTTCATCTTGAATAAAAAAAAAAAAAAAATACCCTCACTCTCTTTCCTTAACTTTGCTCTCTTTCCCTTAAACCTCTCACTGTCTGGCTATTTGATCTGAACAATGTCTAAACATTTGTATTAAAAGCACTTCCTGTGTCTGTTTGCCTCTTTATAATGTATCGCTTATTGTATTCCTCAATTTTAAGTCGCTTTGGATAAAAGCATCTGCTAAATGCATAAATGTAAATAAATGCTTATTTGGGCAAACAATGCCCATGCAGAAAAAAAACAGACCGTCTGAATAGCATAAAATAACCAACAGCGTTTTGTTTCATTTTGCATGGAAAATCAGAAATCAATGAAACTACAATAACCGGAGTGGAAAAACTCAAATCATGACACAACAGAAATTGCTCGAAGCAGGTTCACTTGATGAATTGTAAATATCTGTTGAAATTCAACTGCTGAACCTGCATTTGTTCCACCAGTGAAGGGAAATCTATGTGAGGATAATAGTCGACCAATATGGGGTAACAAAAGGAAAGGGTTGTAAATTCACTTTCACTAATCAAGAAAAGGATGAGTTCTTAACATTGGCACACAAAATCATGATGACAGCAGCAACAAGAGTAGAAATAATTTGAAAAGATTTTAAATTAAATTTGCCACACCCTACAGGAAGTTGAATTGTAATGACAAGGAGAATTTACAAGTGCTGAAATCAACGTATTATAAATGTATAGGCTAAAAATATGAATATGAGATAAACAAACACACAAATTTCTGTTTCTCTCTATGCATCTATCCAACCACCCATCTCTCTCCACCCACCCATCTCTCTCCATCCTTCCTTCTCTCTCCATCCATCCACCCACTTTTTCTCTATCATTCATCCATCTACCCACCCATCTCTCCCCCATCCATTCATCCATCCCCCCCTCTCTATCATCCAACCATCCATTCCTCTCCATCCATCCACCTACCCATCTTTCTCTCCACCCACCCATCTCTCTCTCTCCATCCATACAACCACCCATCCATCTCTATTCATCCATCCCTCCATCAACCCACCCATTCATCTTTCTCTTCATCCATCCATCTCTCTCCCCATCCGTACAACCACCCACCCACCCATCTCCATCCATCAACCCACCAATTTCTCTCTCCATCATCCACCCCTCCTTCTTTTCTCCATCCATCCATCCCTCCCTCCCTCTTTTTCTCCATCCATCTCTCTCCACCATTCATCCATCCCTCTCTCTCCACCCATTCATCCATCCATCTCTCTCTATCCATCCATCCATCGAATTTGATCAAACGATCCAAATTTCGGGATAGTTATCTTGGTAGCCATTATTCACAATATGTACAAAAGAGTGTGGATGCTTGATGAATGTTTAATTTCAAAACCAGCTTTTAGGTGAAGAAAACGGCTGTTGGTAGAATTTAGGTCTGATGCAGGAAGCAAGTACTTGGTTAATTTGTTAGTTTTCACCCGATTCAAAAGTCTTAAATCGGCCACACATTGATCTATAATGTATCAACAATGTTGCTGTAAGCCAACCGCCCCTCCTTTATCTCGCTGAGGCCAGGACTGACTGTGCCCAGAGCAGTCGCCAGAAAACAAGAGGCTAACCAGCCGCTACATAAAAAGCTTCACACTACACAGTCTTTCCCACTCACTCACTCGCTTTCACACAAACACATTCAGAGCACAAAACACTCTCACTCAGAATGGACAGCATCACAAATGGACATCCCACTCAGCACTCCATTTAGCGCTAGCGGCCCTATTAGCGCCATTAGCCGCTAATATAACGTGCATTATGTGGAGATGATGGACGCAGAACACTAACCTTACTACTCCTGAGAGTAAACATTCAAGGCCCATTAACCACTGATCAGACTACATTAAGAGAAGCAGGTTTGCCCTTTTCATGCCAGCCCAAGCCCTCGGCCCCCACAGGACCGTTCCTAAATAAATCTGAAGAAAAAGGAGGAAGAGGGGCATAATCTCTTAATTGTCTTCTTTGATGTTCAGTGGTCTAAGAGCTAATGGAGAGTCTTTTCTACTAAATGGCACTAGAAATGTAGAAGTGTTCCCCTCTCAGCGTTTGAAGAGCCGTTGCCTTTTTTGTTTGTGACAAAGTTAACAGAAGTAAGTTATAAAGAGCACATTGATATTAATAGCAGCTAATTATATATGTTATGTGCAGTCAGGCACACGAGTACAACTACAGCCTCTGCGAACACTAACAGCATCTTTAGTTTTGGACATGATGAAATGGTCACCATCGCATTGACACTTCTATTTGAAATGAGTTTTTATCCTGTTTTCTCATCATAACGTTCCCTGTCGGCTGTCAGAACAACACGTTGCAGTTTTGGAGCGTGTGATTCGTCATGTTTGTAATGTTCAGATGCCTGGCAGATCTTTGTACACAAATTTGACGCAGAAGAACGCAATGCTTCCCAGATGATGCACTTTTTCACAGACATCTTGGCAATGAAAATGTCCTCAACTTTAAGAATGATAGAAGCCTGTTTTATATAAATACATAAATAAACAAATGGAATAAAATGCATCAATTCCACTAAGAATAGCAAAAGAAAAGGCCATTTCTATTTTTGACTTCATATATATTACGCTGTATTTATGTGATTAAAAATAAACTAAAAACAGGAACATTTTGAAATATTTTTAGAATTTAAGTTTTCTATTTGAATATATTTTAAAATCACATGATCCTTCAGAAATCATTCTAATATGCTGATTTGCTGCCCAATAAATATTTCTGATTATTATTATTGTTGTTAAAAACAGTTGTATTACTTAATATTTTGTGGCAATTATGATGCATTTTTTCCACAGAATTCTTTGATGAATAGAACGTTCAAAAGAACAGTATTTAGTTGAAATATAATTTTTTTAACATTATAAATGTAATTCCTGTAATTTTGGTTCAATTTAATGCATCCTTGCTGAATAAAAGTATGCATTTCTTAATATATATATACCAACCCCAAAGTTTTGAATGGTAGTGCATATTGCAATTTTTTCTCTCACAATTGCAATCATATTTTATCATAATTGTGAGAGACTATTTCTGACAACTGAAACTTTCTCATATTTTGACTGCTTCTGTCTTTCTCACAGTGAACTGTTTTATTAGTTACTCTGAGAAAGCTGAGCTTCCATAAATATTACCTTATGACACTGTAATATTAGCTCAAGCACAAGCAAACCATTAACTATGTGAATGCATACAATACATACAATTAACACCCATAAATACACACAAACACACACTCCAGACACAGCAGGACACTGCTTTTATTAGCATATTAAACACGCTGACGCCTCATTAATGTAAATTTGGTCATGGTCACCTTGAGTTAGTGATAAGGTGAGGTGCTGGACGCGAGCTAGAATGACAGCTCGGTGTGTGTTTGTGTGCCTGTGTGTGTGTGTGTGTGTATAACTTTCCCCAAGGCAACCCTTCCTCTCTCTGCCAACTCCACTGTACTGAAGTTCCTTCCCTCAGCCCGCATTTCAAAAAACATGAGCTGAGGAATGACACTTCTAATGGAAGAGGTTTTTAAAAAGCAAAGCTTTGAAGGGTGAAAACACACATGCACGCACTCTTTTGTACACTGACATCTTGACAGGTTAGCACAAGCTTGACATACCAAAGTCTGATTCGGAGGCGTGTCAGATCCGGTTGCTATGGATACCGAGAGCACGGCGGTGTAATAAATGAACACACACACACACACACACACACACACACACACACACACACACACGCATGCACGTATTTCCTCTTTATTGCACACACAAACTTGCAGCCTTTATTCTCTGTCGCACGCTTACAAAGATTCCTTCTCTACACTAACAAACACATCCTAATGCACTTCAATGTGCCTAAGGCTGGCCGCTGCTGAGGTACCACCTGTATTTCAGGCACGCAATCTTCACCACTAGACACTTGAAGCGAAAATTGATGCAGATCCGCCACAAAGTGCTCTCTGGAAAACCATGCCCTATTAAAAACAAGCTGACAAGCTGTCAGCCGTTTTCCTCCCGGTGTACTTAAACAGTACAAGTACAAAAAAAACAAAACAATTATTTTTTTCAAACCATAGTTTTCTTTTTAGTGCTTTTGTAAGAGCGTTTGTGCTTTTACTTGGGAGATTTTTACCACAAATGTGTGGCATAATTCCACAGCATTACGTGCCGGGAGTGTGCTTCATTTTGGTGAAATGAGGTTTAAAAATACCAGACCAAAGGTACACGCTGTGGTGATTGGAGACGGCAGCATTTACATGCAGGCAAGGACTGAACGAGCACTGGATAGCTGATGATTTTCAGAATGAGTGCAAGAAAAGTCGACTTTTGTAAATTCAGTACAGATCAGATAATATATACCCAGCAGATGAAGAACTGCTGAAGTCTGTGCACAGCCTGATGATCATGTTATCCAGGAGATATCAGGTACGATGGGGAAGATTGCCGCCTTAAAACAATGTGTATTTACTTTTAAACTGAAACGTATTTCATGTCATTTTTGCATAAGGAGGATGATGAAGCATCAGCCAATGTATTATTAAAGGAAAGCCTTTGCTTTCTGTGCCTTTTGCCCCAAGGGTCTGATTTTATCTTCTTACTTCAAATAAAACTAGAATTGTTACTCCACAAATCCCTCATTAACAACATTTTTGATATTCAACACAATAGAAAGTCAGATAGAGACACAAAACAAGAGCAATTAACCTCAAAATAGTTTCAACTGACTAAATCCCACAAATGTTGATTAGAAAAATAGCATAGCCATTTATCAAGTATTAAGATATGATTTTATACCTTGAAATAACTGAGGTAAATGATGTGTTCACTACCAGTCAAAAGTTTCAGAACAGTAAGATGTTAAGTCTCTTCTGCTCACCAAGCGTGCAAAGTACAGCAAAAACAGAAATATTGTGAAATCATTTTTACTATTTAAAATGACTGCTTTCTATTTGAATATATTTTAAAATGTAATTTATTTCTGTGATGCGAAGCTGAATTTTTAGCATCATAACTCCAGTCTTCAGTGTCACATGACCCCTCAGATATCATATCTAATATTCTGATTTGCCGCTCAAAAAACCTTATTTATTATAATTATTGTTGTTGTTGTTGAAAACGTATAACTTTTTCAGGTTTCATTGAATAGAAAATTCAGAAGAACATTATTTACCTGAAATATAAATCTTTTGTAATATTATAAGTGTCTTTATCATCACTTTTGATCAATTTAAAGCATCCTTGCTAAATAAAAGTATTAATTTCTATAAATTTGTTCCCACAAATCAATAAATACATATACTGACTCCAAGCTTTTGAATGGTATAATGTTACAAAAGCTTGTTTTATTTCAGATAAATGCTGATCTTTGGATCTTTCTATTAATCAAAGAATCCTGAAAATAATGTGCTCAACTCTTTGAAATATTGATAATAATAATAACAATAATAAATGTTTCTTGAACAGCATATTAGACTGATTTCTGAAGGATCTTGTGACACTGTAGAGTAATGATGATGAAAATTCAGCTTTTATATCAGGAATAAATTACATTTTAAAATATAGTCAAATAGAAAGCAGTAATTTTAAATAGTTAAAATTATTTATATTAATTATTACTGTTTTTGCTGTACTTTGCAGGCTTGGTGAGCAGAAGAGACTTCTTTAAAAACATACAACATCTTACTGTTCAAAAACTTTTGACTTGTAGTGTACATATAATAATAATAATTGCATTATTATATAAAATGTTATATCATTTATAAAGTTAATATATACTTTAAAATAGCTGTTTTCTATTTAGATATATATTTTTTTTTTTCTGCAATGGCAAAATTGAATTTGAAATTAGGTCAAATTTGTTGCTCAAACATATCAATACAAAGAAAAGAATAGAATTTTCTTGAAATAGAAATATTCTTATAACAATTTAAAATCTAACAGACTCCAAATAAATAAATGATTATGCATTTATATAAATATATATTTTCCAGTTTTTACTCAACACAAGTAAATGTCCTGTTAAGTCTTAAGGTCTTTTCTACATAAAGAAATAAAATGAAAAGTATTTTTTTATGTCGGTTGTTTTCTTTTAAAGGCGTATCTAGATGAAAGTTCCCAACCCTTGTGTTAGCCAGTGAATCAGTGTTTGGTGGATAGGAGGCTTCCCTGCATTAGCGTTTACACTAAATGTGACGTGGTCACGTGCAGGACTGTGGTTTGAGTGATGGGATCACAAAAGGTTTCGGACCCCCGGTTACACCTGTGTTCAGCACTGTCAGCTTGTGATCAGATCACCCGTGACGGATGTTAATGCCAGGTGAAGAGAGCCAATGATTTGGAGCACATGCACTTACTATGAGCCACATCTGTGATCAAAAGACAGCATTATAGATTTGTACCTAACAGAGCACTACTGTTAACCAGTAAGAAATCCACCAAGGTTACATGCTAATAATTAAATCATATAAAATCAATCTTACTTCTGCAGCGGATAGCTGTTGAATGCAGAAAATGAAGAAAAAAGCGTTTCTCATTCCATATAAATTTTACTGAAGTTCCTCTAAGCTTGTAGTTAAAGAAGAATTGAGTTAGTATGTGGTGGGTGTGCTTCTGTTTCATAGCATCTAAAACACGCACACACACACACACACACACACACACACGCACACGCACAGCACACACACACACCTGTTTAGATGCTGAAGGAATGCCTCGGGGGAACGACATGTTTCACCATGCTAATGCTAAACACTACGACTGAAGAAGCGAGCGCCAAAGTGAATACACTGTCTGACAGGCGTAAAGCCCCATCAAATGCATTTCACACACATGGACAGAACATGTCACATGCATAATGCAGTCAAATCACACACACACACAGCTCTTCCCTGCAATAAGTATGCATGCAGGAGGTTAGTTGGCTGGTTGGTACGGGGTCATTTCTGGATCATAACTGGATGCGAAAATTGGTGAATGAACTTTGGACTTCCTCCTCATGAAAAATACTGTGATAATATGAAATGTTTCTTGAGCACCAACATTTCAGCTTTTTTTCAAATTAAAATATCAACTTTGCCATCGCAGGGAAAAAATCTAAATCAGTTCTTTAAAATTATAACAATGTTTTATAAATGATTTAATTTGTATTATTATTATTCATATTAGTAGTAGTATAAGTATTCTATACACACACATACAATACATTTGTTAAATGCAACATATGACATGAATTACAACATTTTGATTTATGATATATGTAACTATATATAAATCAGTTTAAGTTTGATTTACTGGCACAGCAAGTATTTTACATGTGTAATGTCAAAGCATTTGAATACAAATGTATTAATAACTTGCTGCAAAACCTTTACTCGTGAATCATTAATGCTGGGGTAATAGTTTGGACACGGAGTGTGTTTTAGACTAAGAGCTTAAGATTTCATTTGTATCTAGATGAGTTATCTAACATTTGTTCAGTTAGAAATCATCCACAAAGTGTGAAACTCTGGTCGCTCCATATACGTATAGCATGAGCGCGCGCACACACAGCACACACACACACACACACACACAGCACACGCACACCACACACAGCATGAGCGCGCACGCACACACACACACACACACACACACACACACACACACACACACACACACACACACACAGTAGTCATACTCCATCTGGAGCTCTCAGCTGCTGATAGAGAGAGAGACCCTCATTTTTCCCTCCTTCACTTGTTTCTTTCTACCATCTGCCATGTTTCTTCCTCCTTTTGTCACCCAACCAATAACACATTTTTCTATAATGGCAGAGACTTTCCATTGACACTTGTTTTCATAGAGAGCTAATATTATTTTCATTTTCCTAACCCTACACATCAATTAAATGCTAACACAAACTGTTTTCATATTTGTTTACAAGACATTTAGATTACATTATATACATTATATATTATCATGAAAAAGAGTGTGTTTTAAAGAAATTCATATTTTTATTCAGAATAGATGCATTAATTAATCAAAAGTGGTAGTAAAAATATTTATGATGTTAAAAAAATACATTTTTCAAATAAATGAACTTTTTACTCAAAGAATTTCTGGGGGGGAAATTTAGCACCATTTTCACAAAAATATGAAGCAGCATCTGTTTTCAACATTGATAATAATCAGCATATTATGATTTCTGAAGATCATGTGACACTGAAGACTAATGATGCTGAAAACTCAGCTTTGCATCAGAAATAAATGACATTTTAAATATATTACAATAGAAAACAAGTTATTTCCATTTATAATAATATTTCACAATATCACTGTTTTTTACTGCATCTTTTAACAAATATGCAGCTTTGGTGAGCATTCCTTCAAAAACATAAAAATCTTACACTCTCAGAAAAAAGATACAAAGCCGTCACTGGAACAATACCCATTCAAAAGTAAAAGGTTACTCTTTATACCTTATTCACCCCTAAATTCATATTAGTATTAGTATCTAAGTACATATTAGTACCTTAAAGGGCTACTCCACCCCAAAATGACTTTTTTTTCATTAATCACTTCCCTCATGTCCTGTCAAACCCGTCAAAGCTTTGGCCATCTTCGGAACACAATTGAAGATATTTTAGATGAAAGCCAGGAGTCATCATTTACACACTTGAGTTGAAACACTCTCAAAGACCTTTCCTCAGCTTTATGATGTGCTCAAAGTTGTGTTTTTCACATGTATTTATGCAACCCTTTGAGATGCCACCAGCACAGCGAGTACAAAGCCCTGTCCACACACGCGCAGACCAGACGGTAAATATGCTTTTTACTCTCTGAAATGGAAACGCACACTGGGTCCTTTATCCAATACACACAAGCACACAAAGTCAACATCAAGGATGTGTACCAACACACACATACACACACACACACAAAACTCCTTCATGCATAGTGAGTGGAAATCTGCAAGGCATCATGCCTTAAGACTAAGCGTAAGATTAAAATGAAATGACGTGACATACAGCCAAGTATGGTGACCCATACTCGGAATTTGTGCTCTGCATTTAACCATCCAAGTACACACACACAGCAGTGAACACACACACACACACACACACACACACACACACACACACACACACACACACACACACACACACACACACGGAGCAGTGGGCAGCCATTAATGCTGCAGCACCCGGGGAGCAGTTGTGGGTTCGGTGCTTTGCTCAAGGGCACCTCAGTCGTGGTATTGAAGATGGAGAGAACTCTGTACATTCACTCCCCCCACCGACAATCCCTGCCGGACCGAGACTCGAACTTGCAACCTTTTGATTATGAGTCTGACTCTCTACCATTAGGCCACGACTTCCCGTGTTCATATTGCTCAGGAAATACAGCATCTAATCTACACAAACACACACCTTCCTTTCCTCACAGCCGGTACAGTCACGTAATTATAGCTGGGAGACTAAAAGCATGTTAGCGATGCTACGTAACCACACACAATCATATCCAACACATGTAATCCTGAGCTGAACATCGCACCGCCTTGAGACTCAATATCCAGTTCACCGTCATAACAAATATTAATCGCAGAGCTGATGAAATATTCATCTCTCTTATTAAATATGAGTAACGGTGAAGTACACACAAAAAAACATGGTGCGGTTAGATCAAGCGAGTGCATTTGATTAAAACAAATAAGCCATTCTTGTTTGTAATATTAGGTAGGATGTGTTTCTGGATCAACAGATATGATGATCATATTTTAGGGTTATGTTTAGGATTAAAAGGAACGGTTCACCAACTCAGGCCATCCAAGAAGTAGATGAGTTTGTTTCTTCATGGGAACAGATTTATAGAAATTCATTACATCTGTATTACATCACTTGCTCACCAATGGATCCTCTGCAGTGAATGGGTGCCGTCAGAATGAGAGGCCAAACAGTTGATAAAAACATCGCAATAATGCACAAGTAATCCACACCACTCCAGCGTGAAAAGCTGCATGTTTGTAAGAAATAAATCCATAGTCAAGACGTTTTTAACTAAAGGTTTGGAGTCCCTTATCCATGATATTGCTCAAAAAGTTGTCTTGTCTGAATCTGGAGAGAAATCTGCACAGATCAAGCTCAGTTTACAAACAGTCAAAAACAGTTCTAAGTAAATGTCAGTGGATTTTGATTTGAGAGGACAACAGGGGAAGCTTTATTATAAATTCTGGACTTATTGATTGGCTAGAAGCGATGGTTTATAGTTTAAAACGCCTTAATGATGGATTTTTTTTTCTTACAAACATGCAGATTTTCACTTCACAAGACATTAACTGATGGACTGAAGTGTGGATTATTGTGGTGTTTTTGTCAGCTGTTTGGACTCTCATTCTGACGGCACCCATTCAGGATCCATTGGTGGATCTGTTCTGATGAAGAAACACATCCATCTACACTTTTGATGGCCTGAGCTGAGGGTGAGTATTTTTTTAGCAAATTTCCATTTATTCATGAACTATTCCTTTAAGGCCAAGGGGAAAAATTATTCATCATAATCATAATTGAATTGAATTGAATAAATGATCATTCTGGTTATTGGAAAACCGAAGTCAAAACAAAACAGATAAGAACAAGAAAGTCAGTCATACAGGTTTGAAACAACATGAGGGCGAGTAGATGAAGAATTTTTGGGTGAACTATTTATCTTCTGGTGTGTGTATGAGTGTTTGTGTGTGTTATGATGCTGAAGTCATGGGGAGAGAGGCCGTGGGTCTTGCAGATGGCACGAAAATCACTACTGAAGGCCTTTGACGTGTGCACAAATCAACTAGCATGATTTAAAATATGTATATGCAGACGTACACGCATGTGCAGCATTTTTTTCTAGTGCAATCACTCTAAATGTGAATATCAAGCCAATCATGAGGGCAAATGAGCACTTGAGTTACAGGACACTATGCATCTGTAGGTGGATTTAAAGACTCACATATACACTTAGTCACATATTATTTTGAATTTTCTTAGTGTGTGAAGTATGACTAAGCGTTGACTAAGCTGTGTTTCACAAGAATGAGCTTGTGGCTGAGTGGAAAAACGGTTGCCTGTAAAGTCCTAGGGCATTTCTATAAAATAGTGATGAAATAGAAATGGGAAAAAGAAAGCATCAGAAAGTAAGTACAAAGCAAAGGAACTCAAACTCCCAAATAACCAACTAAATCAAAACAAAGTGATTCAATTTACAAGAAGCATCATGCGAATGATTGCCCGAGCTGAGGAGAGACCTGTGAAAGCCATGAGTATTTCTCCATCATCTACAGCTCATCTGTGCCGGGGAAATTCCAGCTCTAACCTGCTCAGAGCAGGAAAAATCATTCAAGATTCACGTCCACTCACTCTGCACTCGGTTGAAAATGTTCAGGAAAAGAATCATCTACCCAAATATGAACCGATATTGAAATCACCCTGTTTAGCAGTAAAGCACACAAGACGTCGCCTGCTCACGTACAGTTGGCAACTAACAGAGACGTGCACAGACATTTTGAGGGGCAGGGGCTCAAGTGGAAAAAAGGGCACTTCTCATATTTATTTTTTCTAAACAAAACGTTAAATATATTAGGGATGTGTGATATTGACAAAAAATATATCAATATTTTCTGGGATTTTATCGATAACGATAGACAATATTTTGCTGATTGTGTATATTAAGGACTATCGTGGACAGCTGACTCCTAAAGTTTTTGATATTCTGCATATTCTGTGGTGATCAGTTCACAGCAGTGATAGAAATTAATATTTTCCAATAAGTTTAAAGTGATTTTATTACCTTTCATGGGCATTTTTCCCTTTATAAAGCCCTGCATGAATGTGCATTATATTTTCAGTAAAATTCTTAAATTGAATCAGTCAATTAGAAGAAGTCATTTAAGATGTTACCAGGCAAATTAAATCAGTATTGACAAAATTAATCTTTGCAACGCAGATAAAACACAGAAGCTGCATTAGAAGTGGCATTTAGATGCATTTACACACTGTTTAATGCAGGACACGAATGCATTTAACCTGCAATTACAAATGCATTAATACGGTTTTGATATTTTAAACCTAAACTTTAAATACTGATATTTGAAATAATTAGAAAATAAATAAATGAAGTAACTTTAAATGATAAATTAAAACTGCCAGTAGGTGGCAGCAAGTCACTGTTAATAAGTGAGTCGTTGTGACTGAACCGAATCATTTAAAGGATTGATTCATTCAGGAACGAAACAGCTGTTGCTCAGAGACGCACATTGAAATTATATTTGTTGGCGAAATAGAGCAAAAACACTCAATATTGTGTCTAAAATGTAAGTGTGTTAATATTAAATTCTTCTTTATTGAACTGCTGTATAAAATCAATATCACATTTGTAATCATGTTGCTTTTTGGTGGGGAAAAAAATATAGTTAATCAGTATCTTCGCGTGATACTGATGTCTATATGATAGACTATATAATACTATATGAAATGATATCAATATATAAATGTATGCCCCATATCTTGAATTGTGTGATCATTCTTAATCTAAATGCATTTTAATAAACTGAATTGTGCAGTGACACACTTGTCTAACCTACTAGACTTCCTATTGCCTTAACTAAACTTCAGATAACTTACATGGTAGCGCTCTCATGAGTCATGGATGTTAGCAAGACAAATTCATTATATTTGCCGTTTGTCTTTTGGATAATTAGCTGTAAATTCGAGGCACAGGTAGCTATCACCACTCACCTCCACACCAAGACAAACACAACTGGAGAGGGATGGAGGGCTTCACTTCTGCGTGTCTATGATGTACCGATCAATGTGTGCTACACTGCTGTGCTGCGCGCGCCTGCGCCGAGACGCGGAGAGGAGAAAGGCATCGGAACTCGACAAGTCTCATTTGCTGACCCGACCTGATATTTTGATTTTGTATTTGTTTGTCAGGGAAAGCTGTGCGCAAACAGAAACACACGCGCACACATATATACATATATTAAGTTATAAAAAATAAAAATAAAAACTCCCCAGAATAAAGGACACTTTCTCTCAAGGAAGAAAAAGAGCAGGTGCTCAAGCCCCCTTCTATGTCTATGTGTGCACGTGCCTGGCAACTAATATATTTTAAAGGTATAGTTAACCTAAAAAAGAAGAATTCTGTCACCATTTACTCACCCGCATGTTGTTTCCAGCCTGTGTGACTGACTGTCTTCCGAGAAACACAAAAGGAGATGTTAGGATAAATGTTCAGGCTGTTCTTCTCCGTCATATAGTGACCACTGACTGTTAAATAAAGCACTATAAATGTAGTCCAATTTGTGTACGCTGCTCCAAGACGTCTGAAGCTATTCAATAGGTTTCTGTGAGGATTCCCATTTGTTATTGACTGAAATCTCATTAGCATCAAAACACAGTGTGCAGTGTTATGTGGAATAGAGAACGAGATTTGAGAGACTAACCAGTAAACAATGACAATAATAACTTGACTATTGGTCTACGTCTCACACAAAACTATTGTCTGACTTCAGTACAAACGATGTATGGACTAATTATGTGGTACTTCTATGTAGAATGGTGCTTTTATAGTGTTTTTAGATATTGGCAGCCAGTGTTATTGTTTACTAAAACTATTTAAAATCATTTTCAGTAATTAAAACGTTTTAAAGTAAAATACAAATTAAATATTCCATGAAAATTGTTAACTTAAAAATTTAAAAAAGAAAATGTTAAATAACTGAAATAAGTATTAAAATAACTCAAATTTCAGTAATGAAAATAATCTTTTAATAAAATAGGATACAAAAATTAGATGAATATTTGAATTAAATTAATTAAACTTACTGAAATAAGTTGAAAGTTTGACCGGCTATAACTCCCCCTAGGTGGGGTCAAACTCGGGGAGAAATTAGAGCACTGGGCCCCCTATCCAATGACACTGGCCCAGAGTCAACAGACTCCTGGGGGGTGGAGATAGCGGCCCCCCAAATTTTTAAGTTTGACAGGCTATAACTCCCCCTAGGGTGGGGTCACACTCCACCAAACTCGGGGAGAAATTAGAGCTCTGGCCCCCTATCCAATGCCATCGGCCCCGAGTCGATAGGCCTCCGGGGGCCAGATATAGACCCCCACATTTGAAAGTTTGGCCAGCAGTAACATCCAAAGTGGGGACAAACGTCACCAAACTTTGGGTCCCGATAGAGACTCCCTCAAACTTTGACCCGGCTATAACTCACCCTGGATGGGGACAAACTCCACCAAACTCGGGGTAACGATAGAGCTCCAGGCCCCTTAGCCAACTCCACCAACCCCGAGAATTTTGATTGTTCAATTCCTTTGAGAGGAGAATGAAAACTCATAATAGAGAATACATTCTGGTAAATAAGCCAGTATTCTAATGTTATGTTTGGCCTACACTATGAAATACTGTTGCTCTAAATGAGCTTTTTTCCCAATCAGGCAGTGTGTCTTCATAAAACCCCTGAATTATGAAATAAAACCTTTACCGCAAGACCTCGTCCTCATCCCGTGACAGAATAAATAACACTGACTCACTCAAACACGCAACAAAACAAATATTCCCAACTGAATCCACTCGACCACAACCAGTCATCAGAAACCAATTCACAGAAACGCCAACAGACATTCACCGTCAAATCAAAGGTTAAGTTTCAACCTAGATTGCACCCTTTCCCCATTTACATTCCTCTGCACTGATTGATGGGAAATTCAGCTCCTTCGAGTCTCTGACGAACTCTTCAATCAAATGAAAACATCTTTTGACGGACTTTATTCACTTCACGGAGCACCACTCCATCAGTTATAATTACATGCACATAATTGCACGCTCTCACGACTTGCCTGTATATTAGAGCTGAGTCTGCCTTACAGTTATCAATCATGCAGTGTGAGAATTGAGCACATTTGCAGTTTGATCAGGCCCGTTTGGACCCGTCATGCCTGTATTTTAGTGCAATCACGTTTGCAGGCATTATGCTGAGATGACCGTAATAAACGCTCTCCACTCTTTACTTTCATGTAATTGGGTGTTAACTTCTGGTGAAGCTGGGGGAGAAAATGGCTAGCGGTTTGGAAATGCTGCTTTGGATTACTGAATTAAACTCTGGCTTTGTGTGTGTCTGGATACTTCGCAGGTCTCTTTTAAAGCCTATCGACGGCCTTTCACGTGTCCAGGTGGACGCCGTTCATCATCACGTTAACCCGAGGGGACGCAGACGTGGGCACTGTATCGTCAGATACGCAGCATGAGCCGTGGAGTCCTCTAGCGTGCTGATTTATTCCATACTGAGTGTGTTTGTGTGTGTGACAACACCGGGAACCAGAGAAGGACATGAATAAAAGCTGAAAGAAAGAAATAAACAAAAGCAGGAACATGAAATGCACTGTGCGCACACGCTGTTCAGAGAGTGATTCGTACATCCAGCCATTTGACACCTTTTGTGTCACCATGACCTGAACCCAAACTGAAAAAGTGTGTCAGACAGAGAGATGGAGAGATGGAGAGAGAGAGAAGAGTACGGAGAAATGAACGTGGCTCATTCTGATTGTGCAAGATTATGATGATTGTATAAGACTTCAGGGAGAGACAGATGAAAGCAGAACAGGGCGCCCTTCAGGAATGAATATATGGATAGACACATGAAGAAAGAGAGAAAGAGTGAGACGTCACGGCCCAAATAAATTCATAAACAGTAGCACACGCTGAAAAAAATGAATAGAATAAGCAGATAATATAATGCAAATAAAATGTTTCCAAATGCACTGAGCTCTATGGTAAAAGTTCAAATAACACAACATCAATAAATCAAACTAAATGGAGAATTAAATAATATACAAAATTATGAATTTAATTAAATAATTGAAAACTAAATTAATAATACACTGCAAAAAAGGCTCATCTTAGTATTTTTGTCTTGTTTCTAGTCAAAATATATAAACATTCTTAAATTAAGATGCATTTGTTTGGTAAGCAAAACGATATAAGATATTTAACCATGTTTCTAGGGAAAAAACTAAATAAGTGGAATAAAGAGTTTGCATGCCGTATGTTAGCATTTGATTCACTGAAGAAATTATGAAAATCAGATCATGTAACAAAAAAAAAGAAGCAAAGTTGGAAAATGTTTGCGTGGTGCAATTCCCAATCTTCTAGAATGCTTTAAATATAAATCTAACCAAATGAGATGGTGAATTCAAAATATTACATATTACTAATAAAGTAAACAATTCAAATTAATATGTATTATTATTATTAATGAAAAATGTATATAAAATTATGTTTAAAAAAAGAATTGCTCTTGCTGAATGGTATAATTTGTTTGCATGTGCTGACAATTTGATTCACTAAAAGAATTATGAAAATCAGAAAATGCAACAAACATGTAAAGTTATAGTTTTGGAACACATTTGAATGGTCCAATTTCCGAGCTTGTATGCTGCTTTTAAAAACATTAAATAATAATAATAATATAAATAATTATAATTTATCTAAGATTTAGATGTTTTTTAATAATAAAGAATGAATCGCTCCAGCTGATAGTGTAATTTGTTTGCATGCATTATCTGATGTGTTGTAGCATTCAATTCACTAAAGGAATTATGCCACAAATGTGCAAAATTAGTGTTGGACAACATTGCATGGTGCAATTCCCAATCTCGTAGGCCAGTCCAAAATGCCCAACAGTTACAGTGCTATGTGAATTGCACCATGACATTGTGAACACACAAAAAACCTGCATTGATTTAAATACACATGGCACACAATACTAGCGCAGAGAGAGAGTGGTTATTGAACTGCAGTGGATACATGCTGAAATAACACACACACACACACACACACACACACACTGCTTGTGAAATCAGACTCATCGAGATCATCAAACGCATGTTATGACTTTCACAGGTCTCAATATACACGTGCATCTATATGAATTAACAAACAGCAAGATCACCCCTTTTAAAATAGCAAATATGAAAGTAAATGCAAACATTAATGTGAAAGAGCCTTGAAAGACGAAAGGGGGGGAAATGAGCACATGATAATACAACTAAACCATCGGCAGAATTTAAGAGTTGATGACAAATCGAGGAAAGCCTGCGGAGAAGAGAAGGATTAATAAAACAACTAAAAGAATGAGAATTGAAATTGTGCTTCCTGCCAGCAACTGGGATGAAGCCAAAAGTTATTAATAACAAGATGTTAAAGTTGCAAATAATGTCAACGTCTCCCTCTCCAAACGAAGAATATAGACTCGAATGTAAATAGCGTGTTTTCCTTCAGCTCCTGTAGAACGAAGACTGTTCGTATTGTTATTTGCAGATTATTAATATTTAACGACGACGGAAGTCGATAAAATAAAATATTAATTATGAACGCTGCTTGATCTAATCAAATTACAAAATTCAGTCGCCATTGTTCGCGTGAGCTCATAAAGTCTCACATTTATTCAGCCACTCCATCCAATTTCTGCTTCCCATAGTTCAAGTGATGAGATAAGGAGAGAAAGGAGTGCAAAATATGGAGGTTCATCATTTCAACATTCTGTCTGCATTAAAGATGCAGCGCGTGTGTCGGGAATTGTGCAGGAGGGGGAAGTAATGGATTAAACATTGAATGATCCACACAGCGCCTGTAGGTACACACAAACACACACACAAAAACACTGCACCCTAATCATTTCCACTCACAACGCTATTCTTAGTAGCGAGACTAACCTTACTTTCCCATTCAAACCAGAGGGTGTTAAATCATGCTTTTAAGTGTTTGATTATTCCAATCAAACCCACTTTAGTTGCTGACAGCCACAATTAACAGCACAAGACCTGAACACACGGCTGTGTCATTGTGATCAGAGAGAAATTTAGGCTTTTTGAACATCACAGCGGCTGACCGGGTAACACGTACAGCCGCTCAAACCACAGCTTTTCAACTTCCTCTGAGTGACACAAACCGTCAGAGGCACTTACAGGTCCAGCTGGACCTTGGTGTCAAGGTACGTGCCAAAAAACGCTCCGTTAACACGGCAATTAGGTCGTAATAAGCCGAAATATTTATCAAGACAATTTCAAAAGAGCGCCCTGAATGCACCTGCACTTGGTCGCCCACACCTCTCTGAACACGTGGACACACGCTGCAAGTATTTGAGGCTGATTTGATATACAGACATATTAGGAGTTTCATTAAGATGGAGTTGTGCATCCTGCTAGCATCATTTGTTTTGCATCTTTTAGCAGCCAACTTGCTAAAGGAGTTATGTAAATCAAGTAACAGTGCAAACACACCCACAAAATTAGTGGCGAATGCGATTTGAGAGCCAGAATTTCCCATCTTGAAGGCCGGTTTTGAGTCACTAGTAGTGGAAGATGGCAAACTACCACGATCTGGAATACATAACTAGGACTGTATATCACTCCTTTGTATATTGACTGTATTTTCACATCCATGATGTGAATCTCCCGTTCCACCACATCCCAAAGGTGCTCTATTGGATTGAGATCTGGTGACAGTGGAGGCCATTTGAGTAAAGTGAACTCATTGTCATGTTCAAGAAACCAGTCTGAGATGATTTGAGCTTTGTGACATGGTGCATTATCCTGCTGGAAGTACATCAGAAGATGGGTACACTGTAGTCCTAAAGGGATGGACATGGTCAGCAACAATACTCAGGTAGGCTGTGGCATTTAAACTATGCTCAATTGGTACTAATGGGCCCAAAGTGTGCCAAGAAACCCCCCCCCCACACCATTACACCACCACCACCAGCATGAACCGTTGAGACAAGGCAGGATGGATCCATGCTTTCATGTTCTTTACGCCAAATTCTGACTCTACATCTGAATGTCGCATCAGAAATCGAGACTCATCAGACCAGGAAACATTTTTCCAATCTTCTATTGTCCAGTTTTGGTGATCCTGTGTGAATTGTATCCTCCGTGTCCTGTTCTTATCTGACAGGAGCGGCACCCGGTGTGGTCTTCTGCTGCTGGAGCCCATCTGCTTCAGGGTTCGATGTGTTATATGTTCAGAGATGGTATTCTGCATATCTTGGTTGTAACGAGTGGTTATTTGAGTTACTGTTGCCTTCCTATCATCTCTAACCAGTCTGTCCATTCTCCTCTGACCGCTGACATCAACAAGGCATTTTCATCCACACAACTGCTGCTCACTGGATATTTTCTCTTTTTCTGACCAATCTCTGTAAACCCTAGAGATTTTTTTTTTGCAGTTTTTGAAATACTCAGACCAGCCCGTCTGGCACCAACAACCATTCCACGTTCAAAGTCACTTAAATCCCTTTCTTCCCCGTTCTGATGCTCGGTTTGAACTTCAGAAAGTCATCTTCACCACATCTAGATGCTTAAATGCATTGAGTTACAGCCATGTGATTGGCTGATTAGCAATTTGTGTTACCAAGCAATTGAACAGGTGTACCTAATAAAGTGGCCGGTGAGTGTATATACGTGTGTGTGTGTATATATATATATATATATATATATATATATATATTTATATAAATAACTGCTGCCATAATCAATAGAAAAATATGTACAAGCAGCCAGCAGCATATCACCCTGCAGCCTAAGACCGGTTGCCCACTGAAGCTAAGCAGGGTTGAGCTGGTCAGTACCTGGATAGGAGACCTCCTGGGAAAACTAGGTTGCTGCTGGAAGAAGTGTTAGTGAGGCCAGCAGGGGGTGCTCACCCTGTGATCTGTGTGGGTCCTAATGCCCCAGTATAGTGACGGTGACCACTACGGGGTCACTATACTGTAAAAAAGCACCGTCCTTCGGATGAGACGGTAAACCGAGGTCCTGACTCTCTGGGGTCATTAAAAATCCCAGGATGTCCTTCGAAAAGAGTAGGGGTGTGACCTCGGCATCCTGGGCAAATTTTCCCATTAGCCTCGGACCATCATGGCCTCCTAATCATCCCCATACACTGATTGACTTCATCACTGTCTCCTCTCCACCAATAATCTGCTGTGTGGTGTGTGGTGGGCGTTCTGGTGCACTATGGCTGCCGTCGCATCATCCAGATGGATGCTACACACTGGTGGTGGATGAGGAGATTTCCCCCCTTTTATGTAAAGCACTTTGAGTGTCTAGAAAAGCGCTATATAAATGAAATTATTATTATTATTATTACAAAGATTTTTTGCCTGCTTTTCTAGATCGGTAATAGCACAGAGTTTATAAGCAAATATTTTTTGTGAATAAAGCACATTCTATTAAAAAGCCTAATTTACATAGAAGGAAAGTGTGATTGCGTTGAAAAGAATGACAATGAGTTGATTTAAATACAGTAGCGCAATATTTCACATAAAGAGCCAGGTTCAAAAGTATCTCAAGCCCTGATGACGGCCTTGGTACTTAGTGAATAAGACGGAGGGTTTTGTGCCGAAAAGCTCAGCAGCTGCTCACCCAATTCAGCTCAGACTGTTTTTGACACGGGAAGAAACTGGGACACATTGGGCACAAATTGTGATAGAGTCTTCAATATGTTCTGGGAAAAGTAGTCCAGCTCAGGTATTGTGCTCTCAGACAGTGACAGACAAAGGAAAAGCCTGACAAAGGGAAGGACGGAAACAGAGCGAGGGAAGAGGAGGCAAAGATAAGCCAGGGCATTTCAAAATCTCTCTCTCTCTCTCTCCCAGCAGAGAGACAGTGTTCCTGTCTGCCTCTACTGTCATGCACTAATGGATGTCTGCAGATAAATACACTCTCACTCACACACACACACACACACACACACACACACACACACACACACACACACACACACACACACACACACACACACTAACAGTATCAGTGTGGTAGACATATCATCCATAACAACACACAGGCTGATACTCGTACACATGCAGGCAGATAGCAGTCTTCTCACAGGTCGCTCCAGCCTAAGGTGCTGAATCCAAATCCATGTGAACGCTGTGGTTCAATACTTCATAAACCAAAAACAATTCTCACAAAACAAGCTCATACACAGCATCCATTTCACCAGTGGGCATTCCTAGCATTTCCTACCGAATGAAAAACAAGGTATAGCGATGTTACCTCAGCGTAACTAAATATATTTGCTGCGAGTGCACACAAAGCGGAGAAGTGAAGATTGATTAAAAAAAAAACTATTTTTTATATCAGTATATATATATATATATATATATATATATATATATATATGTTCTGTCAAAAGATTAATCGCATCAAAAAGTTTTTGTTTACATAATGTGTGTGTGTACTGTGTATATTTATTATGTATATATATATATATATAAACAACACACACATACAGTAATTACTTAGAAATTTGTATTTACATGAATATATTTATATTCTTATATTTTATATATGTTAAATATATTTATATATTATAAACTTAACATATTTTTCATAAATATATACATACATACATGTGTTTGTATTTATATACATAATACATATACACAGTACACACACATATGTTATGTAAACAACATTTTATTTTGGATGCGAATAATAGCGATTAATCGTTTGACAGCACTACTATATATATTAACTTAATAGTATAATATTATAGTATATGTATATAAAAAATATTAGTATAGTAATAGTATTTTATATTATATATTATGGCATGTGTGTGTGTCTTGTGTGTGTGTGTGTGTGTGTGTGTATACACATATATATACACATGTATATATATATATATACACACACAATATATATATATATATACACACACACACACACACACACACACACATATTATATATATATATCATATTATATATTATATATAATTTGTTCATTAACTTTATAATGTACAGTTTGAAAATTAATATTCATTTTGATATTTTCTAAATATTTAACGGTGTCATTCAGTGTTTTCAAAGATGAACTTTAATAACAGCAGAGGTGATCTAAATCATCTACAATTTTAAATAGCTTGACTGACTGTAAAATCAAAGTAGCTTGAATCTTTTTGTAGCCCTTTTAGAAGCAGACAGATACCTACAGCATCTACCATCACTTCCACCTCTCACCTTCCTCCACACTTCCTCTCTCTTTGCAAGTCAACCTGTGAAGAAACAAACTCAGGTAAAGAAGCGCTATTTTAGGTAAATGGAGCTGCTGTAGTGCATCACAGAAGCATCAACCGCCACGCTTTTGTCTACATGAAAGTGTGGAAGTCCCACAGAGAACGCCCGTGTGTGTAAACGAGAGGCTGTCAGTGTTTCGCTGAGTTTTGGGGGAGGCCCTCGCGAAGGAGGATGAGAACGAAGGATTGAAATGGAGAAATAAGAGAGCGGAGCGGAGTTTGGCGAATTCTCCAGAGTCGTTTATCTGTCCATCTGTGTGGAGCTGCAGCGAGTGATGGAGAGATGAGAGCTACATCCACACACACACACACACACACACACACCACACACACACACACACACACACACCACACACACACAGGGGACACACACTCACACTGACACGCTTACATACAGTTATGCCAGGATTAAAAATATCCACCGCATCTGGTGCTCTTCAAAATCAGAGGAGAGGATAAAAATAGCCCGTTCACAAAAAACAAACACAATTAATGTACATTTACAACACAGTGGCAGTACAGGGCGGATCACACAGGTCACGCTTAGTGTTCAAAAGCACTATTTGAACAGTCCTAAAAATTGCACTTTTTCTTCAAAAATAAGTAATTCTGTTTGTTAGGATAGGACAATATTTGGTTGAGATACAACTATTTGAAAATCTGGAATATGAGGGTTCAAAAAAAATTACGTTTTCCAAATGAAGTTCTTAGCAATGCATATTGATAATAAAAAATTAAGTTTGGATATATTTACGGTAGTAAATTTACTAAATATCTTCATGGAACATAATCTTAATAATCCTAATTATTTTTTTGCCTATACAATATGATAATTTTGACCCATACAATGCATTTTTAGCTATACCCATGCTACTTATGACTGGTTTTGTGGTCCAGGGTCACATACATATACATATATATATATATATAATTGAATATTTTTAACAAGGTGTTACACTAGGTAATATTCATCATGCTACAATAAAATTTCCATCCAGTATACTACTTTAAAGCAGTGGTAAAATGTAAAAATGTAAAAATAAATTAGGAATAAATGCTAAAAAACTTAAATAAATAATACAATTTAATTTAAATAAATGAATTGAAATAAATGTTCTTAATTATGAAAAAAAATATACAATAATTATAAATATATATAAAATAATTATAAAAAAAATTATGAAAAAAAGATAAGACTTTTAAAATAATACTTCATAAATTAATTTTGTTATAGTATAGAAATGCAAATATATAGTTGCCTTTTATATTTAAAGACAGGGGGCTCCCTTGCACCAAGGTTATTTTAGTAGAGATACTAATATAGTTATTAATTTTGTACATTTTTATTAGTTAGTGCACACTATATGAGAGCATGAAAAAAGACAAACACATTCACTGAAATATAAGATTCAAGTCACAGCCAATCACCATCCTTCCATTAGCCCACACAAACGAGCCATTAGAAAACATCAATAACACAGCAGCCAGACAGCCCACCGCCCCCTGACCTCCCGGAGAGGTCATGCGTGCTGGAAGACCACAGCATCAACCGAGGCCGAGAGATTTCAGCTCCAGCGCCGGCGGCTCCGTCCAGCACAGCCGTGCCCTGAGCAGGGCACTTAACTACAGCGCTGCACCGGCGGCTCCGTCCAGCACAGCCGTGCCCTGAGCAGGGCACTTAACTACAGCGCTGCACCGGCGGCTCCGTCCAGCACAGCCGTGCCCTGAGCAGGGCACTTAACTACAGCGCTGCACCGGCGGCTCCGTCCAGCACAGCCGTGCCCTGAGCAGGGCACTTAACTACAGCGCTGCACCGGCGGCTCCGTCCAGCACAGCCGTGCCCTGAGCAGGGCTACTTAACTACAGCGCTGCACCGGCGGCTCCGTCCAGCACAGCCGTGCCCTGAGCAGGGCATCTTAACTACAGCGCTGCACCGGCGGCTCCGTCCAGCACAGCCGTGCCCTGAGCAGGGCACTTAACTACAGCGCTGCACCGGCGGCTCCGTCCAGCACAGCCGTGCCCTGAGCAGGGCACTTAACTACAGCGCTGCACCGGCGGCTCCGTCCAGCACAGCCGTGCCCTGAGCAGGGCACTTAACTACAGCGCTGCACCGGCGGCTCCGTCCAGCACAGCCGTGCCCTGAGCAGGGCACTTAACTACACTACACTACGATACTGCTAAATCCTAACCTAGCTTTCCATAACCTGCTTTGAAAGACCTTCAGGACATTCAGAAAACACTTTCATTCAGCACGTAAAGACTAAAACAAACCGCATTCACTGTTCAAAGAGACCAGCATCTCCAATATCAAAACATTAGTTTAAAAACTCTGTGTGAATCAATGCATTCATCGATTGAAAGCCTAAATGGTTCAATTTTATAACTTCAGGCACTGCAGACGCTTGCTAATGCCATGAAATTTATTTTAATCAAGTCAGTTATACTGACCTGCTCATGAATGAAATGCATTACTGTTAGATTGTGATTACTGCATTGATTATTTATAACAAAACAAGGATTTGGACACTTACATTTCTTTTTTTTTTTGCATAAAAAAAGTCAAAACCAATGGCATCCGTGATTAAATGATGGGTTTCTTCTTCATTTCTAAGAGCCTCCTTTGCCAATCAACAAGGTGACTAATGTCTGATATCCAAAAAGTGTCCACATACTGTTTGTCTTCATTTTGAACAGTATATCTATTATTTTAACATTTAAAACATATTTTCTGAAATGTTTTGCTTGAAAAGTGTTTTTGATATTACATTTACATTACATTTATGCATTTAGCAGACGCTTTTATCCAAAGCGACTTACATTGCATTCAAGTTACAGTTTCTACATTTTATCAGCTCTTATCAGCTGATATGATTTTTAATGCACCAAAACTTTACAACACTTCAAATCTCAAAGATGATTACTGCATTAGATATCATGAACTCATAATGACCAGCTTTTACAGCTTTAATTAATCAAGGTTCATTTTTAACACTTCAAGACATTAAAATCTGTTTTATGAATAAAGACAAATGAATAATGAACAGTTTTATATTCACGCTACTCTGCAAATGTCAGGGTCAGAATTGCTTAATAATAAATCATATTTATTCAGAAAGGATTCATTTAATTGACCAAAAATGACAGTCAAGACATTAATAATGTTTCCGCATGCTTTTCTTTCAAACTTTCTATTCATCTTGAAAACAAACGTATTAAGGTTTCCATAAAAATCTGAAGCAGCACAACTGTTTTCAACACTGATAATAAAAAATGTTTGAGCAGCAAATCAGCATGTTGGAATGATTTCTGAAAGATCACGTGATGTGATATCACAGGAATAAATGACATTTCAATATATTCACCTGTGAATATAGCTGAATATAGTGTATAATTCAGCTGTGTAGCTGTACAAGAACATGAACTCAGATAGATGCTATACAATGTTTTGCCCATTATTTTTTAACTACCGTTGAGTTTGAACATCTGTCAGAAAAGGCAAACCTCTTTTTATTTTTGCCTTTTAATTACTTAAGGGAGCCAAAAAGTACAGTAAATGAAGCAGAGAAGTGGCTGGATCAGGATACGCCACACGAGCTTCACTCACATGTCGAGCTATGTGTGTTAAACGCTAGGCCGTGGCTTTTATGCCACATTGATTATTGATGTTAATGGATGTTAACGCTCGATTTTACCACAAGTCCATCTAGACTCCAGATGGCAGCAGTCAGTTCAATGTTGCCAACTCTACTCGATCTGTCACGGCATTACCGTAGCAGATTTAGAGCTGGAAAGCATCACAAACTGGGCTAAACGTTCACATGAAGGCCCAACAGGTGCTGTGCAATTCAATCCCACTTCAGTAACAAACATTTAGCCTGTTTTATCTTTAATACGGAGAGCAGATAGTCGGGCTGCGTTTAAAAGAAGTCCCCCATCGGCATGTTTCCGTGGCTCATTAGTTCAGCATGAAGCGTTTGGTGGGTAATGTCTTAATTTCTGAAGACCCCACGAGGGGGTTGGAGGCAAGAGGACTAATAAAATCTCACATCCAGTGGGGGGTTAAACATAACGAGCCCGAGCACAAAAGAGTGAATTAACCCAGACTGTGAAACGAATAAAACTTAAAGAAGAGGAATAAAATCATTCAAATGAATAAGACAAGGCAAAATGAAAAAGATAATATCGCAGAAATGATTTCACGCCCAGGGAACAGATGGCTGAGGTAATAGGTGTTGGTTAAAAAAGAGCTTTTATTCTTCTCGAGGCTCAAAGGGAAATTTGTGAAACTGCAGGGCCTAGATAATTGAACAACCCTTTTCCTATTAGAGGTAAAAAGATCTTGATGCAAGCTACAATAAAAAAACAGCATCAGATGGAAAAACTTCTAACTTCGTCTTCCTACATGTGCGTTCTCCCTGTTCTTTAGTTGTTTTTGAGTGTGCATACTTGTGCAAACAGTAGACCTATTGACCGGTCGTCCACGGCATGAAGCCATGTCAGACAAACAAAAAGCTCTGAGCAAATGTCTGCACAGGATAATTGAGAACTATCAGTCCTCAGTGTGTCATAATAACATTCTCGCTGAGAGAAGCAGCAGGAAAGATGCGTTAAAAGAGGAACGCGGCGAGTAAGACCTACATTCCTCGAGAAATAGGACTTATTTCAATAGCAACCATGTTTTTTGCCCTGTTCACAGTGAAAATAAAGCTAAACAGTCAAAATGTCCCAAGCAGTCTTATTAAACACTCCTCAGGTCTGGTATTGTCAGGTTTTGATTACTGTATTTGTTGATGTAGTCAGTGTCAAAGGAACATTTAATTAATGAACAAAGAACATGATGTTATTTCACACATTTTCACTGGACATGACCTAAAACTTCAAACAGGAAGCTACATCAAACGGACTGTACTTTCTTCAAAGCCTCTTCCTTCCTGTTAAATAATATATATATATTAGAGGTGGGCATAGATTAATTTTTTTAATCTAGATTAATCTAGATTAAAATGGCTCATTTGAATTCTGCCGAAGGCATTCAGAATATGTGTGCTACCCAAATAATGACTAAAAGTAAGTAAGCCCAAAATGTCGTTTTTTGTTATTATATTGAACTGAAAGCCATCTTATTATGCACAGTGTTGCACAGATTAAATTTCATGTAAATCATCCATGCTAACACACAGTCTTCTATTTTTTTTTTTTTGAAATTTCACTCTCTATAGATATATTTTTCAAAGACGAGTTTCGAAGTTTCTCGCTCAAGTTCACATGAGACCTAAAGCGCATCCTGTTTGCTTAAAAGCGCAACGTTTCGTTGTTATTCTGAGTGCACACAAATAAACGTAGAGTCTTTACAGATTCGAAAGATGTATTAGGCTACTTTTATCTGTATGACCAAAAATGACGGAGATTTTAAGAGCAAGTGAGCGCACCGAGCCTGTCCTGCAGCAAACGCGCTTCCACACAAACACTTCAATAGCGCACATTTCTCTAGGTTAACATCATATTGAGCGGCCATGTAAAGTTGCTACTACATACATCTTTCAGATGAAAAGCCATATTTGAGGTTGATGAATGATAGGTGAGCGTTTGGATGTCCTGCCCGATTGTATTACCACACAGACCAGCGTTAACAATCTGTCCATCACGGACTGCGAGCCTCTAGTTCGAAGACTCGTTCTCGCCCCCTACAGTGCAATTCGGCTAGGTATACATCCGCGCTAAAATATCAGGGTGAAAGTCATCATAGCTTGCGTAGTATAGACCCAGCTCCCAACCCAACTTTGAGAATAGATTAACGGCGATTTTTTTTTTATCGCCGATAAGAGTCTCACGTTAACGCAGCACGTTAACGCCGATAACGGCCCACCACTAATATATATGGAGACTGAAATTTTTATTTGTCATTTAAACCTGGAAATAAAGAGTGTTTTTCCTTTAGAAAATGCTTAAAAAAGAGTCTACACTATTTCTGGATGACTAATCAAATACGTAAACGTAAAAGTGCTATGAATAAAGCAAATGTCATATCAATTGAAAACTAAAAGACAACATTCTCAAATACTGTGGTCATTTTTTTTTGCTGGAAATATTTTTTTTATAAAAAAAAGTTAAATACATGTAGCTATGTATTTATATAATTGATGATATTTTTTTGACAAATGATATTTGTAGCTATGCATTTACAGTCAATGTACAGTCAATGCATTTTCAATATTGATATTCTTAGCTATATATATATATATATATATATATATTAGTGCGGTCAACCAATTAATCCAAAATAAAAGTTTGTTTACATAGTTTATGTGTGTACTGTGTATATTTCTAATGTATATATAAATTAAGAAAAATATGTTACATTTATATATTGAATATATAATATAAATTATATAAATATATACATGTAAATATTTTCAAAATATATACCATATGTGTGTGTATTATATATACACATACATAATAAATATGCACACATATATTATGTAAATAAAAACTTTTATTGTGGATGCGATTAATCATGATTAATTGTTTGACAGCACTATTATATATATATATATAATTTACAAAAAGGAAATTAAATTGGATATCTAAATGAAATTAAAATGGTTTTGTGTTGAGAGAAAACAATATTCTAAAACAGAGCGGTGCTTATTAATGCATTCTTTCAAAACTCCTGTCATTTTTGCTATTTCTACACCACATTTATGACAGCCAGCTTGATAATCTTGGCGACAAATCAGCTAAATTTGCAACAACAGCACAGAATACATGACAAAAGCCTTCCGTTTGCAAGGCATAACACGGATGTGGAGGTCTTCAGTGGCATTGCAGCACTGGCCTGAAGGGCTCCAAAAGCTCTCACACTGGCTGCAGGCCGTTCTTAATGTTGAGCGCTGATTGGTCTGACTTCTTGGACCCTACTGTATTTATGAATGTCAAATCAAATGAATGGCAAGAAGCCAATTTATCTGAATTCACCCTGTGTTATGTATCTGTACAGCATACACCTGGCAGACGGTCGAATGTGGCATTCCTTGAGAAATTACAATTCCAGTTGTGTAATGTTATTAAACTACGACAATCATCTCAGCACGAGATATTCTTTTGGAAGATCACCCCCCCCCCCCCCCCCCAACCCAATCGATGCCAACCATTGATGTACCTACTACTGAGTCCTAATCAAACCATAATACAGAACCATTTCAACATCTCCTACAACATACACTCTTAAAAATAAATGATTTCAAGGACATTCATCACCCATGAAATCTTTCCAATGCACAAAATCTTCTTTATAGTGGAAAAAGATTATTTTTCGATTATTAAAATGTTCTTCACACCGAGAAAAGGTCTGGAAACTTTCCATTCAACGAAAGCTTCTTTAAAGAGGAAAATAGTTACTTAGATTATGTTCTTCACATTAAGGAAAAATATGGCTCTTGTAAGAATTTTAAGAATTTTTTAGGGAATCAAAAATTATTACTAGTATTATTTGATTGTTTCATTTGTATCGCTAAAGGAATTCTATTAGAAATAATAATTTTGAACTATTTTCAAATTATATAGCACAATATGAACACACTGATGAACAGTGGAATACGTCAAATAATTGAATAAGCACAAAACTTTTATATCGTCACATTCATACATTAATCACGTAAATAATACCATACTTTCAATTCAAAACAGCCATAATTGAGATAAAAAGTCACTGGATATTACTGTTGGTCATTTAACATCTCTATCGTAAAACAGCTGTAAAATATTACGTTTGGCTTCTTCCGTCTTACCTCGTCCTCTTTCATGTGAACAGTGAGCCACGCCTACTTTGATTTAATTGGCCAACTAAGTCAATGTGACATTGACAAAAGCCTATATGAGACAGACCAGCCTAAATATGCACATTTAAACCTTTTTTCATCCTAACAAAAAGCTGGTACGTAAAGAAGTGCAGCAGATCAGTGCAAGAATTTATAATATTATAAGAGGTTTGACTGAACAAATCATAACACCAAATCTGACATTTTGTCAGACAAAACTAACGTCGGTGGACTTTAACTTAAAATATGTTTAGAAATGATGTCTTTCTGCGGTTTAAACAAGATACCTTCTGATGTTCTTTCATGTTTATTTCATGCATTACTAGTAATGAGGAAGAAATGATCGGTTCACATGCCACATGCGCTACAGTAATGACACGCCTCACGAAAGAGCCACAAAACGCTGTTTATCGTTAGAATTTCTTTAAAAAAAGACTTTGTTTCATACCAGAAGTAACCTGGTCTCGTCTGATGGCACGTTGTCAGTTCCTCTTTGTTGCGGGATGTTTTTTTTACTGCATGAGAAGTGTGGAGTGAGAGTGGCTTGTTGGACGAAGTAGCCTAACAGTAAGTAAGGGGGGGGGGGGGGTCTTTGCAAAGGGTCAGTTTCACAATTTCTAAACATTGAGGAGGTGTCCTTGTCTCTCTCAGTGTCTATGGTGGTTATGGCCCTGTCCATTTTGTAACTCTTATTTTTAAGAGTGTATTCAGTGTTGGAAACGAACTGTATGCGTTTGGCACAGAAGCCGAGGCGAGCGCGTGCAGACTCATGTCCTTGTGCAGGGAAGGAACGAGAGAGACTGGAGGTGGTGACAGAGTGTTGTCAAGGCGACAGATGCGGGTGCCTGCAGTGGGCCCTCAAGGCTCGCTGTGTCTCGTCGGCTCAATGAGAACGAGGCAACAACGGGCAGCAGGTTTGTCAAAAGCCATTAGAAGCGGAGGATAACGGAAAGGGGTGAGATTCCTGTGTGTACATCCTGATGGAAACTACCTCTGGAAACCCTCAGGCACCGCTAGACTGCCAAAGTTTGCTTAGGTATATGTTATAAAATATATAAAAGTCTGGAGAAATGAATGCCTTTTATTCAGCAATAAAAAAAGTAGAGTTCAGATCTGAAATTTTCTTCATCTTGAGCATTTTTCTCAGGTTCCTATATTTATGTTCAGTTATTTCACTTTAATAACAATGAACAGAACCTATTAATTGCCATTAAAGTGAAATAACTGAACCCACACATGAGAGTCTGAGAAAGATGCTCATTTCAGATTGCACTTACTCTTCATATATAAAATAATTTTATAAAAAATATTTCTAATCATATACAGTATAAATATATTATAAAGTAATATGTGTGTGTACCTTTCTCATCTAAAATATTGTATATTTTTTTTAAAGTTTATTACATTATAAAATATTTATTCACAATATATCTAAATAGTCATAATTTTACATTTTTTAATATATACGTAACATATGTCTCTCTCTTTCTCTCTCGATCTATCTTTAAATAATATATAAAATTATTACAACTTTTTAAAATATATTAAATGCAATTTTATTATATTTAAACAAAAAATATTTATTAAAATTCTTATGCCTAACATATGTATCTCTCTCTCTATCTATCTATCTATCTATCTATCTATCTATCTAAATATATTAAATGAAATTGTATTATATTTAAACAAAAATTATTTATTCAAATTCTTAGCTAAAACATATGACTTGTATACATTTACACACTGCATTATGCACTGAATGCATTTTTATTTTAGAGCAGTCACCTTTTCATTTCTCACTCATCATTATTGGGAAAACCTGTTTATTTTAGAAATTTAGCCTGAATCGATCGCACAACAACAACAAATGAAATTCATATTATTTTTGCGTTTCGCTCTCAATCTGACCTCATCTCACCGCTGATCCTGCTCTCAACATGTGACCCACTTTCTACGATGAGTGCTCGAGGAGTTTAGCCGCCCGTCATGCTACCCCTGCCATACAAAAAAACACATCAACATCCTTCCAGGATTGCGTTTCGCTTGTCAGTCGGGGGTCAGAATGTAATTTCTGTCGGAGACTAGCTATGCAAGTCGTGCATCATCGACCTGCTGCATCACAAGAGCTCCTGGAAGGCAGAAAGAGAAACATTCACAAAACACAAGATGCAGAAAATATCAAGTCAACAAACAGATGCGCCAGACATAAATCCACCAGGTTTTTAATTACGACCAGTATACAAAAATAATGTGACAGGACAATAATGGGACTTGGAATGTACACGCTCTTGTTTCCGCTCCAAATAAACACACCACACAAGTGTAAGTGTTTTTGTTAGCGCTAATCACATCTTTGTGATGCCAAAGCATCCTCTTCCTCTAAAATATCTTACACAACGAAAACAAAAAGGCAGCAAAACAACCGGACAGCATGGAGGTAATGCAGGGCTGCGTATCAATTAGTAATGCGCTTGCTAGTTCTTTCATTTATTTATAGTATTCACAAGTAGCTGATGAGAGGGAACAGGCCATGAAAACACACGTGTGGAGTCGCAATTTCATCTAATGGCTCCGAGTTGCTTTGAGACCGGAGGCAGATGCAAACTGCAGATGCCAGAACACATTTCTGTTATCAAAAATGAAGAGTAGTGGGTGCGGACAGGTCAGAAACAGTGGTTTGTAACCTGGCAGTGTTCTGCCCGCTGTGGCACTGTTTTCAGAGAGGATTAGAGCCCCAGCGGTTCCCATCTCATCTAATGGACTCTTTCAGGGTTAGAAAACTACATGACTGGAAACTGGCATGAATCTTGATAATGTCTTTCACTAAACGGGATAATACTGGTGTACGTCAGTGTAATAGTTTCTCACGCAGCTTTTAACTGTGGAGAATAAATCCTGGATGACCACAGCGTGTGCGGGAAGATCTGAGGGTGAATCTCACGATCACAGCCTGGGTCATCCTTCAGCCCAACATCAAAGAGAGAAAATATTATAATCATAATAATATAAGCCAATCAAAACTCAGCATTATTCAAATATTATTTTAGGGGGAAAAAATTCAACATTTTAAATACAAATTAATTTCAAAATTAACTCAATTAAAAATGTACAGAGTTAATTTGGAGGTGATATGTTTTTATTTTGTATTTTGATAAAATACAATTTTATAAAATTAACATCATCAGGCAAGAAATGTTTTGCCTAATTTCTTTGCCATAATTAAGCTATTATAAATATTAAAAAAATATATATGTATTCAAAATATAAAAAACAAGTCACAAAATAACTCAAATCCAAACATAATTGAAGTATTTACATTTTACTTGAGTTAATTTTGAAGTGACGCTTTACTTTATTTTCAGATTCATTCTTTGCCGTAATTATTAAATTGATCTAAATATAAATATTTAGTAAAAATATTCAAAATATAAAATACAAAACAATGATTTGTACAAAATTAGCTCAACTAAAATGTAAACTCTTTACACTAAAAAAGCATTTCCATTTGACTTGTTCATTTTAAAGTAATATATTTATATTTTATATAATTTAAATTACAGTCAAAGAAAAAATTTCATTACTAATTCTCATACTTTTCAGGCTTGAAAATATCATTTAGAAAATGTACTTGTATTTCCATGACAACATTTTAAATAAGCTACAATGGTCTTTAAACAAAAAGTAACTTCCTATTTGTCTTCTTCGAGTCACAGGCATCATGTGACCAGGACATGAGCACGAGATTCACCCGCTACAGTCGAGTATGTGTGTGTGTTTATCTAGTGTTGACGTCTTGTCATGTTGAGTGGTGAGAGTGTGTGTCGTGTTGTGGAGGGTTAAGAGAGCAAAAAGTTGTCAGTGCAAAAAGTTTGTGTGCGAACGTCAATCCGTACTGTACTTTCATCGCAGGCCGTGTGCCAGTTACTAACTAGTGTGCGTCTGGGAAGCTACATCTGCTGAACGCGCCTGTCTAAATCACAGACTCAAGGCAGCCGAGGTTATTCTCTTGTCTACTCTGGGCTATTATACTACATCTGCTTTATATTTGGTGTTGGCCATAACTGACCACTACATCTGTTATTTACAGTACCGATAAATAACACTTATCTCACCGGATTTCTCGATGATAAATACATACATATACAGTATATATATATCTCACACACAGGACACGTCACGTCAAGGTACACACCATCAACACCTCACAGGATAGCACTGGTTTCCATCCATAGTATATAACAAACTCAACACAGAAAAGAGAGTATAGTTTGTTCTCACAAGTTTTGACAAAGATTTGTTGTAATACAGCAGTTACATGATGTGATATGAATCTGTTGCAGTTTTTACACAAAAGACGTCAGGCAGAAGCGATCTGTCCGAGTGTTTTTCATACACAGTGTCACAACCTGACAACACAACACAACATTCAGAGTGAATGAATAATCAGCTCCACAGCTGACGAGTTAATAATGACTTGCACCATAATGCGAAGCAATTAAGTAGCATCACGCAGTCTTGTTTTTCTTCTTTTCTTAATATTGTTGATTGATTGCAGTCTTTAAGTATGGCATTCATTTACAATATATAGGATTTCAACATCGCATGAATTACGGCGAGCTTCCAAACCTAAAACACATCCCAGAAGGCACTTACATCAACTTATCAAAACATATGATTTTGTTTCATAATATTGAGAACATGTGGATAGATGGTATCTTTCATCTCCAAACATTACCAGGCGAAGTCCAGGTCATATTTCACTCAAAAATTAAAAATCTGCTAAATTACTTTATATAAAATAAATGGGGCCTATTTAGCTTTGTGGCTTTATTAAACAGACACTTTATTGTATACAGTTAAAAAAGACACTTTAATGGCTTTTTAAAATTTAAAATCACCATAATTTACAATCAAACATAAGATTATTTATGCAAAATAAAGTTATTTAATTACTTCCTTTGATTCGGCAGTGAAATGTGACCCAGACATATTTGTGAGTTTTGCCCAATTATTTCAGTAATTAATCTTTATGTAGCCTTGGGACTGTGCGAATGAGGACATGGCATCACTATGTAACCCTTAACACTAATATTCTATAATAACATCCAGAGAAGTTCAACAAAAGATTCTATTAAAACACTAATACTTAAAGTTATGAAAACTTGATTTGGCAACATTGCTCTTTCAGTTTTCTCAAGTCTTGAATAGCATTTTAAAGTCAAAAGTTCAGTACAGTCACTCACAATACATCACAGGCCTCTCTGAACGCATGAATCTGCCTGACATTGACTACAAATTCATACTAAGCGGGTGAAGTTAATACCTTTGCTACTGCTAACAACACAATATTGACTGGCTCCCCGTTTTCTCTCTCCACTTCTTCATTTTTGTCGTCGTTATCAGCTTGAATATTTCAAGGTCTGAGCAGCTCTCAGAAAAGTAACTTTGCTATCCTTATTTTTCAGTGCAGTGATGCAACTTGAAGAGCTTTATGGAGGGGGGATAAAAATGAACAGCCTTGCAAGTCTGCAGCGTGGGTGAACACTGTAGGCTAGAGTAACTACCGCCTTTACAGTCACTTGGTCCAGATAGTATAATCTCCAAATTACTCATGCTATATCTGCTTTGCTGGATATGGAGTTCTGTCTGGGTAGCGTCGCATCGGTGAGCGTGTTGCTCCTTTGTCATTATCGCTCTAACCTCCCTCCACCGAAGGCTCGATGCTGTGAAACCAAGGATGAATGAGTCACGGCTCAAGTAATTCAAAGCACTGCCGAAGCATCCATACAAGCGGCACGATATTATGCAAAGCACGCGCTCACCGACAACCCAGAGACTAATGAATCCACATCTGGATGCACATTGTTACACACTCATAGTTGTCTGAAATGTCTTTTTTTTTGTGCTCTAAAAAAAAAAAGTTGGATTATGCGAGAGGCTCCAAAACAAACCGCTGAACGGCTCTAGAGGGACTCGGTAAAGCGAGTAGCCTAATCTCGCTGCCGAACATACGGTGAGAGCGCTTCGCCCCTTGACCTTTTTTCACAGCTGGCAGCGTTTCAACACCGTGGACTCCGCTGAACCGGGCAGCATATGCCGCCTGGCTTAACGCTCCCCGCTGAGGTCCGTCAAGCGCTCCGCCGTCCACATAATCCCACACTCAAAGGCACGTCAGTTGCGTTTCTCTCAAGGCAATCTACAATGTGCATTAATCTACTTAATCTGTTTTAGTGAAGTTAAAAGACAACGCGGTATAGATTCCAAGCCTATTTCCGCCTGGAAGGATTTGTGCTGAAGCTAGTCGTGCTCCTGTCTGCAGTTTTTAGATGTTGCGGTCTATGGTTTTGATATAACTGGATTAATCAGGGGTTGGGAAAAACATGCATCAGCCCAAAACGCACGCGGCTAATGCACAACACTCTTCTGAATTAAACATGGCCTGGAACAAACCGTTCTGAAGAGGTTGACAGGAGAGTATAAAAAAAAACAAAAAAAACACTATTACGCATCTGCCTAGAACCCCTCGAGTCATTCAGAAAATTCCTTTAGCGTAACAAGACATCCGATTAATAAACGAGAGCTAAAAAATAGTGGGGGAAAGTTAAAAGCGTTCACAGCTGGAGTTGATCGACGCCACAGATGAATGACCCAGATGCTGGAGCGAGCCTTGCATTGCATGTTTTCTGTTTCACTAACAAAACATCCAGCTGTTCTCGAAGACGACATTCCCGGGATTTGATAAAAGAAGCCTGCAGTATGCAACCTGGAAAGAGCGGCCTTAACTACTAGGTCACAGCTTGCTGAGCCTCTCGTGCGACGTAGCATTGACAATCCTGTATGCTTAATCACAAGGCTTTCTTTTCACTTCAAAGAGCCTACTTGAGTATTGTGCTCATGGGAGTGAATTAACCACGAAAGATGGATTCTGCCTAGAATGGGCATTAACGAGAAGTTACAGTTACACAACAACCAAATAACTCTTATTTTAGTCAGTAATATGCATTAAAAGTACACATCGTGAGGGGAGTAGCATTCATTTGTGTTTTAAGTTTGATAATGAGTGCTTTCGTCTACAGATGTGATATTATCCGTTCTGCTTCTGCTCCTCAGATGGCAAGTTTCCGTCTTTTTGTTTTAAAAGGTCAAGTATTTATCAGTCAGGTGTATTATCTGCTTCCTCTAGACGTAAATGGCAGTCCGGGAGATGATGGACCCGTCTCGCTGGGACTCCATGTCGTCGTCCAGGTAAGGTGCGCACTCATCTTCGCTCTGGTGGATTTGGTAGCTGGGCGGCAGTCCGGTGAAGCGGTCGTACCGTTCGTCCTCTTCTTCATCCTCCAGGCTGTCGTTCAGGGCATCGAACTTCCTGCGCTCAGCTTCGTTCATCTCGCCGCTCAGCAGGATGTCATGGGCCGTTGGCGTGTTTCCGGTAATGCGTGGGAACTCATTGCATTTCTCTGTCAGGGCACCGGGGTCGCTTTCGCGGTACGTGTAGATCGGCCCATTGTTGTTGGCTCCCGCGCCGTTCTTGCTAGCTTTCTTGCCTCCAAAAAGACGGGTTTTGTTGCCATACGCGCCCTGCTCGCCGTCGCCTGAATATCCATGCTGATGGCGGCGACTTCGCATCACTAACACAGCAACCAATGCGCTGACCAAAACGAGCGCCAAGAAGCTTCCCAGAATGGCTCCGGCCACCACGCCAGCACTGGACGGGTCTTCAGTCGACTCTGTAGAGGAGGGGAGGGGCACAAATGAGGAAGTTTCTGCTTGGTGGTGGTAGCTATTCTTCACCATAGGTGGTGGTGATGTACGATTTGGTTCAGTTTAGACTGAGTAATGTTTTTTGGCTGCCCCCAGTTCCCAGCTACAAGTCCTATGGTGTGAGCCAAGTTTGCCGGATCCGCTCTCGGTTCGAGAAAACAACACAAACGTCCGTTCCTTCTACGCTCGGAAGCTGACCAGGTAAATTACACTACACAAGTAGAGAGTTAAAAAGAGAAACACAGATGGAGAAGAGAGATGTAAAGATTATGTCACAGTATGGTCATGCAAAGAGGAAGAAACGTAAGTTACACTGGGAATGTGGCCCTCCAGCTAACGTCAGCTAATTGGTCAGCTTGCGCATTCCCACCAAATTCCTGGGAGCGTGTCCAAGTCACAAACACTAAAGAAACACCTGCTTCTGGAAGGATTAGCCCCATTTCATGCTGCATAGAGCCTGCATGGAACGCACTGCTGAGGCAGCATGCACAGGAAGTGATATCTATATTGACATACGTATATAGTGGTGGTGAAGCCAAGAAAAGTAATTATATTTACAGTCTGATTTAATCAAAAGTTTTCTGATCGAGCTTGTCTGTGCAACTGAAAGGACAGTAATAGTGCTTTGCAAGTCCACTGCATTGATTTAGTTACATTACTTTATTGCACAGGTCAATATATTATAAAACTCTGGTCCTACAGCTAACGTTATCCCTAATAAATATGCAAAGTGAGAGAATTATGAAAAAGTGTTTGAGGTTTTGTAAGAAGTCAAATGGATTAAATTGCTTAGAAATACAATAACACACTTTCTCAAGATGCACAATTTGAGAATTCATATCATGCCCGTACAGTAGCTCTAACAGTACAAAAGAGATTGAGTTGTTTCTTTTAATATTTTAGTAGTCTTTTTGAGTGATTAAATGACTCATTCACTTAAATCCATCAAAACGCTGATTAATTCAGAAAATAAACAAGTGAATCTCTATACGAGTGAGTCATTGAATTATTTACTCAAGCGATTTGTTTAAAAGCGCTGAATTCAGAAATGCCACTGCTGTGTGTAGCTAACAATGAGGATCAACTAAAGAACTATCAATATTGTTTCTAAAATGTAAGTTAGTCGATGTTCATTTTTTTATTATTGCTGTATAAAATGTGCAAGCAAGCTGTTGGTCTGAATTTAAATATGAGGGTTAGAGTAACAGTGACCCTAACCTTAGCAAACAGTGAAACTGAAATAAGCTGAAGCTTTGTGGGTTATTTAATTCAAAGGCCAAAATAGCATGCGCACTCCTCTAAACTTATGCCTCACTCTCGGTCAAACAATCACCAATTCCACCTCCTGCAATTTCCCCCGTTACCATGACAATTTGAGTTATTAAGTATTCAGGCTACAAGAAACAAGTCAAGAGGCATTTTCCAAAAAAAAAAATCCTCTCATCTGCTTGTTTTTACGCTACGGCTCCAGAACTACTAAGAAACCTTTCATACAAGACAAAAAGAAGAGTAGGCTACTGATGAAAATATATGTGCGAACATGTACAAGTACATTACATTTCTTCCCACACAATTTGGATACGACTTAATATTCCTGCAATATAACGGGCGTACGATCGCTCCCTCTCCCACACACTTTTTTCCCTGTTCGTTTGCTCCTCTGCTGGTTTGTTTTATCCCAGTCCCGGGAGATATAGAGGTGCTAAAAGAGCTCTTTCTTAGGATACCCTATTCCATTTCGGCGTGCCTCTCAGTCCACTGTCATTAAAGTCTCTTCAAGCCCCGCTGCTACAGAAAACATGTGGGACTGAGATGCACACATACACATACGCCAATCTCTCTTAACCTCACTCTCCAGGTGCTATCTCTGCCAGATGCCACAGCTCAGGATCCATTATTCATCGGCCTGGCAGACAGTTTCCGTGAACCCCACCCCACGGTCGACATCTAGCTCTGAGACTGAGAGACGAAAGACAAAGGTGGGTTGAGGAGAGATACGGCGCCGCTTCACCGTGATTCTGAGCGTGACCGAACAAATAGCCTGTCTTACATTGACCGCTCTTGTTTTCAAGTAAAAAAAACCCGCAGCAACACACTTAATTTTAACGCTCCTGCATCTTTAAGTGACCGTAGTGTGAGGTCAATTTAAGATATTGTAAACGATGGCACATGGGCAGCAGGGAAGTCTCGCGTTATCGATCCACTCCAGGGCTAATAAAACATTAAGCCGCAGAATTTACTAGCACAACTCTTTATGAGTGTTATTGAAAAACGTTGAGTTCTTACAACACACATTGAGAGTGAACCTTAGAGAGTTGTGGAAGCTGTTAAAGGTCATTATTGTCTAAGAATGTTGATGGGCTCGTGCACAAAGCACCTCTTCAGACCTCGTGACCTTTAACGTGTCTGCTCCTCGAGTGTCATAACTACAGCACATTATTATTCTGCCGCACTCAGCTAATGACATGCTACAAAATTGCTCAACATTAAAGTCCACGTTTCAATTTTCCCACTTACATGCATAGCTGGAATCGGCTGCTTAGGATAATAATGTGAGAAATTATAACTTATGTGAGAGTTTATTCAAACACAAAGCCTATACAGTGCGTATAGATTTTTCCCATAGAAAAAAAAGGCTTATGAACTAAATCAACTAGCTACAAGGTGAATGCTAACATTTCCAATTTTGATTTGAAGCTAAAAAGTATTTGAAAATGGAATAAAAAGACAAAGGTACAAAACCGTATACTTAACGGCTTTAATGAGGGAAAGAACTACAATCCCATGAAGCACTGCAGATAAATCTAATTCACAATAATTGAGAGCTGTTAATTTTAAGATGTTGATTATGTATACATATAGAATTATAATTCATGCTCAAGTTTTTTAAATATACAATTGAATGACTTTACAATTTTATATTCAAATTGTGACTAATTATTCAAGAGTTTTATATATTCAGACTTATGACTATGTTCAGAGTTACTTTAAACATCATTAAGTATTAACATTTATATATTCAGACATGTACTATGTATTCAGATTTATATTAAATCTTCATGATAACATTTATATATTATCATTACTATATATTCAGACTTATATCTATATATTTCAATATACATTTATATATATCATTATATTACATTTTATATATTCAGCTATATATAAATACATGTACAACTTATATATAATTTATATATTACAGATTATGTATTTTACAACTGTACATTCTGGTTTTATATACGTTTTTCCTATTTGGCCTTTCATATAAATACAGACATACATTATATATGAATGTACTTTTTACTTACAGAACAAAAGTGTATTTTTACTTACAGAACAAAACAAGTTCTCTAAACATCGCGTCATCAATTTCCTGGTAGAAGTGATAAATTCCAGATATTAACTCAACAAAATGGCACCTTTCCCAAAGCACAAGAAGGCACTAACTATAATTATGGCATTCAGGGTTGTAATTTATGCATTTATTCATGTTTTTCCCAAGCTATAGGTTGTAGATAGAGACCACTCGGCAGTCTGATTGCTAGCAGTACTCCACATCAAGCCCTCACAATGCCGCCCGCTTTTCACTCATCTATAAATGGTTCCCATTTATAAAATAACACAACTACCACCCCAGGTAGAACTACAACCCCTATGGAAGCAATCAATCACACAACAACAGTGTACCCAGAGTGATCCGCACATGCACCACGTGAGTGCGATCATTATATTCGAATTTATTTCTGCTAAAATACACAGGTTTTTGGCAGTGCAGAAGGAGAGGTATGATGACAGAGTGAACGCAGACAGATCACATTTCCTTTGACTGTAAAGGATAGGCTCAAATCTCAGCCGTGGCCAGCGGTGGCCTCTCCCTTCCGCTGTCTCACACGTCCTGTATTGATTTATTGGAGAGCTCAGGGCGCATACGTTCAGCTTACACCAACCTCTCCCGCTGTCCTCCTAAAGCCCGGGCTAACTGACAGGTGACGAGGTGACCACTAATGGTGCTGCCAAAAGTGATGTAGGAAAGCGTCCAAAGGGCTGACGGACCAAAGAGTGCACTTCCACCAAGGTAATTACATTAAAGCACAAAAAGACCCAGGTTTTGAGATGCAAAATTGAGTGCTTAAATGACTGGGTCATGTGCAGCGCCCGTTAGAAAGTGCTAAATACAACAGATTTCGATGTATAATTGGGCTTTGAGCAGATCCTAATAACACTATTGCCAGAGACACTCGTTTGCTAGAAAACACACACACAGACACGCTTGTTGACGGCTTAAAGAGCTGGGCGTTAGAGCTTCTCTGGAGGAGGATGGTATTTCTGACATGAACGTTTCTCAATTTCCATCTGTGGCAGGCAATAATCCCAGGGTGCAATAATCTTGATTTCTTTTGTCCTGCTAAAGTCACCGTGTGCACTGTACATCAAAGACCCGGCGTAAGCATGGCTGAGTGGATTACAACATCAGGATAGAAAGAAAACACCTCGCCAGGTCTTGGGTCGTGAACATGAGATTTCCAAAAATGTCATCATGTGCAAAAAGAGCTGGGTGATAACTTGAACATTGGCATCTCTCTCTCTCTCTCTCTCTCTCTCTCTCTCTCATCTCTCTCTCTCTCTCTCTCCTCTCTCTCTCTCTCTCTCCTCTCTCTCTCTCCTCTCATCTCTCTCTCCTCCTCTCCTCCTCTCTCTCTCTCTCTCTACTCTCTCTCTCTCCCTCCCTCTCTCTCTCTCTCTCTCACTCTCTCTCTCTCTCTCTCTCTCTCTCTCTCTCTCTCTCTCTCTCTCTCTCTCTCTCTCTCTCTCTCTCTCTCTCTCTCTCTCTCTCTCTCTCTCTCTCTCTCTCTCTCTCTCTCTCTCTCTCTCTCTCTCTCTCTCTCTCACTCTCTCACTCTCACACACACACACACACACACACACAACACACACAGAGAGAGCGAGAGACAGTACATCCATAAGCTACTTTATATGCTACAGTATATATACACATACATATATATATATATATATATATATATATACACACACATACATATATGTGCACAGGCATTTATCCCATTTATTTTCATGATGTCTTTCTGCTATCAGTGAATCAAATTAAACCTCTGATTCAATGCTTTGTCTGCGTTATCACTCAGAAGTGTGTATAGTCTCTGCATGACAATTTTTTCATTTATTAAAATGTTTTAGTAAGAATATACGTAGGTAAATATTGATGGTAAATATTGATGTTTGTTTTTATACTGGTATATAACATTTATATTAAACGAAAATGGTTGCATATCACTCATCCATGGCATACATTTTCCATGTCACAGTTTAATATGTAGTGACAACTATAAATAATCTAAAATATTGCTTTGTTTATTGTTATATTGGTGTGTCTAACTGAAAATCATTCTATTTCATTTTTGTGTTGGTCTTGATTAATAAAAAGATAGCTCATAACATTTTCAAAAATGAATTGTGTTAGCATTATTTCACCATCCATTCAAACCTGTATGAATTTCTTTCTTCCAAACAAACTGTTTTTTTCTCCATTGACTTTCATAGTATTTTTTTCTATGGAAGTCAATGGGGACCAGCAACGGTTTGGTTACCAACATTCTTCAAAATATCTTCTTTTGTGTTCAACAGAAGTAAGAAATGCAAATAGGTTTGAAACAACTTGGGGGTGAATAAATAACATGTTCAACTGTCCCTTTAACTAGAATTCCTATATTTTACTTATTGTATTAAACATGTTAAATCCATCTGGCTCTATGATTGAAAATGATAGCTCCTCTGTTTGGGGGGGGGGGGGGCACCCCTTTAAATAAAGATATAAACTGAATATGACGAGAGGACTGGAACACAGAGATCAATTTATAGTCGAGCCTTTATGCAGAGCACAAGTTTATTAGAGGGAAGTTTCAGGTAATGACGAATAATGACAGATAACAGGATTGTGGAAGCGCTAGAACTCGCTCGGCTAAGCCAGGCTAACCACAGCTAAGCTGTAAAAGGATCCTGTAATGATTTTTCAACAGTTCATTGCATCCGCCATCACATCAGTGTCAACATCCATGAGAAATTCATGAAAAATGTGCCATTGTACCAATTTCAGACAGCCTGCTCCTCATAATCCACTCAGAACGAAGACTACTTTCCCAAAGAAAATCGAGGGGAGTAATGAGAGCCTGAAAACTAAATGTTTATGGAATAAAAAACATCTCGCTAAGCACGGCATGTATTCTGTTTTTGAACATTAAAGCATCGGTGTATATGCGGCCCTGCAGATTCTAAACTCTGACATGTGTACAAACTTGCTGTGAGAGAAGGATGAAGGACGGCTCAGTAAAAATGCTGCTTTTAAGTAAGCCTCCATTGATTCAGACACAGAGATGCATTGCTTGATACATCTTTAAAGCACTTCGAGCTGCCCGCTTCTAGGGTAGATTGCACAAGCGATGCATCAAAAACTGCGCAAAATAGCTTTGATATTCAATTTATCGTTGTTTGAGAAGAAATAATAATTTTTTAAGGCAAAACATTTTCATTAAATTAATACATAATTAAATCTTTCAGTGTTCCAAATGTCTAATAATGTTCATGAATACTTAAACGTTCCACATGAATCATTTGCTCATTGCTTTTTTAAGGAAAGCCCAGTAAATCATTAAATCATTAAAATCCGTCCGGGTCAACAAGGCAGCCAAAAGCAAGACCCCATGAAAGCCTAATTTCTATTCCGCAATTGATCAAAGCAAAGAAAAAGAGGAGCTAGCGAGCCCTCGTGTTTCCACAGTGCTCTCTGAGGTTTCGGAGCATCTGTAATGAGTCCTAATGATGGACGGGGTGGGCTAAGAGCCAGGTAATCTTGGCAGCCCACTTTTCTGACATTTCACTTCATGTTAGCAGGGCGATATCTCCTCGCCCTCTCGTTGCCTCCTTCTTTGTCTCGGTTTTCTCTTGCTAAGCCATGGGTGATAAGCTTCAACCAGGTGTCAGTCGACTGAGGTCTTTCTCTCACCTTATCTCACATGCCGAGTTTCAGACATTGTTTTCACACCGCAAGGCTTAAGACGCTATAGGTAAGAGCCCTATAACTGCTTGATATGATAGGAAAAGTCTGAGAGAGGGAATACATCAGATTTGAGTACGCCAGCACATATTAAAGACTGGTGGAACCAAATGTAATTATTTAAAGATGAAGTGTGTCATTTGTTTGATATACATGTGCAAAGTCAACTAGTAGAAAGATTCAAGTGTCACATTCAAATTTATTCATAAAGCGCTTTTCACAATACACATTGTTTCAAAGCAGGTTTAATTATTATTGATTATTGGAGTGTGTTTTACAAGAAAATACTATTTCAGTGTTTCTACTTATTTCTTTGTAAAATAATTGTGAAATTTACCAGTAATTTCTTATTGAAAATTGTTTCTACATCAATGTTTTAAGTGTAATATATATTGCCTTTCGTGAGTATGCTATATGTATGCAAATAAAGTTGGATATATTGTATAAAGAACTAGGTGATAAGAAATTCATAGGTCGATTCTCTAAAAAGTGGCACTTATGAGCAATTTTTATAATCACACTCTTCACCTTTAAGAATAGACCATCAAAATCCAGTTCAGTTCAGCACTAACTTGAAAATCTGGTAGTCACAGACCCAAATCTGATGATCCAAATGGGCAAAATCATGAATGGACGCAGTGAAGTGCCGCAGTCTACAATCAGCACTAAATGAGCTAGTCTTTGGATTCAGAAATTCATTTCACGCTTTCGCTCAATCCTTTTTGAAAAGACCAGCCTAGAACAGCCGGAACGTCCTTTCAGTGCTAGTTTGGTGCTGTTCTACATGATAAACCAGTACAGCCATGCTAAAGGAATGATGTCTGATACTAATATTTAATATCTTGATTCATGAATATTGATTTTATAGCGTGAGGTACAACTACAGAGCAGAGTCAGCAGACATTGACAAACAAGCACTAGCCACTGGATATTCTACTTAAGTCTTCTGTTCATTACTTTTGTTTTATTAGGTCTGCTGTAATACGTTTTCTTTGTACTGCGGCTAAGAAATTCTCAAAATAAGATCATATTGTAAAACATTGGTGGGAGAACAACTCAGAGATTACAAAAAAAAACATAATGGTTGCCCTAGATTTGCCAGACAGCATGGTCTTTCTTTTTGACAAATGAATCCTAACTGACCAATGAACTCTTGCATTCAAAACACGCTGGTCTTTTCACCGGGGATGTGCCTTGTGTGCCGTTTTAAATTGTGCATGCACATACATGCGTGCATACAAATGTGTGCCCGTGTTTTCTGCAAAAACTCAGTTGTTTCCTCAAGAGCAGCCGCTACCAACCCTAATAAACGTCTCCAAGCTTCAGCCAAGAATTTAAGCAGCTAAATGGCCTCTCAATCCCCCCAGTAGAGTCTACAATGAAAGCCTTCAGTTTTCTGCATTAGCTGTCTGAAAATGGCTAGGGAGAGGAAAGAAATGAGGAAACACTCCTTCTTGGCAAGCTGCATGATTAGTCTGTTAGCTGGCACAAGTGGAGGTCTCCCCCCTTCAAAGCGAGAGGAAAGCGGGGGAAAGAAAAAGAGAGAGATTTCTACTTCCAGAGTATTCTGTCTGGGGGATGTTCTTCGTAAAAACAGCCCTCCTTCTTACCGTCTTTTCACACTTTTTTTTTAACACAAACACATACACACACATACAATTTCTCTCCAGCTAGGCCTGGACCTACTGGGAACCATTGCAATCTAGCCTCATTCAACGTGTTTTTTTTTTATTTTTATTCCTCTTGCATCAGCACAAGTCTCGACTGCAATCCGCCGAGCTTTGTCATGGTGTGGCATTCATGTCTGCATTCGTATTAGGCCCTGTTTACACCTGACTTAATTGAAATACACACAGCGCAGCACAATATCAGCACAAAATAGCAGATGGGTAAACTAAAAATTGCAGGTGGGTAGTGAATATGTTTTTCATACTGAATTGTACTCCCTGTCAATAAAACCCAGGTTAAATCATCCAAAATCAAGTTTGCTGGTTTTAGCTCGTTCAAGTTAGTCTTCCAGACTAAACAAGCCGGTTGGACTGGACAGTTCTGATGGTTTTAGACTCTTTTCAGTGAGGATGGGAGATCAGCTAGATCAGTTTGAACCATCTAGGGTTTAGCTAGTCCCCCACCATGACCAAATTAATAAAAAACAGAAAAACTCTCCAAAACCATAAAAACTGACCAACTTAACCAATTTGGCCAAACTGGGAGATGTTAGACTGGTTTTAGTAGGGTTGTTATGATTACTGTTACGTCCAAGTACTTAAAGCTGCAGTTCGTAACTTTGTTTGGTTAAAAATGATCCGAAATCAATATTTGAGCAGGTACATAACCAGCCAGTGTTCAAAACTATCGCCTTACTTTAGCCCGATTCACAACGGTTAGCTTATGATAATGTTTTCTATAATAATTTGAGTGGTACGGGTAGGTTTTGGCGGGAGATTCGAGCATGGCACTGCGTCATTACGTCACGTCTGTAAACATAAAGAAGTTGTCCCGGCTAGTAGACTATAACACGTGAGGATCCTGCGGGTGACAGAACGTTTATAGACTTTTCTCACAGCAGCTAGAATAATTCAATTTATCATTTTGATGGCGGATTGTAATCCAGAAAGGATTATGTGTTTATGAAACACATGTGAATTAAATTATATTCCAGTTTTTAAATCTGCTTCTGATTACAGATAGCCGAGTTTACACAAGATTTGTATTAGAAAGAAAACCAGTTCGAAGAGAGCATAGTTTGCTTTTTGGATTAAAATAATGTATTAATAGGAAATTCAAGTTCAAGTACTTGAAGAAACAGCAGAGGTCTGCAAACTGGTTTTCAGCTAGTCAGTTTTGATGGTCTTAGAAGAGTGTGGGACACTTTTCAGCTGATAAGGTTGAGATCTGCTAAAACCAACCAGCAAAAACAGCAGCTTGACCATTCTGGTCAACGATCTAGACCAATTTAAACCAAATGAGATTTAGCTAGTCCCACATCTTCATAAGCTACTGTTTAGCTGTTTGGTCTAGCTGACCTCCAACCCTGAACAGCTGTCCAAAACCCCTCTAACACCATAAAACTGACCAAACTTAAACAACTTGTCCACACTGCAAAGCCTTTTCTTCAGTAGGGGTTTCAAGATTGCTGTCATGTCCTCAAGTTGTCAAGTACTGGAAAAAACAGCAGAGGTCTGCAGATTTGTGCAAACTGGTCAGTTTTGATGGTGTTGTAGGGATTTCGGACACTTTTCAGAGGAATATCAGCCAGATTGACCATTCTGGGAGATCCTCTAGACTAATTTAAATCAGCCAAGGTTTAGCTACCCAAGCCAGTCTGATTTTGATCATGATTTTGCTGTTTTTTTTAAATACTTTTCATATGGTCAGGGTGCGAGGTGATTTAGATCGACCAGATAAATACCAGCGTGCAATATTGGGAGAGCAGCTAGACCATCTTAAATCAGTCCCTACTTTAGGCTGGTTTAAGCAGCTTGTTTTCAGCAGGGTTTGCATGACTGATCCTCGCTGTCTCAAGTACTAAATTATTTTGTATATTAAAGAAAAATATCAAAGATTACACATACTGATAAGTAATTATCTGCCACAGGCACATTTCACTCAAATTTGATCAAGTAAAATTCCGTCACACACACAAACCAAAACAGCTCTCCCACCCTTGATGAAAAGACCTGCTAGACCAGTACTAACCAGCAGAAACCAGCCTCCACCAGCATGGAAATCACTGGCCTTTGAAGCAGGGCTGTGCAAACATCACGCAAACAAGATCACTGACAATGCAGTGACAATCCACTGTTGTGTGCGTGCGTCACTGGTGAATGTATCGAGAAGCGATTGCACGTGAATGTTTCTTTAAGCACCAGGCATTCTTACGACTGTGATAAAACTCTCCCCTATAATGCTGATGTGAAAAGAGAAAAAAAACACATTAGAACAACATCCCACACTTTCTTGCTACAGAGCGCCTACAAAGAGCCTTTGTTCTCCCACAAGACAATTGAAATTTCCAAAAGGATTCCCACGGATTCTAAATGCGGCTCTTGCGCTTGCCTTGGCATGAGAAAGTGCCAAAAGCACAGTGGCTCGCGGGCCTACACGCGTCCATTTACTCAAACAGCCACGCCGTAGCTGATCGACAACGGGTAACGTTTCAAGAAATGGACCATCACGAGAGTCTTGTGCATCAGCGATTACACATGTCTGTCAAGAGTGCATTTCGGCACAAAGCTGTAGGAAAAGAAAGAAACCCATGCACAGGAACAGAGAGGAAAAGAACAATAGCGATCCTTTTTCTTTTTCTGTTAAGAGAGGTTAAAGACACAACAGAACTATGCTGTTAGGTATGGTGAAGAGGGAAAAGAAAACAACAAGTGAAAAGAAGATATCAAAAGCAAACTGGCAAACTGGCTCACACCAAGTGACAAAGACTTCTGGAGAAAATCTCACAAAATTGGGTTAGACAGGCCAACTCGAAACCCAACCACCAAGTAAGAGTCTGGCTTCTGAAGCCCACCCACATTAGAGAAGCTTACATGAATCTGTGGTAGTAAGGAGAAACCCTTTTCCCATGTTGTATGTGTTTTTCTAAGTGCGAGGGAGGTGGCGTGCAACACCGTGTCCTAACCAGGCAGGAATGCTTCAGCTGACTTGAGCATGCCTGGTTTGGACGCTGTACTTGAGCTGAAAAGTGTATTGACTGTTTGCATCAATAGTGCATGTGTCATTCCTGCATTGCGCTACTCACCGATGACCGTGGCGGCCAGCTCTTTCTTGCCAGAGCCCAGACTGTTCTTCACCTCGCACACGAAAGTGGTGTTCACCGTTTCGTCCACCTTCCTCACCAGCAGCCGGTTCTGATCCACTCGTACCGAAGGCGGCAACTGACCCGACGCACTGAAGAACCATTGACAGAGAAAAGAGCATTTGTAGCTAGTCTTTGAAACCATGTTGGCTTAACTGCTGAATAGTTTTATGACTGGCAATCGGGTTTGAACTCTTTCCCCGCCATCGACAGAATTTTCCACCATTCTGTGTTTTCACTGTTATACAGTAGTAGGCGCTATTACACATCTTCTGAAAGAGTAATGATCTCAATCTAAACTGCCTAATGTTACCGGAAGAAATGTCGACCAGGAAGTGGTTTAGGACTGTGCCAGCATTGATCAAAGCAATCTACTCCGTCAATCTGGACATAGTCTTTGACAAAAACATGATTTTCTGATGCTTTCTTCCATTACACTTGTCTATAAATAATGACTGTATGAAGCTAGAATAAAACGTATTTTTCAAGCAGAGGCTTTGTTCTGTCTTTGACATATTGCATGTTCAGATATTTATACAACAAAATATTCTGGGGCCGTGTCTAGAAACGTATTTAAAAATGGTAGATAATGAGTTAATATTCATCAATCAGTCTTCAATATTATTAAATTGCTTTCCATTGATTAAGTTACACACAAGGCTTGGTTAAAGTATCAATCTTAGTCATTTTATTATTTATTCCTAATTTACTTTTATTTGATTTCATATATTTTTTGGTGATTCATTTGTATTTTCTGATGGTTTTCAGCTTGTATTAGTAAGAACTCTGATCAACAGATGAAAAGGAGGCTGAAGGTCTGAGGACAGATCGAGGTGAAACTGATGTCAAATTATTATGCATATAATGTACTTAATTTCACAATGAAACAAAGAGTTGACAAAGAATAGTTGTAAAAACTTGCAAATAAGAAAATGATAATAAATCACTAATGCAACCACTAGCAGTTCAATATGATTTTATAGAATTAATGTAAATATTAAAAAAAATTGTTCCTTCTAAGAGGAACTTTACCTTATTTACAAAAAATGCACCCATATATCTCTAAATATACTGTTAAGCATGTTTCGAGACATTAACTTGTGTTATACATGCTGGAAAATAATGACTGCTTGTGTTTTTTGTGATTTGTATGCCACTTTAATGAACACCATTATAATTAGGCCTACTCTGTTTGAAAAAGTGCTAGATAAATCCATAAGTGTTGCATATTTGTCAACCAACTTCAAACCCTGCAATCAAACTGCTATATCCAAGTGTCTTTCACCCAATAAGTCTTGCTAATAAATGTTGTTTCTCGATCTGTATCGATTTGTGTTCTTTGTTTTGGTGAGTAAATGAAGTTGAACCAGTGAAGCGTTAATAGGCTGCTGTGGCTTTATACCGCAGGCAGAGATGCTTCCTCAATTCACTGCCAATTAGCCTGTGGCTGTTGTTAGCAGCCAAACTGACATATTTGACTTCGTTTCAGTCATATCGGAGATGGAAAACAGCACAGAAATATAAATACGAAATATGGATTCTCTTCAGACTAAATGAAAAGTAATGCTAATGAAAACCGAATGAAAAATGTTTGTATTGTTTCTTCCTGTTTTGAGTAAATTCTCTCATCATTTGCTCACACTCATGTTATTTCAAACTTAATGTGTTTTTTTCTTTTACAGAAGGAAATATTTCACAGAATGTACAATACTAGTTTATATATACACTACAGTTCATTTCTTTTAAAGGAATTAATACATGTATTCAGCAAGGATGCATTGAATTGATCAGAAGTGACAGCAAAGACATTTATAATGTAACAAAAGATTACAATTCCAAATAAATGCTGTTCTTTAGAACTTTCTATTCATCAAAAACATTGGAATTTTTTTTATCACAGTTTCCACAAAAATATTACGACTGGAGTAATGATGCTGCAAATTCAGCTTTGCATCGCAGCAATACATTATATTTGAAAATATATTTGCATAGAAGACAGATATTTTAAAGTGTAATATTATTTCATAATATTACTGTTTTTATATTTAATCAAATTACTGAAGACTTTCAAAAACTTCTGAATGGTAGTGTACAATTGAGAAAAAAAACGAGTTTGCTCTTTTCCTTCCCTTGTTAAGTTGTATTATAGCATTGCATGAGGAACAGATCATAATTTAGGTTATTATTGAATGTATTTCCCTGAACCCCATTTGCACTCTCACTCAAACCTGACACTGTCAGTCATGAGATAAACATGACATCAAAATTGAGGCATCTAATTTAAATGTGCAAATTCTGCTTCTCTTTTTGTGTTCGACCAAAAACATCATATGAGTTTGGATGCATAAATGCATAAAGGATGACAGAATTTTGAAATATTGCTTAAAGTTTATTATAGAGGAACTCACGCTGTCCAGGTAACATCGGTGGGTGCTGGATTGGCATCAGCTTGGCAGGTCAAAACAGCATCAGTCCGACCCATAAACCAGTTATTGTCATACCCTTCTATTGTCACAGTGGGAGGATCTAGAGAGAATGTGAGAGAGAGAGACCATCTGTAAATCCTGCATTGAAAGCTCAGTTCAAAGGCTGGCTATCTGTGTTCAGGGGTGGGAAGAGAAGATACAGGTTTGCCCTATAGACCCTCAAAGTGCTTTGACACGCTGGAGAAATGCAAGAGAATGAAAGCGCAAGAGGTGAGGATGTTCCAACCGGCGTTTATAAAAGGAAACGGTGAGGTTGCAAATCTCTGACATCCTCAAACATCCCAGCTCAGCTATGCAAACACAGACACCTCAAACACTCTGTAAATAGCTTTCATGAAAAAAAATGTGAACAATGTGTTGAGGCTGACGTGTGAGGCAGAGGCGAAGATGCTTAAATGCATTTATGCTGAAACGGGGGGTGGGTGAGGGAGAAAAGGTGTTCTGAGCGAATGATACGGGAGGGATTATGAGTTCACGTGTCACTGAGAACACACTTCTTCAAACGATTAGTTCGGCCAGAAATGAAAATTCTGTCCTCGTTTACTCACTTTCGTGTCATTTAAAAAACGTATGCCGTTCGTTCTTGCGTGAAACACTACAAGAGAAGTTTTGAATAACCTGCTGGTCGGCTTTTCTTTTCAGTTACAGTATAATGAGCGGGAACTGGAGCTTTCAAGCTTCAAAAGGACACAAAAGAGTCATAAAAGTATTGGGAAGTCATACGGTAGCTTTGTGAGGAACAGAGCAAAATTTGAGTCGATTATTGATTGATAATCTTCCCCTCCAGTGAACTACTAGCCGGCAGGACAGGATCATTGAGCGAGTGAAAGCGAATGAATCATTCAGACCAGGGTCGTGCTCCCAAACGCACTGCAAGCCTAAGTAGACTGTAAAAACTACTGGCTCCAGGTTTATTATAGTTTACTAAAACTAAATATTCTTACTTGAAATAAATGTTAAAGGGATAGTTCACCCCAAAATGAAAATGCTGTCATCATTTACTCACCCTCAAGTAGTTCCAAACCTGTATGAATGTGTTTGTTCTGCCGAACACAGAGGAAGATATTTTGAAGAAAGTTTGTACCCAGGAAAAAAAATACTATGGAAGTCAATGGTGCCCCAGAACTGTTCTGTTTCCCACATTCTTCAGAATATCTATATTCAGCCCTAAAAGCCCGTATTTGTATTATACTGAAAAGACCAACCAGGGTTTTCTTCAGAAATTCACTCTGTGTTCCACAGAAGCAGGCATGGATGTAGACTGACTGCAGTGTGTGAGTGTGTGTCTGAATCTTACACTCCACCACCAGCTTCAGCGGGAAGGTTCCGGGTTCGGTCTGCGTCCTCTGATTCACCAAGCAGGTGATTTCTTTTCCGTTTTCTGCAGGTGTCGGGATCATTCGATACTCGCTCTTCACGGTCACCGTCCCGTCCCTCTCGGGCACTGAGGTGTGGTTATAGCGGCCGGCGATGGTTGTGATCCAGGAGATTGTTGCCTCTGGTTTTCCTTGGGCTGCTTCGCACATGGCCACCACCACCTCTGAAGAACCGGCTTGCACCGGGATGGCGGTAGCTGAGTTTCTGGGTTTAGCTGATGGAGGGGGAAAAAGAAATTCAAGAGTTTACTACATGACTTCAATCAAGTGGTGCTTGAGCTAAAAGACATGCAGCAAAGCTACTCAGTTCTCCAGTAAGACCTGTTATTGACTTCTATTATTGGAATAATATACAGTCAGCTGGTCATTATCGGAAAAAAAAACACATTGACAGTATGTTTCAAACATTCAATAGAGCCACTTATTACACAGCTACGTGCTAAATAAAAAAAGAAATGGACATGAAATATTATTACTGTAATATTGATTACTGGAGAAGAAAGAGCAGAGAGTGATACGAGAGACATGAAACTAGCACACTTATTTAGGAAACCAGATGCCTGGACAATCTGGGACGGTCAATTATACAAAAATATTTTGAATATTAGAAAATATTTAGAATTTTTATTTTGAATATTAGAAAATATATATCATTTTTATTTTGAATATTAGAAAATATTTAGAAATTGTATTTTGAATATTAGAAAATATATATAATTTTTATTTTGAATATTAGAAAATATTTAGAAATTTGATTTTGAATATTAGAAAATATATATCATTTTTATTTTTAATATTAGAAAATATTTAGAATTTGAAAAATTGAGAACTGAGTAGAATCGAGTATATCAGAGAGCCGTGTATTAATGTCTGATTGGGGCTTTTCAAAGCATGATACTGACAAATACAGACCTGAAGCTCAACAATACGATCAAACATTGAAATATAAATGCAACAATGTACAGGTTTAGGAATCTGTCATTGTTTATGACAGGTGTTTATTTGTTTAATTGATGTCACATTTAATGAAAGCAAATGAGACAACTGCTGAAATAATTGAAACTTGAATTACACCCTTTTGTCTTCATTTGCAAAGATGTATATAAAATGTATAAAAATGTATAAAATGAAAAAAAAAACTGATTTAATTTACAGATTTTCTTCTTAGTTAGCCAAAAATGCATTGAACTTTCATGAAGAAAACTGAAACAACTGCTGAAACATAATTAAAATGTTGCTCAATATGGCATTTTACACATATACAGATTTCATTGATTTATCATTCATTTAATCAAAGCAAATGACACAACTGCTGAAATGAAATAAAAATTTGATTTACTTGTTTGTCTATATTCACTAAAACGAATATAAAATTTCACAAGACTCAACTAAAATAAAAAAAATCATAAAACAACTGAAAAACCCTGCTGAATTGAAATTTAATAGACACTATATGGCATTTTACATGCTTTTGCATAAAATAGTTTTTAATTAAGAAGGATAAGTAGGTAAATATAATTTATTATCACTAAGAATTGTTATATAGCAGTGCATATAAATAACATGAGCAAATATCAATGACATGTTATTCATTCATATATACACACACACACACACACACACACACACACACACACACACACACACACACACACACACACACCCCACACACACACACTAACTACTGAAGAGGCATGTCCAAACAAAGTTAAAAGCAAGAGTTAACAGTCAAGCTAAAGAGAGAGGCTAACGACAGAGGAGCACTGAGTTAATGTGTTACTCTGTGTACTCAGGGCTAAACGGTGAAAGACAAACCGAGCGAGACGCTTGTACACAGCCAGCATGGATAAACAGGCAGCACTGATTCATAGCATCACTCTGTCTCTGATGATAGCATTAGCTTAGTCATTCAAATGATGAATCAGGCTAATGGGCGGCATTAGTGTTAAAGCAGACAGCAGAAGTACTGCTGCGAGTAAAGCTAATGTAGTTTAGCACGACTCTCTGTCTGCGCGTTCCTCAGATTTCAGTCCGAGCATCAACCTTGAGGTTTGGCGTCTATTTGATAGCCATATTTTGTTGGCAATATAGAAGTAGGAAACATTGTAAATATTGCTTTGATTTTAATGTGCTAATTATTTGTCCATTACGTTTCCTAAAGACTGTGCCAGTAGGCTAATTTCACGCTCCCTGCTCATGTCAAGACTCGCGAGTGTGAGAGCAGAGCTATTTTAAGAGCATCTCTGATTTTAACCTCAACTGCAAAAATACTCATTATAAAGTTTGATTCATTTCCACGAATCAGTTCTTTTCAAATAACTTGTTTAAAACACTGCTTCAGTGATTTTTTTGAGTCATCATATCATTATTGTTATTAAAGTGAACTGTCTGGAAGCACTGTGGTTACTAGGAATGTGCAATGAATCGTATTTTAATCGTGATCACAATTTCCGCTTTGCATAATCGTTTGCAATATTTGCCTGCAGTATTTGGTTAATTATCCTGAAAACTTTTCATTGCATGTTGCATTGATAACAAGCTTTCAAAGGCTTCCATGGTTGCCAAATTTGAAGAGTTTGAATCTCCCAATCATAAATCAATGGGTCAAAGACGAGACAACCTATTTTAATGTCCACATTAAATTAATGTAGATTTTATATACATAGAAAGAAATGCAAGTAAAATGTCTCCTTTAATGTTTCAAATACTTTTTGCAAAAATAAAATGTCAAAATATAGGTGAAATAGAGTTTCATAAAGCACAACAGATATAATTCTCTAAAAAAGAAACAACATACTTATTCTGACCTGTACTCAAAATATATGAACTACATTTTATTTTATTTTAAATAATTAAAACCTCTTGCTGACAAATGGGTAAAACCTAGTGGTTTAAATGATAATGGCAAAGATTGGTTAAAAATTAAATTACAATTAATTCGATTTTGGTGGCTACACTAATCAATAAATAGAGTCTATTAATGTTTTTTTCTAAACACTCCTTGTAAGACTTCTTGTTATATAAACTATTGTTACACTGAATGATATTTTAGTGGGTGTCTTCATAAAAATGTGTGACAGTCAGTGTTTAACAGACTGTTTTTGATCAGAAAAAATACAATAAACAGATCACACTGTAATATAGGGGAAAATTAAAGCTGTATTAAGCTATTATTGATATGATGCTTAAAAACAATAAATGTTCTGTCCAGTGGTTTACTTAATCCTCCCAACCTGGCAACCACACGTTTGAGCTTGAGCAGAAAACACCAGCAGACATATGAGCTGGAGTTTAGCCATCTCTACTGACATATTCTGCTCAAATAATATGAAATACAGCCAGGTTTTCTTCAAGTAGTTGTTTGTGACTAAATCTAAGAGCAAACCATGCATGTTAACGTTTTCTTGTTTTTGCATATGTGAAAGTGCAATATTCTGATTTCATGTAAAAAGCTACAATTTTAAATGGTAATTATATAGTTGAGCAAAATAACCACAATCAATCATTTAGCTACTATCAGGCAGCCCTAGGAAAGGGTTTATAAATAAACACGTGTGTTACTCACCCAGCATGATAAGAGTCGTCGTTCCCTGCTCGTTTCCACTGGGGTAAGTGGCGTACTCGCAGATGTACCTGCCAGCATCAGCCATCCTCAGTTTGTTGATCCTAATGGAGGGGTTCTCCAGGGAGCCCTGAGTGAACGATACTCGGCCATCAAAGTCTTTATTAGGGAAACTGGCTCCATATTGAGGGTGGAACACAGCAATGTTGTGCCTATCACCCTCCACACGCTCAAACATCCACGAAACCTGCAAACCAGAAAGAAAGAGGAAATCAATCCTCGCACGGCATTACTTTTACATGCTGCATACTGCTAGCCACCCGCCTGCTGTTTAAACACTGGACTAAACCATACAACTATTGGGCCTGTGCTGAACTGTCACTATAGCTTACATCTGTTCAACACTTACAGGTGTTTTATGAATTACAAATATTGAGTTTTCATGTAAGCCCTGAATACTGTAGTGGAGAACTCAGCTGCTTGATGAAGATACTTGGGTGACATTTAGATATGCACTAAATGATATGCACTAAATGTCACCCAAGTATCTTTATCAAGCAGCCAGGCAGATTTTATTGAAAACTGTGATAATTCAAAACTGCTGATAACCTTGAAAGCATCAGTTTAGAAAGAATTGAAAAGTATAATAAAATATATATATATAATATATATATATATATATATATTATATATATATATATATATATATGTGCACATACATATATACTCACACACATAAATATATATATGAACATACACACACACGCATGCACACACATACACATATACAGTGGGGCAAAAAAGTATTTAGTCAGCCACCAATTGTGCAGGAAAAAAAATCCAGAAAATCACATTGTAGGATTTTTAAAGAATTTATTTGCTAATTATGGTGGAAAATAAGTATTTGGTCAATAACAAAATTTCATCTCAATACTTTGTTATATACCCTTTGTTGGCAATGACAGAGGTCAAACGTTTTCTGTAAGTCTTCACAAGGTTTTCACACACTGTTGCTGGTATTTTGGCCCATTCCTCCATGCAGATCTCCTCTAGAGCAGTGATGTTTTGGGACTTTCAACTCCCTCCAAAGATTTTCTATGGGGTTGAGATCTGGAGACTGGCTAGGCCACTCCAGGACCTTGAAATGCTTCTTACGAAGCCACTCCTTCGTTGCCCGGGCGTGTGTTTGGGATCATTGTCATGCTGAAAGACCCAGCCACGTTTCATCTTCAATGCCCTTGCTGATGGAAGGAGGTTTTCACTCAAAATCTCATGATACATGGCCCCATTCATTCTTTCCTTTACACAGATCAGTCGTCCTGGTCCCTTTGCAGAAAAACAGCCCACAGCATGATGTTTCCACCCCATGCTTCACAGTAGGTATGGTGTTCTTTGGATGCAACTCAGCATTCTTTCTCCTCCAAACACGACAATTGATTTTTACCAAAAAGTTCTATTTTGGTTTCATCTGACCATATGACATTCTTCCAATCCTCTTCTGGATCATCCAAATGCTCTCTAGCAAACTTCAGACGGGCCTGGACATGTACTGGCTTAAGCAGGGGACACGTCTGGCACTGCAGGATTTGAGTCCCTGCGGCGCAGTGTGTTACTGATGGTAGCCTTTGTTACTTTGGTCCCTGCTCTCTGCAGGTCATTCACTAGGTCCCCCGTGTGGTTCTGGGATTTTTGCTCACAGTTCTTGTGATCATTTTGACCCCACGGGGTGAGATCTTGCGTGGAGCCCCAGATCGAGGAGATTATCAGTGGTCTTGTATGTCTTCCATTTTCTAATAATTGCTCCCACAGTTGATTTCTTCACACCAAGCTGCTTACCTATTGCAGATTCAGCGTTCCCAGCCTGGTGCAGGTCTACAATTTTGTTTCTGGTGTCCTTTGACAGCTCTTTGGTCTTGGCCAGAGTGGAGTTTGGAGTGTGACTGTTTGAGGTTGTGGACAGGTGTCTTTTATACTGATAACGAGTTCAAACAGATGCCATTAATACAGGTAACGAGTGGAGGACAGAGGAGCCTCTTAAAGAAGAAGTTACAGGTCTGTGAGAGCCAGCAATCGTGCTTGTTTGTAGGTGACCAAATACTTATTTTCCACCATAATTTGCAAATAAATTCTTTAAAAATCCTACAATGTGATTTTCTGGATTTTTTTTTCTTATTTTGTCTCTCATAGTTGAGGTATACCTATGATGAAAATTACAGGCCTCTCTCATCTTTTTAAGTGGGAGAACTTGCACAATTGGTGGCTGACTAAATACTTTTTTGCCCCACTGTATATGAACATACACGCACGCACGCGCACACGCACACACACACACACATAAATATATATATGAACATACACGCACGCGCACACACACACACAAATATATATATGAACATACACGCGCACGCGCGCGCGCACTGAAGACTGGAGTAATGATGCTGGAAATTCAGTTTTGCATCATAGGAAAAAAATATATTTTAAAATATATTCAAACAGAATACAGTTATTTTAAATTATGATATTTCACAACTGTTCCTACTGTATTTTTGATCACATAACTGCAGCCTTGATGAGCATAAGAGACTTTAAAATTCTTACAACCACAATCATTTGAATATTTCATATACCAAAAATGTATTCATACTCCCCAAAATAAGAGCAATTTGAGACTTGGAACTAATCCAGAAAAGCCGTCTCACCTGTGTGAGTTTGGTGTTTCCGCTGTTGGTGAACTCACAGCGCAGATTGACAGATCCATTTGGATACGCAGTGACCTCGGGTTCCACTCGAACACGCTGACTCCAGACCGCTGCAAAAGAGGAAAGAGGGAAACATTAGAGCGGCCCGGTATCACAGCCTCCATCAAAATTTCTCAAATGAAATCCAGACATCAGGCTAATAAGAAACACACCAAAGAGACTCGCGTTATATTCCTCCAGGAAAAAGAGCAGTCTCAGACTGATTAGAGCGCAGTGGCTTCATATCTAACGACTGAATGTGCAGACTGTCTCAGCATGAGACTTATCCTGCTTTGACTGCCCATAATTAAAGAAAAAAAACTACTTTGAGCTCTCACATCACCACAGCATCAATTTACATGATCATGGATATGGATCAGAGTTGGGTTGAACAAATGCATCTGGATGAGAAGCATTATTAAAGTCAATATGAAACGTTTTATTCCCACAATGCAACACATTCCCAAGTGAAACAGGATATTCAATAAAACAAATAGGGTTGCATTTGATTTTATCTGTCGATTTCTGATTGGATTGTTTTATTTGGAATAACATGTGCTAATGAATTGATCATAATAAGACCAGGAACAAGTATTAACCCTGTAAAGCCTGACATAAGTCAGATTTTTTTAATGGAATAGTCTGTTGAACCTTTATAAAACAATAATTTAAATAAATTGTAATTGATACATCAGACTTTAATATGATATTGCATAAAAAATGCAATTTGGTGCATCTGCTCATAGTTATTGGCCCAAAGATTACATTCTGATAACTTGTAATGTAAATTACATCTTTACACAGATCTTTATTACAGTATAGCAGCCTACTTGCAGAAAAATGCAGGACAATATCAGTTGTCACTATATATCTGCCAATAAAATGTTAGTAAGATGATACGTTTCAAAACATAATGCAATGCAATACGATGATTGAGAAATTAACAAATCAACATTCCACAAAAGCCTGATGATTTTATTTATTCTCACATTTGAACATGAATTTCAAATGAACAATGCATTTACTACACTATTTATTAATCTTTGTTAATGAAAATACAGTTGTTCATTGTTTGTTAATGTTAGTTCACTGTGCATTAACTAATGTTAACAAACACAGCTTGTGATTTTAATAATGCATTAGTAAATGCTGAAATTAACATTAAGATTAATAAATGCTGTAGAAGTATTGTTCATTCTTAGTTCATGTTTACTAATGTTGTTAACTAATGTTAACTAATGAACCTTATTGTAAAGTGTTATCAAAATGATATATGTATAGAAAGTCGTAAACCTAAGTTGCACCAGTAAGTGTTCATCTTGAAATATTAACAATATAAAAGTTATTATGTTTGCTTTTATGTATTACTACATAAACCCATGACTATTTTTCTTCCTTTTTGGGGGATAAAAGCATCATTTAGATCTCATTATGTGTTCAAGGCCTCATATTAGTATGAAAAGCATCTGAATTGTTTTTGCTCGTGTGTGATATGATTAGTCTTAACTTTCTCAGCATCACCGCCTAACACATCTCTCAGCAAATAACAGATGGATTCTGCAAACTGAAAATTACATTACACACTTGACTTGGATGTAATTAAGTGCATAAATAATTAAAATGATCAAAATAATGTTTATGCTGCTTTACAGTCAAGTGATCGCTATATTATAACAGGAGGTTAAAGCCTATCAAAGAAAATAACTGCACATTTATTAGTGCTACAAAAACAAACCTGCGGTTCTATAATGCTCAGTATGATGATAAACTACAACTGCATTGCAGTGCAAATCATCGCTTTAAAACTTCTGCTTTTGAAAACGTTGACCCGGTTGCCGGTGATCTTTGTGTCGGCACAGCATTCGCTTATGGAAGGCCGCAAAGTTCAAGTTTTTCAAAACTCACTCGCTTTCTTTGTGCTTTCACGTTTACTCACTCGGCCGTACACAAAGGCAGGGTAAAATAAACAAGCCGTGTTTTGGCTCGGCTACTCGGCCGACTCCAGCGATCTCCTGCGGAGACAGAAGCGAAAGACCTCCAGCTCAGAGCTCCAGGAGTCAAAGGCCAGCGAGCAGCATGAGAGCTGCTCCATATATACTGAAGGAATAAGGAATGGCTCAGTGCTCAAAACACACACACACACACATTCACCAAACAGCTGCTTTCGACAAGCTACAGATACATCAACATGCTCAAACGCTCCAAACACAGACCTCAAATTGCATGCACCCTGGAGAGGATTAAATCCATCAAATGCAGGGTTGTGGTCACATAAAATCATACATAAAGAGAGCTTGATTCGGTTACAGAAACACATACCCATGAATGCAAAGACATTGTGCTCTCACGCTACACCCCTTCACCGCATTGAAGAGATCCAACTCGGTTTATGTTCCACAAAGGCACTAAATCGATTTGACCTCAGGATGGCAAACCTCCTATAAACCAGATCTGTTATCTAACACTGACTGAAAATGTTTTCGACACGCTGTAGAGGATGCCAAATACTTGTACTGCACTGTAATGTGTCTGTATTAAAAGTCCCTGAGGCTCTATGACACAAGCTTGATTTCAATGCATGATTGTGTCCAACTGCAATTTATATTGCAACTTAAGAATGCATCAAAAGAGCTGCTATAGATCATTTACTTGACACTGAAAATGTAAAACTTGTATGCATTTTGGCCATTCATTTACATGACAACAGCGTTTTGGAGGCCTGAAAATGCAAATGTTTGAAAACCGGTTTCAAAGTGCGAGGTATTCGAATACAATATCATTATTGTCTCCATGTAAACTACAACAATGCAAATTTGTGAATTGAAAATGCAAAAATGTTACATTTTTGAAACGTGTTCAGTCCATAGGAATGCACAAGTTTCTTTACAAAGTGACATTGTAAACTAGTGGCCTGGCATGCAGTGAACAGGGAATCGTTATCGTCTATGTGAAACTTTTCCAAAATGCAAAAAGAAAAATTCATTTTGTAAGTCATCTTTGTGGTATAAAGCAGGCTATAGTGCCATATTTAATTTGTATCAAGTCAACACTTTGTCAAGTCAACTGCCATTACAGTGCAACCGTTTGAAGAAAACCTTGCTGGGCAACTTGAAGGTAGCTAAATTGACATGTTTATAGCTCAATAACACCACATGTGGTTTAAAGGCACAGATTCGTCTATATACGTCCCATTAAACATTCTAATGATGTTTATATCTATCACAATTAGATGAGTCACGATATTAGATCTTTCATATCATTGTTATCGTGGCCATAAGAATTCACAATATTGATATATCGCGATATCTATATCAAACTTTGGGGGGGGGGTATCAGTCAAATAATTTTTTACTTTGTATATTGAGTTTTTATTTTTCACCAAATGATCATAAGGATACTGATAAACGCAGGGCACAAGACTCTGGCTTTCTCGGTCTTCTTTTGAGCTCCTATGAAATAACAAGAGAGGAAATACTGTCAAGTTCAACAGTATGACGAATAAATATTAATGGGAACACTTTACAATAAGATGCCATTTGTTAGCAGTAATGTATTAACTAACAATACATTTTACACAATTTAAATAATACATTTATTACATTTACATTTATGCATTTAGCAGAAGCTTTTATTCAAAGCGACTTACAGTGCATTCAAGTTACAGTTTAAAAAAATTTATTTAACAATTTTATTTTACATAATTACACAATTGATTAATCTTTGTTAATGTTCATAAACATGCAGTTGTTCATGTTAGTTCACAGTACATTGTTTACAGAAACAACTTGTGATTTTAATAATGCATTAGTAAATGCTGAAATTAACAAACTAAGATTAATAACTGCTGTGGAAGTATTGTTCATTCTTATTTCATGTTAACTAATGTAATTAACTAATGTTAACTAATGAACCTAATTGTAAAGTGTTGCCATATTAACATCAAACTGATACTTTAAGTAAAGGGTGATTATTTTAATAAGTACCGCATTTTCTTTCCTCGTCTTATTTTTGTATTTCCAATCAATGTGCATAGTAACACTTTATTTACAGAGACCACATTGCTACATTAAACGGTGTAAAATGCTGTTTGCAGTGCCATGCACGTAATGCCTCATCTGCGGTCGTTCTAGAAGCACATTAAAACTGAATCAGCAGCGCTCTTACTGCATGACTTCAGTGGCGCCGGTGCAACTATAAGTTAAAGAGCTTAAAATACGGTGACGCAAGTTATCAGGTTTAATATATGAACACAGAAAACCTCTGTAAACGGATTGTTGTAACCTTTCCCATTCTATGACTAGTAAAATAATGTCAACTTACTATGATGAACACAGCTCTTCTCGGAGAAGCTGCTGCGAGCTCTGCTCTTGTTTGACGGGTGTCAGAGTTAAGGCACAATACTGCCACCTGGAGGTCAACCGGGTACTGGCGCTGGAGTATTTACATGTTATCATAAGAGTCCTGTTCATTTTAAATATTGCGGTTATCGCCAATACCGGTATATCGTCACACAATAAATTAACACGATATCGATAATTGTTGCTGACACCCCTAGTCACAATAATGCAAGAACGCCTGGTAAGCCAAACACAAACTATACACAAAGACAAAAAACAGCTACACAAGCAACATTCATGCTAATGTCTACTACAGCACCCCTTGTGGCACAGTGTCACACATTTGCAAAGCCCACGGTGCACAAAATCGAGCTTACACCGCTAAAATAAAAAGTTGCATTCATGTTCTTGTGAAGGTGGTTTCAGGCAATAATATGCACACCACTCATAATGCTACAAAAGATTTCATAAACGCTGTTTCTACTCACTCTGCTTATTAAAGGATCCTAAAAAACTGATGGATAAGACATGTTTCTTAAGCAGCAAATCAGCATATTAGAAGGATATCTGAATATCTGGATATCATGTGACACTGAAGACTGGAAGAATGAAGCTTTGCATCAGAAATAAATGACATTTTAATATATATTCAGTTAGAAAATGGCTATTTTAAATTGCAATATGTTTCACAATAATAATGTTTTGAATAATGATCATATAAATGCAGCTTTGGTGAGTAGAAGACTAGGGAATGACTATTTGACAAGACGTGTAAAAAAATTCAATTTTTAAAAAAGAAAGGCAAAATAAAGTATGTTATAAATGATTTTGTGTGTTATAGAAGACTTATTCTAACTATTCTCATATACATTCATTTCAATCTAAACCTTCTAAACAGTAGTCTCTGTCAACAAGTATTGCTCGTTATTTGTACTTAAACAATCTTCGAATAATGCATCCATTGTGGGTATTTACTTTAAACTCCAATGAATGTGTCAATCACACAAGGATGAAGGTGTCTGAACACGTGCACATATCACTGTGTGCGCACTGCATGTCCGTATCCAGGGCTCTAATGTCAGGAAGTGTGTGTTTTCATTATACGAGGAACTGCGTGTGACTCAATGTAGCAGAATTCCCCCTGAAGGTACACAATGGTCTGTCAGACCAGCTCGGCGGAATAAGAAACAGAAACACAAAGCATTTATTCACTCACCTCGCTCTCTTTACCTCTCTCTCGCTCGGCTTCGCTCCTCTGTTTCCTTCTATCTTAGGCTCATAACTATTTCCCTCTCCCTCTTCCTCCGTACACATCGACAAATCAGTCATAGGGTGGAATGTAGTTGTACAATGTTTTAGTCATTCGTTTTTCATGGGGTCAATGAAAGAACGCCACGGATTTCAGAAAGAACGAGAAAAGGAGAACAATACAGTGAAGACCGAACATGGATCAACTCTCGATCTCATTTGCATGCATACCCAGCATGCTCTACAGCCTCCCTTTGTGTTCAAGTGTTTCTGTTCATATTCCTGTACTGATCTACTATTTGCACTGGTTTTAATACCTCTGAAACAGTCGGGCGTCTGCGTGCTGCTGACACGCTTTACTTAAGGATGACAAATGAACCAAAGCAGGCTCGCAATAGGCTCTTAAATAAAACACAAACACATTTAAGGGCCCAAGCAATTTCGCAAAAGCACATAAGCTTGCTTTATGTACTCAATGCAAAGCTCATCTGTGCTTATGTAGAATAACATGAGATATTCACCTCAGAGTCATTCATATATTCATATATATGCACCGCAGGGATGATTCTGCCGTAGGGCATCACATATTTGCACACTAATTAGCATAAATATTTAATGTTAGATATACATTTAGGTGTAACTTTAAAGGAAAATTTGGTCTTTATGTCACTATTTACAAATTAAATGAGGCAAAGTTCATTTTGGGAGTTTGAAACAGCTTCCAGAAACTTTCCAGATTGTTTCAGCTCCAATATACAATTGGTCCGTGGTGATTACATAATATTGTGCTCTGGACCTTCTTTGATGTGGAAATCATTTCCGGTGTACTTCTCCTATTCAGTCCATCGAGGTCAGATGTCCATGAGTAAAATATATTTATTCAGTGTCATTCTGATTGAAAGCAACACTGAAAACTAGGCCTATATGAAAATTCTATATAAATAAACGTGGAGTGACTTTACTAGAGTCCCGAATTACTGAATCGCTTCGATCTGATGACTTCTTAAAGGGATAGTTCACCCAAAAATTTAAATTCTGTCTTAATTTACTTGCATTCTCATTTTATTTTTTTTACACAAGAGTTTGCAAAAATGTAGGTAACCAAACAGTTGACATTAGCCATTGACTTTGTATTTCTTCCACACTATGGAAGTCAATGGCTATCGTCAGATTTTTGGTTCCAGCGTTCTTCAAAATATGTTCTTTTGTGTTGAATAAAGGGTTGTGTTGTTTTTAGTTAACAGCTCACTAGTCTCAGCCTCAGGCGTCACACCCACGGACCGTTGGCTAAATGTCTGATGCATACGGCACACTTATCTGAAAACACTTCAGGAGTTTCCAAGTCTTCATCGGATTGGTTGAATTATACAGGATTTCCGGGAGACGTGTGTGTCTCGTTCTTTAACGTTCCACCTGGAAACAAAGATGGCGTGGCGCCAAACCCCCTCACGAAAGAAGAAAGTCTTCGTGTTTACAACTGTGACAACGAACGCTTATCAGGATCAACTAAATGCTGGATTTTTAAAAGTATGTGAAATATTTAAAGTTTGCGGCATAGAATCTATAAAATACGTCTGAGAGTTTTACACATCAGTCTGTTATTGTGGCGAAATTTCCACGCCCAAAAATGTGATGCTGAACGAAATGAACTGTGATTGGTTGTTTGACATGTCGGTCAAGTGGTCCTCATAGGCGGGCCTTGTCCAATGAAAGCTGCTATCTATTCCAGACTTTCAGACGTTAGTTTGGCTACGCGAGACTAACGGCTCACTGGATGGGAAGATTGTCAGTGATTACTGACATACATTTCTATCCGTTCCTCTTACAAAGCTACAGTATCACTTGGATGATTTGGAGTATAGTGCATGAGCAATATGGACTACCATATATGATACTTTTAATGGCATATTTTGGAAACTTCAGTCTCCACTGGAGAGACCAGTACAATGTTAAAAACTTCTCCTTTTGAGTTCCACACAAGGAAGTCAAGTATTCTTTTTTTTAAGATTTAGGAAAAACCACATATTGGAGGTTTGAGCTAACTAAACAATAATTGGATTGTCCTTTTCAGCATGCTGTATTTCACATCACTTTTTGTGCATAGAGCAATATTACCTTGAAAAAAGCATTTTCATTGACAACAGAAATAATTTAACTGACAAGGACAAAACACACATTCAAGAATACTTCTTTCATTATCAACATTTTTATCTACTCTCAACTTTCCTCAGACGTCCTTCTCTCACTAAAAGAGTCACGTGAGGCTCACGTCAGGCACTTTACTAACCACATATGACAAACTAACCACATTTAAGGGGAAGAAGCCATTTACCAAAATGTCATTAGCTTGCTGTATGTAGTGAATGAAAAGCTCAGAGATGTTCTTTGTAAAATAACATAATATCCAACTTACCATAATATATTCATATGATCATAATGTATAAAATAATACGTCAATGCCTAAAGATGAATAGTAAGACTAAGTCCTGCAATGTTGCCTATTTGCACATTAAAAACTGTTTATAATGTCTAATTAAATTAAAGTTGCAAGGTTTATATATACAGGTTCATATTAATATATTTGAATGTCGTGGAAAAAGTTCATTTATTTCAGTAATTCAACTCAAATTGTGAAACTCGTGTATTAAATAAATTCAATGCACACAGACTGAAGTAGTTTAAGTCTTTGGTTCTTTTAATTGTGATGATTTTGGCTCACATTTAACAAAAACCCACCAATTCACTCTCAACAAATTAGAATACTTCATAAGACCAATAAAAAAAATAGGAATGTCAATCGTTGTAGAGAAGTGCTCGTCAGCCCTTGTGCTCGTTCCATGCGTGTATGTGTGAAAGCCTCAAACACGCTAGGCGTAGGACCACGGAGGATCGACTAGATAATTAACGAGAGCGCGACACAAGGGCATGCAGCACGCGCTTTTAGAATTTCACAAGCATGTGTTTTTTTCCCGCCGCCCGAGTGACCGTTATGAGTTTGAATCTCTGATGAAGTTTCTCAGTTATAATGACTCACTCCGGTAAATAAGAGATTCCTTAAAAGGGTACGCAGTAATCTTTTCCTCATTAAAAGTTTTACAGAAAATATTTTGAAAAACATGATTAATGACTAATAGGCTATACAAGTTCTATCCCAAAAAGTATACTCCCTGATACTGGCCTTATTTGCTTGTGGAATAATAAAATCATGGCTCACAGAAATAGATAGTCTACAACATACATTGCCATTCAAAAGTTTCTTAAAAAAAAACACACTACTCAAACTTTTGCACACCATTGCAATGATTGTGATGCATCATTCATAATCCATCATAAGTCTAAAACTACCATATCAACACATAACAACCTGATACAAACCAAAAATACTGCATGCACCACAAATAATTACACTTTAACAATATTGCTATTCTAATATTTAGAGCGTATTAAACAAAACATAAAACTAGCATCCAAACTGTGTGGCTCTAAACTGCAGCAATAACTTCATTTTAAAAGCCTCCACATTCAGAGCCTTTGCATTTAAAATTATTTTATGCAATTAAATAGCATTCAAATGCATTAAAAATGCATTTACTTGCACTGTATAAAATAAACAAAAAAAAGTGTACAAAAGCTAAAGGCCAAATGAAATTGTACTGACACAAACACTCTTGCATAGAGCAAAAACCACCAATGAGCTGTAACAATGTAGTTAATGTAATAGTTAATAGATTCCAACCAATGTTTAAACCAAACCTATGGCATTTATGGGAATTCAAGTACAGTGCTTTAGGAAGGAAATTAAAAATAATGATTGAGTCCATTCTGTCAGTCAGGCTACTTGTACAGTATGTGAGGTGAGTTACTTTCCAACAGTTCTCATAAGCTTTAATCTCCGGACGGCCCAGAGGTGGTAAAGGTCACTGTGCAAGCAGAGGGGAAGAGGGCACGGTGTGAAGAAAGGGAGGCGCTAACGTTACACCACTCCGGTTTGAAGGCAGGCTGTGATGGAAAGTAGTGAGCAGAGCTTGTTATAACCCAGGTGTGAGAACGCACGAGTACCCACTCGTGAACCGAACGACCTCAGTGTTCCCTGCAGGCACGACGATGCTATCTATGCCATAATAAAGAAGACCTTGAATGCATGTGTGCCCCTCACCGCACACACACCTCCACCTCTCTGAATCCATTAGCTGTGCCGGTTGTGTGATTGGAGCAAAATGGCCACAGAGAGGAATTATGTAAAGGTGGCCCAGGTTCACTTCTCTCTCTACATGTCTATGCTCCTCGTTTCTCCCTCCCTTAGTACTCTTCTTTTTATTATCTTTATTTCGACCATCCTTCACAGCTCTGAAGTTCTCAATGTGTTGAATGTGAAATGGTGAAACAAATTCCTTCTAACGGCGCTTTATGCCCTCGCCGGCTCACCCTCCCTCCCTCGGCTGTCTCTCACTACCTAGTAATCTTCTATCCTTTATAAACCCACTCTGTTTCTGTGTCTCTCACTCACACACCCCCTGTCAAACATACGCCTGGGGACACACCCTCATCCAGACATAAAACACTAGCTCGGAGTGTGTGCACACACAGCCTAAAGCTGTTCGCCTCACCCCGTTCCCTCTCAGACATCAAGCAGATCCTTTCTCCTTCTTGATCACATCTCCTGCATCTTTAATTTCCTCCCTCCCATCCCTTTTTCAAGGTCACCTTGTGTCTTCCTCTCAAGCATCCCTCCATATTTCTCTGTCTTTCATCTCTGTCATTCCTCTATTCATGCCTGTCTACCTGCATCTCTATCCTGCACCTCAATTTTTCGATTCTTTTCACTTTCACTTTAGGGTTCATTCTTTTATCTTTTGTTAGCTTTACTCCTTTCATCCTGGCTAGCCCCTCTCTCTAAAACAGGAAGTGTGCCATTAGGCTTCCATATGGCTAAGTGGCATGCAGTTCTCCCGGCCACTCTCATCTCCTCCTCGTCCCTTGAAGTCTAGTTTTTCTACGCTTCAATTCGGTTCCAAAACGAAGTCAGCAGCCTATCCATCTACTGCCTACTTGGGAAACTACTTTCGTAAGTGACTACCTTCATAATCCACAAGAGTGCAGGAGACTTGACTCACAATTGATTCCAATGGAGAGCAACAGTCAGGTTCTTGAAGTAAAAAATTCTATTGTTTTTTTCCATTGGGGAATTTATTTAACAATAACTTATAAAGCATTGAAGACAGACCTACTGTGAGCCATGAGGTTGTTGTTAATGGTAAATGCTTTTGTTAAAGCCACTAGCTTTAACATTATTATAAGCCCTCATTATTTCAAATTTTTAACATTGGAATTACTAGTGAGAAACTACATCACCCATGATTCTGTAAGAGATTTCCTCCAATCAAGTCCATACGCTCTCAAACTACTTAAATGTTTGTGAGTAATAATGAACAAGAAATGATTCTATATACAAATATCAACATCTTTAAACCAGTAGCTTTATATTTATTGGATGTTTTTAATTCGATTATCACTCACAATGCATTGTGGGATTGTAGTTCTTTCCCTCTTGAAAACTGTTATGTACACAGTCTTGTACCTTTGTGTTTTTATCTGATTTCATAATGTTTGTAATGTCATGATTCACCTCATATCTAATTGGTCTGGTTCATGCCTTGTAACTTTGTAACCTTGTAAAAATTCCTATGGGAAAAATCCTTCCAGAACCAACATCGCTAAAAAAGTGGATGGGCACTGTTGTCCTCTAGAGTTTGACAATAACATGATAACATTTCAGTACTCTTATTGCGAACAATTACCAAAATAAAAAATAAAAATGCACACAAATATAGGCTTGATTAGTGAAATGTTAATAGATTAAACCGTTTGAATGATATGAGTACAGTCGATGTTCCTTTCAAGTCGTCCAGCATATTTTTCACTTAGCTTGTCGAATTTTACACCAGGATGGCCTGATCTGTGAAGGATACCCTTGACAAAAAAAACACCTTCAACCAGTGTGATTTAGTCTTAAAAGGTTTGAAATGGTCTCTAATTGGGCCAAACGGTGTTTAACTGGACAACCAGCTGTTCTTTCAGCGGAAAAGTGTCCAAACCCTTCTAAAACCAGCCAACAAACCGGTTTGACCAGGCTGGGAGACCAACTCTTTGGCCAAAAGACGGTGTCCTAGAAGGCAAAGCAATTGCCCTCATGACTGGAGTATAACTATGATGCCTTCAAATGCTCAGCTCACTGGGTTTTCCTCTCTTGTGTTCCCACTGGAACACCAACAAGCATCATATGCATACAGTTCTTAAAGTAATATCAGATTTATATTCTATAAACTGTTTCATGCATATGTGTTTGTATTCACGCCAACTGACTTCCCATAGTGGAAGTGTGTGAATAATCTTAAGTGCGTGTTTTGTTATGAGACGTTGTGTGTTTGTCTACTGAAAGTGTCTAGGGTGCACTAGATTATGGCTGTTTTTGCGTGTGTATGTGTACAATAGGCACTGCGTTTTGCCATCCTCCCTGAGGACCGCCAAACAGCAGCAACAGCAGTCGGGCCCCATCTTTTTTCCCCAGGAGATGGTGTTCGTGTGTGTGTGTGTGTGTGTGTGTGTGTGTGTGTGTGTGTGTGTGTGTCTGTCTGTCTGTGTTTGTGCACATGTGCGGCAGGAGCCCATTTCTTCCTCCTCTAGCAAGAGGGCCTGAAATGGAGACAAAAAGCTCTACTGCCTTTATTACTACATACATAGAGACGTATGCTGTACACACACACACACACACACACACACACACACACACACACACATATACAAACCCTGGAAGCGGTCTTTACACTCACGCCACATTAATTATTTTCCATAACCTTCATGCACAGATTTTCTTCAGCGAGCTTGCATGCATTCGTTCACTTATTTTACACATTCTCATGGCTGTTTTTAGCACAGAAAGCCCGGTCTGGCCGGGCAACCCTATTCTACATGTGAGCCATGTATTATTGATATGACTGTTTGAAAGAGGGGGAGGCACTCCTCTCTTATTAAATTATTGACAGGCAACATTTATGCTGCCAGCACCTGCCCCGAGGAGGAGGAGAAATTATGAGCAGGGAGTGAGAGAGGAGGAGAGATTGCAAAACAGAAAACAGACTTAGAGAATACAACAACGCCTGTTTTTAGGATCAGTAAGATTCTATATGCACAATAAAAAAAAAAAATTATATCAACAGGGTCCAAAATGAACAAATGCCAAATACCCACTGAGAGTAAAAACTGGCTTTGCCAAATAAAATGTACTTGCCAGTTGGCTGGTTTAACTTTATTTGGAACTGCAAGATGCTACATGGTTTAAATAGAATTGTTAATAATATATATATATAATGACTGTCTCTGATATAAGAGATGTGCATAATTAAAGTGAAATCTACAAAATCCAGGCCAACTATGAAAAATCTATAAAATATATCACAAATACACACACATATATATTATACACATCCATATACACACAGTGCCATGCGAAAGTATTCATACCCCTTCCTCAATTGTCCATATTTTATATTGCTGCCTTATGTTAAACCACTTTAAGTTACTGTTTTCGAACAACAATTTATTATTTTCAGTTTTTTTTTTATAAATTAGAAAAGTTGTTACAAACCTGTTTTTTGCTTTGTCTTTATGGAGTGTAGATTGATGTGTAAAAAAAAAGAAATAAAGTACATTTGTACTAGTTGAACAAATAAATAAATAATGAAATAATCAATAAGTGAATTAGTAGATGTGGCAAAACATTTCATTTTGGGCCCTGCACAGATGATAGACTTTGAGGGGTCAAAGAACTCTCGAGTTGTAAATGGGTGTCAGAGAAGAGCAAATAGGTGGGAAAGAAGCAATGAAAGGAACGAAGAAGCCATAAAGACAGAGAGCGATTAGTTGGCAAAAAAATTTGGATGTACTGTAGAAGGAAGAAGAGGGAAGAGAAGGAACAGACTGAAATGTAAGAGAGAGAGAGAGGAACAGCAGGAGTCGGCAAGGGAGCTAAAGAACGAGGTGAAAGGGGTGGAAGAGAAAGAGATTTCAGAGCTGAGGTGGGAGAATTGCAGGGCATGAGAGCAGAAGGGAAAGATAATAAAAGAATAAAGATGCAGGTGAAATGAGAAAAGGGGGAGGGAGCGAGAGAGAACCGATGCAGAGGTGAGGGGGAGAGCCAATCTGCAAAAGGTGAACAGGTGGAGGAGAGAAAACAGATGAAGAGAGCATACCAGGGGAGAGAAGAAGAAAGAAGTGTAGATGAGCAGAGTACAAGAACAAGTATTCAGAAGCATTAGAGATGCGAAATATGAATTTTATATATACACACACACACACACACACACACACACACACACACACACACACACCGGCCACTTTATTAGGTACACCTGTTCAATTGCATGTTAACACAAATTGCTAATCAGCCAATCACATGGCAGCAACTCAATGCATTTAGGCATCTAGATGTGGTGAAGACGACTTGCTGAAGTTCAAACCGAGCATCAGAACGGGGAAGAAAGGGATTTAAGTGACTTTGAACGTGGAATGGTTGTTGGTGCCAGACGGACTGGTCTGAGTATTTCAAAAACTGCTGATCTACTGGGATTTTCACGCACAACCATCTCTAGGGTTTACAGAGAATGGTCCGAAAAAGAGAAAATATCCAGTGAGTGGCAGTTGTGTGGACGAAAATGCCTTGTTGATGTCAGAGTTCAGAGGAGAATGGACAGACTGGTTAGAGATGATAGAAAGGCAACAGTAACTCAAATAACCACTCGTTACAACCAAGGTCTGCAGAATACCATCTCTGAACACACAACACGTCGAACCCTGAAGCAGATGGGCTCCAGCAGCAGAAGACCACACCGGGTGCCGCTCCTGTCAGATAAGAACAGGACACGGAGGATACAATTCACACAGACTCACCAAAACTGGACAATAGAAGATTGGAAAAATGTTTCCTGGTCTGATGAGTCTCGATTTCTGCTGCGACATTCAGATGTAGGGTCAGAATTTGGCGTAAAGAACATGAAAGCATGGATCCATCCTGCCTTGTCTCAACGGTTCAGGCTGGTGCTGGTGGTGTAATGGTGTGGGGGGTTTTCTTGGCACACTTTGGGCCCCTTAGTACCAATTGAGCATCGTTTAAATGCCACAGCCTACCTGAGTATTGTTGCTGACCATGTCCTTCCCTTTATGACTACAGTGTACCATCTTCTGATGACTTCCAGCAGGATAATGCACCATGTCACAAAGAATCATCTCAGACTGGTTTCTTGAACATGACAATTTTACTCAAATGACCTCCACAGTCACCAGATCTCAATCCAATAGAGCACCTTGTGGATGTGGTGGAACGGAAAATTTGCATCATGGATGTTCAGCCTACAAATCTGCAGCAACTGTGTGATGTTATCATGACAATATGGACCAAAATCTCAGAGGAATGTTTCCAACACCTTGTTGAATCTGTGCCACGAAGAATTAAGGCAGTTCTGAAGGCAAAAGGGGTCCAACCCGGTACTAGCAATGTGTACTTAATAAAGTGGCCAGTGAGTGTATATATATATATCACTATATTCAAGATTTGTATTCATCACATACATAATTATACGGAATATAACCAGCAGTGAAATGTAAGTTTCTAGCTTTTACTTTTACACTAGCTTTCTAAATTCCTTTTTCTATTCTATCTACTTTTTTCATTGTATGTGTGTGCATATATATATATATATATATATATATTTTCCTCAAATCTGATTGGCTGATAAGAGTAGGATATTCTATTGATAACAGAACTCCAACCGTTTCACCATTTGTATCGATCCGATTGCAGTATTTCTTACAGCGAGTGTCATGGCGGATGCCCAGATATTAAGGTAAAGTTACCTTTATAAATAATACTGTTTGTGTGTCACGGAATGTAGTTTTAAGAGTTTTTTAGGTGAGAATGTATTTGTTTAGACATTAAATATTCAGTTTATTAATAACAATTACGTCTAATTAAAAATGTACTTTGACGTTTTCAGAGATGTGAGCTCCAGGGCATCAGTGGCCGTTCAAGCGCTCATGAACCCACTGAGAGCAGCCTCACCTCGGCCACATCTTCTAGAATTTGCAGCTGGCTCTGATGTCTCTATAGTGGTTAATCATGAGATATAATTCATTTTGGGTTAATCTAACAGGCAGTCTTTGGTCTCAATCTATTATTTGTTCCAGAGTAAATAGTTTTGACTGAGGGCAAAATCTCATCACGTAACATTTTATGTAACAGAAACACAATGGGCCTCATTTACGAAACGAACGTACGACCGCAAAAACTTGGAACTTATCAATATGGACGTGAGCGGTGGCAACTAACAAAACTCGTCAGGTCTGAGCTCGTGTACGAAAGTTTTTGAGCTGGCCTGATCTTGTGTGCAGCATGGAACATTTCGGAGAATTTTAAAACCGACAAACAAAGCTTTTTCTTTTTTTTTTCAGGACTTTAGCTTTATATGCGCAGATAGCAGCATAAACAAAAGACCATGAGGAATCACACATCATCGTATATATCACGCACCTGCAGCGCTTCTGTGAACATGGAGAAAAACAGAAATTATAAAAAGGAATAAAATACATAGGGCTACACAAAATATATTTCTCTTAATTAATAGATATTTAGAACAAAAGAAAAGAAAAACAGTGCGACAAGTATTGGCCACTTTCGTATTTGTGACACTCTTAATGCATTTTATTTGTCTTGTTTATATCTTTAGCTTTAAAAAGTTAACTGATCAGTGATCACGCAGGTGCCTCACACGCACACACAACATTTCAGCGTTACTAACTTGATATTTCAGCCATTAATCAAACTAAAATGCAGTCAACCAAACATAAGTTACACTGCTCAATTTACAAGGTCCACTGTAAAATCAGCACACAGCGCCGGAATAACATTTTTTGCGCATGTGAAGGGTGATATTTTACGTGGATATTGGAACAAAAGTACAAAACCTTGTTTACATCATAGATAATAGTTTAGCAACCAAATGTTACATGGCAAAAATGGAAACATTTTGATGTCGAATGAGAGAGGCTTGTGAGCACAATGCCATTTAGTTTCGCTTTAATAGATTCATTTTAGCTTGACGTTGTCAAGCCCAATATAGCCCAATTTGTGTTTTACTTCATAGTTTAATATAACATTTTATAGCTACTCATTTTTTAATTCTTGTTCTGTAATACCGTTACATTTAAAGGGTTTGTTGTGGATTAAGAATAACTAAATAATCTATATAGTGTTTATAATGTTGATAAATGTTTCGTTATATTTACTGGTATTTAATACACATATAAATTAATGCCATCATTTGCAATAATAAGGTTAAAGGGTCTTTTCATGAGAATACTTTCTCTTTTTGGCCAGGTTTCGTTTCTCCGTGTCGTAAACTCTAGGGGTGAGGCTTCTAAACCGGGGTGTTTTTAGGGGCGTGGTATTCAAATGACGATTGTTTTCAGCCGCCACATTTATCAACGTACGATCATTCGTACGATGGGATTGGCGGAATACAAATGTTTCATAAATCACACGTGAACTCTGTCGTAAGTTGATTTGTGCACTCGGATCAGTGCTCATTTCTTTGTTACATTGATAAATGAGACCCAATGTATCATTAAGTTAGTGGAGCAGGAGGGTCTCTCTCATTCTAGAGAGCATCTGATTGGACAAAAACCTGTGTAGTACAACATGAGTCTTAAGTATTTTTATTCTACGCCTACATTTTAGACACATTACATGTTTATTTACTCGACTCATAGGAAAATACTGGCATATAGATGTCTTTGATGCTAAAAGACATGGAGAAAAAGCTAGAAAAACTCAAAATTAGATTTCACAGGGTTTTTAACCCTTTAAGTGCACTATCCATAGAAATTGGATGCACTGAAGTGCTCTTTTCCCTTAAGAGCGCATGCTAGATTGAGTGGCTGTAAGCACATAACGATAACAGACCCCGAGCTGTGCGCGTTCATGCATAAAAATGAGCCTCTAAAATACATTACTTGAAAAAAGTTTGAACAACCTTTAAAAATGCTACTTAGCAATGCATAATAAACTAATTATGCTTGATATCTCCATCTTTCATATCGTACGTGATGCCTAACCTCACTTGTAGCGTGATACATTACAGATTCATATAGCGTAGATTTATATCCTTGTGAAACGGAAATCGATGCATCTTTAAAAACAAAGGTTTGATTGTGGAGATGAGTGAAGGAACAACAGCTCATCTGCATGACGAAGATGAAAATAAGAACAAAGACAGTCTGCAGGTGGGAACACGTACGTGAACGCACTTCCTCCATTATTTCCCGCCAGCTGGATGCCACGTCGCCAAAGGCCTCGAGGCGCTGGACGGCGAGGCTCATTTGAGTGCCATTAGAGGCAGCCGGTCGTACACTTACACTAACACTGAACACAGAGAATGAGGGTGGAAGCGGAGGGGAGGAGAGAGCACTTAAAGAAACGGAACGAGACGGAATTGTTATAGCTTATTTACTCGCCGTCATCAATTCTCTCTCCTCATTAGCCCGGCACAGGTCTGATCACTTTGTTAGAATTGATTCAGGACGAGTGAAGTTGTTTGCCCGCCGCTCTGTCTAAAAGGGACGACAGTGTACAATTACCTTACAAGCATGTAAACAAGCCACATGAACGCGGCGAAGGAAAATGAGAAGCGCCGCGCTTTTGTGGGGCCCAACTGTGTCTAATGTGTGTGTGCGAGTTTGGACAAATGTATTCCCTCCACAGCGGGAGCGAGGGATTGATTTTCACATATTACCACACGTCAGGGCCACAAAGAAAGCCACCGCCACCGTAATTACAGCGTGCCAACTGCAAATTCCCCAGACCACTGCGCTCGCTTCCAAATCCCCCTCTCAAAGACTGCATTTCCCAGAATTCCCTAGTAGATTCAGACTAGAGGAGTGAGAAGTAATTTGCTTAAAGGATTAATTTTGCCAAAAATGGAAAAACAGTTATTATTTCATCACCTTCGTTATATGAAACCAGTTTGACTTTCTCCGAAACACAAAATGAGATTAAAAAGAAAAAAACTTTGCAGGTCATTCTTTTCCATGCAGGAAAGACTGAGGCTTTATAGATTCAAAAAGGACTCATAAAAATCATAAAAAAAGTCTATATGGCTTGTATGCGATCATGAAGTCATTCAACAGCTTTGTGTGAAAGTGTGAATTGAAGGCATTATTCACTCTCCTCAAGTGAGCTGTTAATCACTGTGACTGAATCATTGAGTCAGTTAGTTGAACTCAACAAAATGTATCCGTTTAGAAGAGTGAGAAGTCATGTGCTTGTATTCATTGATTGAAAATCCTCCAATGAAACTCTTGTGTCTGGTTCATTAAGTCAGTGAGTTGAACTCAAGAACCGAATCGGTTTGATTCACTGAACGTATCATTCGGCTCAGTTTTGTGACCTGGACCAAATGGCTTTTTTAAAACATACAAAAACTCCTTTTGTTCACAAGTCAGACTCGCAAACATCTGTTCTTCACAAATGCATTGTATCACTTCAGATGAACCAGGGAAGAAAAAAAAATGCTTTTATGATTCTTTTTAGTCATTTTGAGGTCTGACAGCCTTAGTTCTCATTCACTTTCATTATATTGACAAAAGAGACAAGAAAACCTTTAAATATTCATCTTTATTTCACACAATAAAGTAAGTCGCAAGAGTGAGAAAACGCTTTTAATGTGAACTTGTCCTTTAAACTGGAATAATGAAATCGGGGGAGGGGGAAGCAAAACTCATATGTTAAAGGATTAGCAATACGGTCTCATGGGACTTTCTCCCGCTAAATCAAAGGTTAATCGCATTACGGGAAAACTGCATAATAGAAAACCTCACCACAGTGAATACGGGAGGGTCACAGGTGCGGGGGTAAACGTGACTGAATCGGGATGTTTAGAAGGACGCCGTGGGCACAATAGGGCCGAATAAATGCAGATTATTCAAGGTGCGCTCGAGCTCTCGGATGAAGTGCGATCATCTCCATCTCATCTCAGATGAAGTGCGACTGAAGTGGCCGGTGTCGTGCCGAATTCTGCACCCTGCCAGATTATGCATCCCCTAGTATTGGTAGGTTTAAGCGTAGGTGTGGGGGAGGGGTTAGGATTAGGGGTGGGGTTGGGATTAGGCAATCAGCTAGCGTTTTCAATGAGGGGATGCATAATCTGGCAAGGGTGCAGATTTTGGCACAACACCGGCCGTGTGCGGGAATCAATTAACGGACAGACACCGGTATGTGCTACAGTAAGGCAAGCTCCCACGAGAGCGGCTCTGAATCGTAAAGATCTCTCCATAATGAAGCCCCAGCGAGTCACTTGCACAAATTTAGACACGAGCAAATATTCCCCAGAGCGCCGCTGTCGACATGTAACAGCGTTCATCACATTACCGAAAAGCCCTAAATCACATTATAGCCGGAGTGTAGCCTCAGAGCTAAACGTTAGCGCTGATCTCTGCTAGGAGACAGCCTGGCAAACCCAACTTTGAGAGGCGATGGCAGCCAGTCGGTGCTCATATTTATAGGAAATTCCCACTGTAGGTTTACGAGCTCGCACTGTGGTAAAACTCCCGGGTGATTAGCCCATAAATGAGAGCGGGTTGTTGCTAAGCACACTTCAGTGAGCGCGCGCCCGGGTATAATGGAGGTTAACAAATGAGCAGAAGAAGCGGGAGGGATGATAATAATCTCTAGTGTAAGTAATCAGGACGCTCTGATATTACGACAGTCACGTTCGTGCTTTCCATTCAATAACCGTGGAAGAGGCCAAGCATGTTTTCAATACTCGATGAAGAATTGAGAAACGGCCTAGCAAATACTTTTGACTTTGTTCTTTTGAAGTCTGGTCTTCAATGCTATACTTAAGGCCGAGAACAGCCCACTTAGACATGCAAAGGACTTTAAAAGCACGTGAAAAAAACAAATGCATTTCAGCTAACCAGACATACAATGAAGCTACCTGTGTTATAAGATCATATCCACAATTTATAGGCTGAGTACCATATTTCATTTACAAAATAATTTACAAAACTGAACATTTTATACAGATCTTATCTGATTAAGGTCTAATTGTTTTATTTCATTGATTTATTAATACATAATATATTAGGATATACGAGTCATTAGAGGAAAATCATCAGCAAATCTTAAATCAATAAGTATTTGTGAATATTTCTTCCTCAAAGGCATGCATTTAAAACATATTACAAAAACTTTAAGTGTCAATATTAGGGATAAAAAAAAACACTTTTTACTGCATTTATTTATTTGGGGTGGAGTTTACATACACATACAATATTTTGGTAAATTCAGGTTGATTCATAATCAATGTTTTCTCTAATTTCTTTTCTTGCTGAGCAAAACTTTTCTCTATAGGGCGGATATTTCGGCCACCTGAGCAAAAACATTCTTTAAACCAGACTTGTACAGCGCGCGCACAAAAAAAGTGTGTCACTTTTAACTGTAATGTGCTATTTATATTTGATTTGACCCTTGATGTAACTAAATGATGTATATTTTGGGTTATCTGAGAATTGTTTTTACAGTACAATCCACTGCCGTTCAAAAGTTTGGGATCAGTACATTTTTTTAAGAAATGGCCTCATCAAGGCTGTATCTATTAGATAAAAAATACTGAATATTATTTAACAAAATAATATTGTGAAATATTATTGCAATTGAAAATATATTTATTTTATTTTAATATACTTTAGAATATAATTTATTCATGTGAAGCAAAGCAGAATTTTCAGTGTCACATGATCCGTCAGAAATCATTATATTATGCTAATTTATAATCAGTGTTGGAAAAAGTTGTGCTGCTTAATATTTTTTAGGACCTGTGATATTTTTCAGGATTCTTTGAGAAATACAAAGTTACAAAGAACAGTGTTTATTCAAAATAGAAATTTCGTGTTACAATATACACTACTATTCAAAAGTTTGGGGTCAGTAATATATTTTATAATATTTTTATCATACAATCTATGATAATATTTAATAATTTGTATTAATGCTTTTATTTGTTCATTATAATAACACTTCAAGTGTGTGTGTGTATATATGTATGTATACACACATACACAATAAATCAAGTTATTGTTAGTATTATGTATAATCTATGATAGTATTTATTACTGTTTTTATAACATTTTTCACATTTTCTTTTTAGTATTAATATTCTATCGTAGTATAATTTTCATTTTTTTGTTTTCATTTTTTTCATCCTTTATTTATTTTATATTTAGTTTTAGAATTTCAACTTATTTTATTTCAGTTAGTTAGTAAATATTTAACCAATATTTATATTTTATTTCAGCTTTTTCAGTTAACTAAAAATAAAGACAACACTGAGATTAACCAACACAAATTGTTCATTGTTAGCTCATGATACCCGATGCATTTACTAATATTTGAAAATGCTTACCAAAGTGCTTTTTGTATCAACCTTGTATCAACAACTACCAAACCTGCCATCAAAAACAGACACATACATGAATCATGACCGCTCCAAACCCAGCAAGACACTTTCCATTTTCTATTCCCTTTCTAAGCTCTCCGTTCTCCCAAAAATTCAGACAAGGCTGAGGTGCACCTGGACAAACAGATCATAGCACCCATGGTCTTTGCAGAAGGCGAGTTTCCTTTGATTCATTTCAGAAGGAGAAGCTCGCACTCAGCAAGGCTGCGGATTTCTATATCAAGCCTTTTAATCATAACAGTATTTGGAATTGAACGAGGCAGAACAACCACCCTGCACCAGCTTATCTGGGCTAAACGTCAGGTGTTTTCATCCGCTGGTGTTAGTATCATGCATAGGCAAACCCACACACACACACACACACACACACACACACACACACACTGATGGCTTTGGGATTTGGAGCTCTAAATTAGGTTGCTTGTCGCATTTTCCCCATAGCGAGCTGTGCTCTGATTAAAAGCACCCAATCTCTGGTTTGGTTGCGGAGCGTGGTATTGGTCTCTCTCTCTCTCGTGCACTTAACTCCGTGTCTACCGCCACACTGATCCCGGGATTTCAAGGATCTACAGCTCGATTTATGCATAAAAAATATATATATAACAAGAGCCGAGGAAACCAACTAAATAACGTCGGCCTCACCTTGAGTGACTGTTTGAACATCATGTAGCGTGAAGGACGTTACCTCCATCTAATAATATTACCCTATTGGCTTATCGGGCTGTCAATCACATCCGTGCACGTCCTTCAGCAAAAGCAATACCCAATAATTTGATCACAGGACACCATCTGGGTTAAGCTGAGATATATTAGATAGAGATGTGCCAAGCCACAAAACGTCCTGAGGGGTCAAGGTCCAGCTGGCTGTGGAGGAAAACATCCTGGGCTGTTTCTGAAAGATGACAGACGGAGACGGGAACACAAAACGACTCGTCTGAAGCCAGCGCTCCTGTGAGATACCTTCAGGGTTCCCACTCTTTCTGATTAATTATTTCCATCATGTTTCTTCCGGGACTTTTAAGAAATAAGGGTTTTTAAAAATCATTTCTATAGAGATGGCACTCATAAATGATCATTCCCAGCTGAGGAAAACACTTATATAGTGTGTATATAGAAATTCCTGTGACCTTTTAAGATTGTATTCATCTGTATGACTTTTAAAAGGGCTAGAAATAACGCTTTTAAAACTCTCATTTTCAGCTTTTTAGGCAACCAATACGTTCCTCTGGTTGATTTCTGAAGCCAGCATAAGATGTAATCTTCTTGATGATGATGATGATATCCCATAATCACACAGGTGCATCATTTGGTGGAGAAAAAAGGCATCTGTACCACTGAGAACGAGTCAATGAATTCAAGGTTCAAGGTTTCTTTATTTGTCGCATAATAAATTATACAGGGTATAATTAGAAGTGAAATGTAAAAAAGAAGTGAAATGTAAATTCATAAATGCCTTTTCCCTCATTTATTGCAACTTCTGGGTTTGATATCTACTATGGATATGCGGCATTTAGAATTAAACGTTAAATTCCAATTCACTTCCTGAATTTGAACGGCCCTCTATATCTATATCTAATAAATAAATAAATAGCTCTATAAATATATATATATATATATATATATATATATATATATATATATATATATATATTAGGGGTGGGCATAGATAATTTTTTTTAATCTAGATTAATTTTGAAATTAATCTAGATTAATCTAGATTAAAATGGCTCATTTGAATTCTGCCGAAGGCATTCAGAATATGTGTGCTTCCCAAATAATGACTAAAAGTAAGTCTTTGAGAACGGGTTTCTCAAGCCAGGTGGCGCATTAGACCAGGGGCTCATCTCCTGTTTCCAAAATGCATCACAAACTGCTTGAGAAAGCTGTTCTACTATGATAATTGGTGATGAAAATAAACTATGTTCAATAAGATGTACTTGTGTTTACTAACTGTTTATTCAGTTAAACATGAATTTTGAACTGTAGGCCTACATAAGAGGTCGTGATGAACTGTTTAGTTTCCATTGGGAAGCTTCTTAAAAATAAATTTTCCCTGAAGCAAACCCGGCGGCTTCATAGCTGCATCCATGTTAGCACGTCACGTCTGATGTGGTAATTTCACAGTAACGTTAGGCATACACACAGGTTCGAAGCAGAGGGTGACACGGGAATGAATTCTCAAGTTCACATGAGACCTAAAGCGCATCCTGTTTGCTTAAAAGCGCAACGTTTCGTTGTTATTCTGAGTGCACACAAATAAACGTAGAGTCTTTACAGATTCGAAAGATGTATTAGGCTACTTTTATCTGTATGACCAAAAATGACGGAGATTTTAAGAGCAAGTGAACGCACCGGAGCCTGTCCTGCAGCAAACGCGCTTCCACACAAACACTTCAATAGCGCACATTTCTCTAGGTTAACATCATATTGAGCGGCCATGTAAAGTTGCTACTACATACATCTTTCAGATGAAAAGCCATATTTGAGGTTGATGAATGATAGGTGAGCGTTTGGATGTCCTGCCCGATTGTATTACCACACAGACCAGCCGTTAACAATCTGTCCATCACGGACTGCGAGCCTCTAGTTCGAAGACTCGTTCTCGCCCCCTACAGTGCAATTCGGCTAGGTATACATCCGCGCTAAAATATCAAGGTGAAAGTCATCATAGCTTGCGTAGTATAGACCCAGCTCCCAACCCAACTTTGAGAATAGATTAACGGCGATATTTTTTTTATCGCCGATAAGAGTCTCACGTTAACGCAGCACGTTAACGCCGATAACGGCCCACCACTAATATATATATATATATATATATATATATATGTCAAAATAAAAGTTTTTGTTCACATAATATATATGTGTGTACTGTGTACATATATTTTCTATATATAAATACACACATGCATGTACATATTTAAGAATTTTTTTTTTATTAAATATATTTATATATAATATAAATTCTATAAACATAAATATATACATTTAAATACATGTGAATATTTTCGAAATATATACACTCTCTGTGTGTGTGTGTGTGTGTGTGTGTGTGTGTGTATTTATATATACATAAATATACTTAGCACACACACATTGTAAAAAAACATATATATATTTTGGATGCGATTACTCATTTGACAATTAGTGTGTGTTTGTGTACACCCACACTAATTATGTAAAATTGTATTATACTTGTATTAAATTTATATTTAAATAAATAAATTCATAATACTAGGTTATTATATGATTTCATACATTTTTATTTTATTATAGAAAATATGGAAAGTTATCTTCAGTGAATATGTTATATTTTACTTTGAAAGCCCTGTATACATTTTACACAAACAAGTGTTAACATTATATATACACATTATATAATGCATATTAAAACTGCACACATTTAGCCAGTGCTGATAGCCTAGCAGGCAGTGCGCCGACATATAACGCCGTTGTGTTTCAGGCGTCCCGAGTCCGAACCCCGGCTTGAGGACCTTTCCCAATCCTGCCCCCCTCTCTCCCCCAATTCACTATCCTGTCGTAATAAAAGCCAAAAACAAATTATTTGTACAGTATTTATTACTTATTAAAGATTATAAAACAAAATATATTTTACTAGTTATATTATAAAGATAATAATATATATTATTTTTTTCCATTAAGTAGCATACTTTACTATCTATTATGGTATTTGTTAATTAATGTTTTTTTTTTCATTTATATAAAATTTTTTATTAAATGATTCAAATATGTAATGTTAACTAATTTACTTGCTTATGAATGTATGCAATATAATATAATAATGGAGCAGACTGAAAGAATGGCTTCTTTTCCACAACACATTACCGGTTTCATTTTTTAACCCCTTTTCGTGTCATTTCTAATTCAATTTCACATTTTTAAACTACCAAGGACGCAAATTTCTAATGAGAAAAACATCCTAGTCACTAAAGATTTGCTTAGCTGTGTGTTAAGCTCACTTAAATTCATGTTCATACAAAAGCGCTGCCTGTGAACTTGTTGCCTGACTGAGGTTTGGAACGCATCCCTGCACTCTCAAACTTAGATTGCTGTCACATCACACCTTTCCCTGTGTGTGTGTGTGTGTGTGTGTGTGTGTGTGTGTGTGTGTGTGTGTGTGTGTGTGTGTGTAAACCTTTCATTCAGCTTTTCAGAAGCTAATCCTCTTCTCACACACACACACACACATGCACACACACGCACACACACACACACACGTATCTCTCACACAGATGTTATGCTCCTCAATCACAATATATCTAGCATCCTAAGCCAAGATTACTCTGCACCGCCACCCCTCAAATCCCCCGTTTTCCATGACCTCAGTGCAAAACGCTGAAGAGCCACTGCCTTCGGCATTCAACACTCAGGCTTTTTGGAGTCAGAGGCCTGCATGTAGATCATTCTCGCTCATTAGCTCACGGTTACTTTGATCAGACGGGGCAGATGCGGCTCTGATCCGGGATCGGCGACCCGATGCAATGCCCTCTGCGCTGTCTATTGCAACCCTATTGCAAACACATCTCTATGCAGGCACGATTGGCTTCTAACAAGCTTGCCTGGGTTTGTATCCCGCGGATATGTGCGATTCCCCAGAAGAAAGGTCGAGCCTTCCACTCTTTGAAAAATAACAGTGGAGATCTGATCAAAGGCCAGCGCAGACAAGAGCATCGACACATCAAGAGAAGAGGCTGGCGAAGGGATGCGGGGAAAAAGCTGCAAACTCGGTCATACCCCTCGTTTTCCAGGAACATTTGTTGTGGTGATAAGAGTCACTGTCGTCAAGGCGACGGCGAGAAGAGAGGCAGCTGGGTGACAGAGCAACAGCTGCTCATTCACAGTCACATCTGGCAACAAGAGCGTTCATCTCTGTGCCAACAGAGCAGAGAGATGGAGAAACATGCAAGGAGAGAGAGAGAGAATGAAAGAAAGTAGGGATGTGCAAAACATCATGTTATTAAAAATCAGCTAATGAGTCGGTAACCTGAACAACTAGCTGACAGGCCTTAACGAAGTCTTGTAGAATTAAACCGGTTTCTAACAGGGCCTTTACACAACACATTAAAACCCATCACAAACAGCATGCAAGAAGCTCAAAAACACATAACATTTTCTAAAACTATCTGTTAAAGCGATATTCACCCAAAAATGAAAATGTGATGTTTATCTGCTTACCCCAGGGCATCCAAGATGTAGGTGACTGTTTCTTCACAACACAAACGAAGATTTTTAACTCAAACCGTTGCAGTCTGTCACTCATATAATGAACCCACGGCTTTGAGAGTCCAAAAAACATAGAAAAAAACTAATTAAACCCTGCGGCTTGTGACGATACATTGAGGTCTTAAGACAGGAAACGAACGGTCTGTGCAAGAAACTGAACAGTATATGTTTCTTTACTCTCAAAGCCGTGGGTGCCCTTGACTGCCATTATATTTTTGTGTACATACCCTGAACAACCCGTCTGCACATCCCTCCTATTCATATCACTATTTATTAAGTCCCAGTACACTGTTTTTTGCACATCCTATTGTTTTGCACATCTTATTGTTTTGCACTTGTTATATTGCACATTTTACTCTTATTTCTCTTTTTTTTTACCATATATATGCTCTTGTGTTGTGTTACTTTTATATAATTCTTATTTTTATTCTTCTGCACTGTCCACTGAGCAGACCTGATTTGATTACATTTCACTTCTAGTTATACCCTGTATAATTTATTATGTGACAAATAAAGAAACCTTGAACCTTGATATGAGTGACAGACTGCAACGGTTTGAGTAAAAAATCTTCGTATGTGTTTTACTGAAGAAACAAAGTCACTTACATCCTGGATGCCCTGGGGTAAGCAATAAACGTCACATTTTCATTTTTGGGTGAATATCCCTTTAATACAAAACTTTTCTCTATTGATCACAAAATGTTGTACATATGTGTGTATATTTTATATATATATATATATATTTATTATTGATATTATATGAATATAATATTATATAACATAAATAAATTACACGTGTGTGTGTGTGTGTGTGTGTGTGTGTGTGTGCATGCATATTATATAATAATAATAAATAACTTTTATACACAAACACACAGGTCAATATAACCCTTATTAAATTATATAAAGTATATTCAGTAGTGACTAATTTGGGGAGAGGACAAATATTCCAAACTTGTCTGTGGATATTATACAATTTGCATAAATACTAAATTTGTGGAAAGAGACACATTTTTTAAAGTTGTTTCCAATTCTGTAGAATGGCTCATATGTCTTTTTTATTTCCATAAGGAAACCATGCTTAAAAGGTCTGGAGAATGTGTCCACCTGTTGTAAAATACAAATAATGCAATGTTTCTTCTGTGTCCTTATAGAAACAAATATTGAATATTTTACATATTAAATATATTAAAAAGTCCTGCTATATTCACAGAGAAACGCTACATTAAAGGTCTGGCGAACGAGTCCAACTGTTGCGTACTTGTTTTCTGGATTCCTCATATGCTGCCAATAGTTATTTTGCTTTGCCTCCAAGCATTGTCTGTTCTACCTCAGAAAGTGACATCTGTTCTCTTTCTCCATCTGTTTGTTCTCTCTTCCACAGTCTCCATCTATTCATCAGCAGCACTGAGTGTGTTAAGCAGAGCCTCAGAAGCTCTCCACCGCGCTTCTCCTGCGGCGCACCACACTGATCACTGCAAAGGGTCAGTTCACTGGGAGAACCTCACAAAACATCTCCCAGGTGATATTTCCCCTCAAACTCAAACAAAAGAAATAAGAAACCAGATTTCACTTTCAGGAAATGAAGCCTTTTTTAATGTGAAATAGTTTTCATTCAAATTAAGCACACATCCCATTACTGTAAAGTATTTACACTGTACATCATGTTAATATTTACTGTACTGACTTTATCTTACAATTTAATAATGACATCATTAACAATACAGAATCGCTCTTACTGTATTGAGAATCACTACTGAGAATAAAAAATAAATAAGCACATTACAGTAAGAAGATTTAATAAAAAAAAAAATCTCTTTTTTTGATAATTCGAGGATGGTTTAGTTGTCAAATTTGATCACACTGTCACAATATAATAAAAATAGACATTTTTTAAATTTTCAAAAATATTTTTTACCAACAACAGCAATAATAGTGATATTAATAAATAATAAAATTATTGCTGTTGCTGGTCAAAATATTTATAATAATAATAATAATAATAATATTATTATGATATTTTAATATGTAATGGACTTTTCTATTTAATTGTCTAGTGAAATGTGACCAATGATTCGCTCAAAAGTCTATAACTAAACCCAAATAAACATTCAAATGTAATACTATAAAAACCCATCTACACTGGCTACCAACAAATTATTAATCGTCTGTTCACATAAAGTGCGTAAACAAGCTGAAAGATTTCCTTACAAGCAGAAATGCTTTCTTGACAGTTACAGCTCTCCTGTGCTTTCCCTCCTGCGTCTACATTATTATTTAATAACGCTTACATCCATTTGTCACACTAAAAGCAGAACACACCGGTCACAATAAAGATGGACTGCTGGCATTAAAAAACCTCCGAGACCCGCACGCTTCCTCAAACTCGAAACTCTGGGCTGGGCGGCACACAAGCTTTAACACAATATACAAAAACCTGTACATCAATCTACACCGGGGCTCACAGGAAAAGCCTACTTCTGCACTTTAAAGGGCCTCTGTGATTTGGCAATCCCCTAGTAGGAGTCTGCAGAGTCTCTAAATGACAGCTTGCTCACCACAACCTCCGCTGTGCTAATTTCTCACCTATCAAGAGAAAGCAGGGCGGCCGTGGCAGGAAAGCCTGGTCTGGCTGGCTACAGAAGCTCTGGTTTGCAGACTGCGCTGGGTGGTCATGCAAATCCATTGCGGGCTAATCAGAAAACAAATGGCCTAGAATTGCTTGAGAGGCACTGGGTAAAAAAAGACCAGTCATGAGGCTCGCTGATGTTATCGGACACTATTTACATGTCCTACTTCCTTTTTTTAAAGCCTGTCTAAGCAACTAAACCGTGCCGCACATGTCATTCAACTCAAGTTTTTGTGCCATTTCCTCTTTTTGGTGCGCCCGTCCTCTTCTTCCACACCTCCACATTTTCATTTGCATTAAGTAGGCCTAGACCGAATTTGCAGATTTCTCTGCATTTTCAGGTGCTGATTTGAGGAAAAAAGTGAAGATTTGTGGAACGAATTTGAATATGGTAAAACATGTAAAATGATGCAGAAGTATGACAGTCTTATTTAAAGATGAAAGTAGGCACACTCGAAAAACCACAAATTTGGTTGTTTTTAACCCAAGGGCTGGGTAAATATAGGACAGAATACATTTGGGGTTAATTTTACCCAGTAAATTGGGTTATTTATTTAACCCATCATAAAGGGTTGATTTAACTCAGCTAATTGGGTTGATTCATTTGTATTATAATACTAGTTTTTTTTTTACTTTATGCATACAATTATGTTTACAGATTAACTTAAATCCTCTAAACTTTTGTAAAATACTCCACAACCACTGGTTTACATGATAACTTCCTTTATTTCTCATTTACAGCATTGTTTATCTCGTTTTTATGTAAGCCATATATCAGTTTTTAATTTATTTATATAAGGATTTTCTTTTCTTTTTTTTTACAGAAAATAATACATTTTTCTGATTATTGTTGAGCTGCATGTTTAGGGCAGGTTTAGGCTCACTTGAGTGACTGCACTTAATTTAATTAAGAATTAATTAGTTTATTTTAATTATTTAGCTTGACATGTTTACGGTTCCAAAATGTTCTATATGTTTCTTAAAAATAGAAACAGCGTTCAGTGGGAAAAAAGTTGTTGTTTTCTAAACAGACATTTCAAAATAACATATTTTAGACCTGTAATCGCAATACCGTGACACCGCTGTATTTTTAACTAAGGTTATCATTCAGTGAGAATCTCCAACCGGCCCATGCCTAGCTGAAAGCGTCATTGGATTAGATCAAATCTGATGATGTTCAACCGGTTTCCGCCTGTTGGTGGAAAGAATGAGTGAGCAGGGGAGACTGTGGTTTGACAGCATGAGTGCCATATGTGTGATTATTGCATTTCAAACCATAAAAACATTTGTTATTGATGCACAGAGTCATATTCTTGTACATTGTCTTTTAATTTTACTCCATTTTAGTATGGGAGCAACATTAATAAATAAATAAACAGTACCCTCCATTCAAAACATTTTTTGAGGTCATGGTCGTGAAATGAGAACTCAAATTTTCCTGGTTTGCAACTTAAATTAAAGTGACAACCATCAGTTAATATTTACAGTATGTTTATGAAGTATTTACATATACGGTCAATGTGGAAGAGCTTAAAGAGAGCACACGGAGCTTAATTGGAGCAGCAACAATTTTTGATACATTTTAGAGCTGGGCGGTATGACCAAAAATGTATATCACGGTATTTTTCTAAATTATACCGGTTTCACGGTATATGACGGTATTTATTTTTTTCATGCATGACCGCCGGGTGTTAACCACATTTTCTACTGACTGAGGAAAAACTGCAGTAGATTGACTTAGAATGCCATATTTTAGTGTCATGATGAGTGAATATTGTAGAAAAAGTCCACACTAAATACAGGGGTTAAAGCAAAAAAAATTTTTTTTACTGAAAATATTTCCTTGGCCAAACCCCATCCCACAGCCATACGGCTACAGTCACACACAGTTTAAGAGTGGTGCTTTTCTTCTTGTAATTAGGAGCATTGTCCTCATAATTAAAAACATTTAGGAGTAGCCTACCTTCTGATCAATAAAAAAAAATTCTGATAAAAAAATTAGCCTTCCGAATACGAGGTGACATTTGACTTGTACGTACATTTTCAGACGTTTAATGAGGCTCAGAGGTGGCATGAGTGCAATTACATTCATAGATTCATGTGGACATTAATGCTTTAAATATACATTTGCTTTTAGTGATGCACAAGGGCTCAGCTGTTACTTTATTTTGAACTATTTTCGTTGATGAAATATAACAAAATCATGCAGTACTTGTTTATTGATCTTTTGTATTAAATCAATATATCACATTTGCAAACTCCCCTTATAATTATTAAAATCTGTCTCCTGATCGCGATCTGTGGGCGCACAGAAATTAAGAGCGCATGAGTGAGTTCTCAAGAATCAAAAGCACGTGCAAATGTGATGCATTCTGTCGGAACCTGTGGAAATGAGTATAATTATTATTACTAGCCGCAATCCCGCGCCGAAATTCAAGTTCTGCTCTGTGTTCTCTGCTAAGAACCCGACTGTGAATGATGCGAGTGGCGTTACTATGTTGTTTGCCGAGGAGGGGATGATTTTTGGTGTTCCGCAGAACAACAACAGTGTGCTACATGATTCCTACATGTTTCTTTTCCCTCAGTAATCCCTGATAACGTTTAAATGGAGCAAACATGGAGCAGTTTCTCCGTGAGCGGGAATGTAAAACCCGGAGTGGATCCAGAGCGAAGTTATTACAGAACGCTTAGAGCGGAGAGAGGAACGTGCTTTAATCCACTCCAGGCTTTGATCACACCCCCCTCAACAGACTGAATGCACATCGTCTTTCCTTCATTTAAGACCTATTCAAGCTAAAATCAAGACATTTATAACACTATTTGAGAAATATACGCGTATTTACGGTCTTAAAATGATGAAAAGTGAATTTAAGAAGGCGGGAACCCTGCAAATGACGGGAATCCGTCGTATCTACGGAGAACTTTGGTTTGTGAGAGACGCGGGAGCTGATGCAGCGGACGGTGTGTGTGTGTGTGTGTGTGTGTGTGTGTGAGAGCCGCGGGAGCTGATGCAGCGGACGGTGTGTGTGTGTGTGTGTGTGTGTGTGTGAGAGACGCGGGAGCTGATGCAGCGGACGGTGGATATTTGTGGCGGTCGATGTGGATATTGTGGATGACTTCTTCTCTCTCATCACATTCTACTAGTGCTTCAGTTTCGGAACTTTCACATAGTAACACATACAGCTGTATCCTCGCCAAAATGCAATCGTGAAAAGAGACCCCTCTCTAACAGTGTCGCGTTTCAAACGTTATTTAAATGACACCGGTATTGCGGTATTTTAAAAATTCATATCGTAAGAAAAATAAACACCGGTATCCGGTATGAACCGGTATACCGCCCAGCACTAATACATTTCATGTAATATTTATTAAAAATGACAGGATTTTGCTAAATAAATAGTCTAGGTCATGTATTAAGTTCATACATATTTTAATATGAACAACTATTATTAACAATATCTATGAAATTATACTTTTTTCTTATTGATGTCACACTGAAGCAGTGTGATTTTCATAGTATAATAATTACAATTATATTAAATCTTTAAAAATTATAGCACTGTAAAACCACAGAGTAGACCAGCAATAAACTTTCCATTTATAATATAATGGATGTAAAAGTACAAACCAGTAAAGCCTGAGAAGTAATATATTAGTGTGCAATGATCTGACTGACTTGAAATTATGAAGGTATATAGTAACAAACATATCAATTAGTTAAGACATCAAGTAGGATAATACATAATTTTTTCTAATACTGAAATGTACCCATTAAGCACAGCCAGACTTTTTTAATTTAATGACGTATATCTTAATCGAAATGCTTTTGTCATTTAAAATTAAATTAAATATTTTTGTGTGAGAGATTAATATTTTATTTTAACAACTTTTTGTACTGAAACCAATATCTTGCAAACTAAAAATGTCTCGATGTAGATTTTGGTGAGCTTAATAGGTACGTTTACAATAGATATTTAGCCTCAACTCAACACAGCACAAGACACACGATACAGGCATTTCAGGACAGACTATTATGAGAGAGTGCGCTGATCTTGTGTTTGAAGAACATCTAATGTCTCGTGAGCTCATATACACACTTTCAACTCCAAAAAAAGGAGGATTCACACAGGAATTCATATCCTAACAGAACATGATGTGTGGACTGCTCCCGCGTACCTTACAGAAGCTCTCCTGTTAACAATAACAAGCTACACACACATCTCCACCTTCAAAGAAAACCACAAGCTGATATCTTCGCGCAGCGACGCCTTTAAGGTTCCCGTAGCTAAACTAACAACTTCTAAGAGCAATCTGCTGTGAGAAGCAATCACACGAGTCGTGAGATCTACCGATCTGTGCAGTCGCAGGCCGGTTGTGATATTCCTTTCAAACCACTTAAACCGGCCCACCAGGAAACAAAGTGTGCCGCAGCAGCTCCGTTGCAGTTCCACAGCGGTCCGCATTACACCTCGAGATCAGGAACCCAGAGTCTGGCTGAGATCAGAGACCGAGAGCACGAGTTCGTGATCCGGTGTCAGCGTGCGAGCAGGTGCGTCTCATCCATCTCCCAGGGCAGTGTTTTTCCAGCAGGAATCTCCAGCGCCAGGCCTCCCTAATCTTCATCATCACCTCTCTGCTGCTTCACGCACAAACTCACATCACATCGGCTCATTAGCGGGCGTTACAGACACCTTCACTGTCAGACTCGCACTCCTCCTTCCTGTTTTTAGATTCCTACACTTATAATGAGGTTACCCCACACATTTCCCCCCCCTCTTCTCCTCATCGAGCTCGTTTAAGCATAAGAGCCAGCGAGACTCCACCAATTGAGCTCTCATTCTTTCTCACCCGAGTTGTCTTTTATTTCTCACCTCTTTCTCTTCCAGCTTTCTCACTCTTGCTCAATCTGATCAACGGTTTTCTTAGGGCCCAATGAAATCTATTTCCCCTCCCCAAATTATGTTTGCCATTTAAATGTCATTTTTATTTTAATAGTTTTATTAAATGTTTTGTCATTAAATAACATGTCTGATCATTTAAATTCATTACATTAAATTTGATAAAAAAAATGTAATAAAATGCATTATTTACAATGAAACATTAATTTTTTTGTTCAGATTCATTTAATTTTTTTTGTCAAACAGCATGTCTTATTTGAATTCATAAAATGAAAATATAACAATTTACAATAAAACATTGCATTTTTGCCAAAAATACTTTAAAGCAAAACTTTACTGTTGGGGAATTACAGCTCAAACCCAAGGACCAGGTATGATGAACAAAGACCAGGAGTCAGAGATCGACTGAAGAACATAGTTTGCAGTTTCATCAGCAGAAGTCAGCTTCAACACTCACGATGGAGTTCGTAGGCCGCTCTGCGTACATGTTCCAGACACCAATAGTTATACTCTAACAGAGGACACTAATTACGTCAATACATAGGGAAGCAAGATTCTGGTTGGTAGATAAACTTAAAAAATCTCCACACATGGATGTAAAACTCGAAGCATATCTTCTAGTGATTATATTTGGTGACAGTTGATCAGAGGTCAGACACAACAGGTCTCTCCAGAGACGTATATCTGTTACCCTGGACATCAGGGTCACGGCCAATGACGATTTCCTCCTAGAGCTCTCTCTCTGCATCTAGCAGCAAAGATAGACGTTCACACACATACACAGAGAACACTTATCTGTACTTCAAGGTGGCCCTGCCCTGAATATGATCAAATATGGTTAACCACACACACACACACACACACACACACACACACACACACACACACACACACACACACACACACACACACACACACACACACACACACACACACACACACACACACACACACACACACACACACACACACACACACACACACACACACACACACACACACACACACAATGAGAGCAGCTTCTTAGAGAGCAAAAATGCAGACTAAAGCCATATTCAACTTATTTTATAACTTATGCATAAATGTAACTTTGATAAATAATTATTCAAGAAATATTATAAGTAACATTATTATGAGGGCCAGTAGATCTGCAATCCACTCCTTCATTACTATATAAATTAAAACTTGAACATAAAACAATTGTGATTATAATACCTAAAAAATAAACTAAGTTTTTATTATTACTATTATTAGTATTTATACTATATCATGGTAATATTTGCTTTACTGAGTTTAAGCTGTTATTTAAAAAAAAAAAGTAATAACTTAGTGATATTCTCCAGTACAAAATTGCTCTATATAATAAAATAAACACTGAGCACATTATAATAATACAAATAATGGAAAATTGTTTCATTGTAATGAATATGATCTCAAAATGGTCAAAATATTTACCTCTTGATCATAAAACAGGTTTAAATAATAATAATTATTATTATTACTACTTTGAGAAGTACATGTTACTATATTAAAGGTATATATCGTAAATTATTATAGTAAACCAGACTTGTATTTTGGTGTATTATGAATATTTGAGTTTCGGAGTATATGTTAATTCTCCATATAGATTACTTGCGAATTTGTGATGCTAGTTCATATCATGATATGAATTTAATTTTACAGCCCTACTTTTGTTATATTTTTCAAAATTTTGCCAAAACAGTAAATTCCATTTTTTACGCCTGTATTTTTGTATGCCTGGATTCTGTCTGTGTTTTCTGCATCATGGTAATCATAAAACCTTATTTTCTGTAGTATCTGAATCTCATCCTGCTTTTAGTCATTCCCGAGCTTGTTTAGCTTTAACAAAGCATCTTTTTTGCCTTCTCTACTTCTTCCCCTCCTGCTTTTCTCGAGCACCTGTGCCTCATTAACCCCCCGAAAGGCCCTATTTGACTTTCCGTTCGTCACTCGATTGCTGATCTTCAATCACGCCACAATTCACATTTAATTCAGATACTCCAAGCTAATTGTGTATCAGTTAAAGCTGACAGCAGTTCGGCGGTTATAAATGGTTTACTGCACGACTGCGCCGGCGAATAATAAAGCCACGCTTTTCCGGCTCTTTTCAGCGAGCTAATTAATTAGGCAACTCCTCGCAGGCTGTCGTGTGCACATGGACCATGCACAAGGCTGGTTGCTCAACGAATCCCCCGAGTACAAATCCCGCCTAATAAAGTCTTGTAGCCATGGCCCGTAATGGAGTCATCAAACCGTTCCCGTTTATGAGAAGGCCCTGGACCGTCTCCAGTGAGCGAGTGTGTCCATGTATGAGTCTTTCCAATCAAAGCGCGCTCTGTCATGCTCAAGCCCGTCTCTTCACGTCCTCCGCCGTATGATCCGCTGTTGAGACTCCGAGTGTCTCTGGCCATCAGTGTCACATATAAACACATTACTAGTGTGTGCTCAGGGTCACCACCACCGGATACAGATATTACGATGCTACGCCGTCGTCAAGTCGCTTCGGTTAAAGCAGCAAGCTGTTAATTCAACCATAACATGCCACATCTGTATTTCAGCACTGTCACGAAATCAATTTGACCGTGAAACACGAGCAGACTAACACCAGACTTCAGCTAGAATGACCTTAAGAGCTGCACATTACGTCTATGACACTACATATCTATGGATACGGACAGGATTTTAATATGCATGTGGTAGTTTTCAATAGTATTCTTGTAACTCAATGCAATACTCAGAAAATGCATGGACAGACACCTTGAATGTAATATATCACTTTGGATAAGAGATATTTATCAAAATATAAAAACTCTAAAGCACAGAAAAAAAAAAAAAAAAACAATATCATGAATAATAAAAATACACAAATATAGTCCTAAAAATGTGCTATCGAACATTTTAAAATATTATAAAATTATATACATTACATTCTTGTGATTATATATTTTACACTATTATTATTATCATCATGATCATGTTAATTATAAAATGTATATTTAAAAAGAATATAAAATAATGATTTATTATTTAAAAACATATTTAAAAAGTCTGCTAAATGCACACAATATATATATATATATATATATAAAACTATGTACTCCTAGTATAAAAATAACATCATGAAAAATGAAAGTATTGTATAAAAAACATCATATTAATATAAATATTATAATATATGCTATATTTTTCCATTAATTTTAGTTTTTAATGCATCTTTTAATTTATTTTTAATTACATTTAAATTAATTATTTTAATAATATCTATTAATATGCACTTATGTTTCAAACTAAAATATGATAATGAAATCTCTAAATAATTATTAAATGTTACATTAAATTTAAATAGAAAAACATTCTATACAAATATACATCTATTTAAATCACATAAAATGCATTTGCAAACTGCACTAGCTGCCTGTCCTTCCAGGCCCTGTCTGCACTTGTTGGTAATCCCATCCGTCTCAGGGGATGTGTTCATAATTGACCAGTCGAGACCCGTTCTTTACACTTGGTGTTAACATGAGTCTTAAATGTGTCTCTTCTGACCACTTGCCAACATGCATGCATCATGAAATAGTGTGCTCCACGTTAATACCAGAGCAGAAGCATGCACATCTGAAGTACTCTACTTCAGGGGTGATAAATAATCTGTTGAACCTCTGAATACTCGTCCAAACCCAATTTACCAAGAGTGGAACGTCGGATATAGTCATTTGCACTTCTCCGCTGACCTCTTCTTTCCAAACCTCCGGGTCTCTATCTGTCTATCTCTGCTCTCTGTATGTGAATAAATCAACACAGGGAGGGGGTGCGGGAGAAAAAGTAGGGCACTTCAACCTGGTACGGGCAGCCCTGAGTAACACCACCGAGAAAATAAGAGCTAGACAGAGATGTAGTTCCTAGCAGAGAACACAAATAAGACACCGATGAGGAACGAAGAGAAGAGAGGGCCGTCGGATGTGGAAATAGGAAACCATTTACGCAGTAGGCAAAATTACAGATACCGTAAAAAAAGAATAGCGTACGAATCCAGGAGGGGGCAGCGATAAAGAGAAGAGAGGGCAAAATGGATCGAGATGAGGGAATGATAGAGGGGAGAAAATTAGAGGAACGGATGTTGGCGATAAGAATAGAGATATAGATGGAGAAGGAAGAGGACTTGAAAAGCGGCAAGGAAAAAATGAAAAAATACAGATTGGACGAAATGGAGATGCTAGCTGAAAGACTGAGCAAAATTACAGGAAAGTAGAAGAAAGATGAGGATGGCAGATCAGGGAAAGAGCACTAAAAGGTGAAAGTGTGAGAAACGGAGGTTGAGAGAGCGCAGGAGGGTCGCGTGAACAGAGACTGTATGAATATCTTATGCAAACGCTGTAGATGAAAGCGCATGGTTCTGACATGCTCTCTCTATCTGTCTCTCCTGAGGCGGTGTCTATTTAAATGTGTGTTTAATCGGAGAGTGTTACAGCTCTAATCGTGCCTTGCGTCACACTGAACGCGCATAACGCGCACACACACACACCTCACATCCATATCTAATCATATTCTCACTCTCTGCTGCATCTTCTTGTTGTCTATCTCCTAATCAGTGTCTCTTTTGCACATTGTCACAAACACCAAACGGCCTGTGGGTGGTAAGAAAGAAAGAGATCAAATGAAGGATTAAACAAGCAAAAAAAAAACAGTACAAAAGTTAAAAAACATTCAAGAGAATATTAAAAAGAGATTAAACAAACAAGAGGATATAAATAAGACAAAATTACAAACAAATGAACAATTAAAAGAATTGAAAATTAGAAGAACTGATTAAAACAAAATACTGAACAAATGATAATTGAGCAAAGCAGTAAACGACGGAATAAATGAACAAAAACGACAACAAAAGTACAAACAATGATTTAAGATACAAAATGACAAATTAACAACTAAATGAAAGAATGATTGAACAAAAGCAAAAGATTGAACAAACAAAATGATAAATGAGCAAACAACTGAAACAGAAGGAATGAACAAAAGGGCAAAAGTACAAATGAACAAAAAACGAAAAGATTGACAAAAATACAATGATAAATGAGCAAACAAGTGAAAGGCAGAATGAACGAATAAAAGAAACAAGAACAAAAGCACAAATGAACGAAAATACTGACAAACCATAAGCAAACAAATGAAAAACAGATTGAATGCACAAACAAATGAAAAAAAGGATTGAACAAACTAAATAAGAGCAAACAAGCGGAAGACAGAATTAACAAACAAAAAGGACAAAAAAGAAACTAGAACAAAAGTACAAATGAACGAAAATATGAGCAAAAATTGCCGAAATTGGCAGAAAAATTACACTGATTTTTTTTTACAAAAGGACAAAAGAAACAACGTACAAACAAACTAAAATGAAAAGATTGGCGAACAAATTAGCAAACAAGTGAAAAATATATGAAAATGAACATTGAACAAACAAAATGATAAGAGCAAACAAGTGAAAGACAATGAATGAACAAAAGAAACAAGGACCAAAGTACAAAAGAACAATAATAAGAATGACTAAAACAACATGATAGATGAGCAAAGAAAGAAAACAGAATGAATGAACAAAGGCAAGAACCAACAAACTAATTAACAAAATGAAAACCACAACAAAGCAGAGGAAGAAGAGCAGAATGAATGAACAAACAAACAAAAGAAAGGAAAGAATGAACGGAGGAGGGAAGGGCTGTGAGGCGGGATGGTGGTAATGAAGATGAACTAATGAGTTGCTGACAAACCCTCGTCACACTCAGCGGGAAGATGACAGCGGGAAGGAGCTACAGGACGAAACACAAAGACGAGCGGCTCCTCTGCAGGCTTTTAATCTGGCTCTCTCTGTTCAACGTTTGCTCCGAGTCGCCCCACATGAGAGGAGCACGCGAGAAAGTAGAGCAATGCAGATCGAAGAAAGGGGTGCTCGAGAGGGGAAGAGCAATTTTCTGGGCACTGACTGAACAAGCACTCCCTCTCCTCATCCAATCCCCCCTTCCTACTTCCCTCCGTTCCCCGAAAACTCACTGTACCACACACACACACTGAACAAATTATAAACTCTGCCTTGCGGCGAAATCATGAGGCCCTCGCAGGGTAACAGCACGTATGGGTCTCAATGCGAGGAGCCCAGAACCATAGCACAGGAGAGCAAGAGAAAGTCCATTCTTGCAAAGCAAGGACAGACGGAGCAGACAGTGTCTAAAGCCCAGAGGACTAGCCACGCTAAACACTACAGATAAGCCAAGCTATGCTTCTAAAAGCCCCCTTATCATCTCTCTTCTGCTGTTCTGTTGATAAGCTCTCACCACCCAACAAACACACATCACTCGCCCATCCACGGGTCTTGGCCTTAAACATGCCCCCCTATACTGACTCCAACAAACAAACATCACTCGCCCATCCACGGGTCCTGGCCTTAAACATGCGCCCCTATACTGACTCCAACAAACACACTTCACTCGCCCATCCACGGGTCCTGGCCTTAAACATGCCCCCCTATACTGACTCCAACAAACACACATCACTCGTCCATCCACGGGTCCTGGCCTTAAACATGCGCCCCTATACTGACTCCAACAAACACACTTCACTCGCCCATCCACGGGTCCTGGCCTTAAACATGCGCCCCTATACTGACTCCAACAAACACACATCACTCGCCCATCCACGGGTCCTGGCCTTAAACATGCGCCCCTATACTGACTCCAACAAACACACTTCACTCGCCCATCCACGGGTCCTGGCCTTAAACATGTCCCCCTATACTGACTCCAACAAACACACTTCACTCGCCCATCCACGGGTCCTGGCCTTAAACATGCCCCCCTATACTGACTCCAACAAACACACATCACTCGCCCATCCACGGGTCCTGGCCTTAAACATGCCCCCTATACTGACTCCAACAAACACACATCACTCGCCCATCCACGGGTCCTGGCCTTAAACATGCGCCCCTATACTGACTCCAACAAACACACATCACTCGCCCATCCACGGGTCCTGGCCTTAAACATGCGCCCCTATACTGACTCCAACAAACACACTTCACTCGCCCATCCACGGGTCCTGGCCTTAAACATGCCCCCCTATACTGACTCCCAATGAAAGACATGTTCTTACTCCCCAATACAGGGCTGCTCAATGGATGTTTTGAAACGTTTTATACTATAGTTGGTCAGATTTATACTATAGAAAAAAAAGTATCTTATGCTAGGGCTGGGCGATATGGCAAAAATGTAATCTCGATATTTTTTATCCATATTGAACGATAACGATATATTTCGATATAAGCTGTTAATGCTTCCAGCTTTAAAAGAGTATCCCAACAATGACTGAAGCCACAAAAATTAGAGGGTTCATTAAATTACACTTTAAAGTATAGTTTATTAACAAAAACAAATTACACATTTGGCCTTACAAAAAAAAAAAAACTTACTAAAATAAATTACAAAATAAAAGTTGTGACAAGATGGTAAATGAGAGTAAATGTCCAAAACATAAAACTATTGTAAACATAATTTGTAACACAATTGCAGTTTGTTTGTTTTTTCCAGAAATACTAATCTGTCCGCAGTGTCTGGCTTTACTTTACTTTTAGTCATTTAGCAGCTTTAAGAGGTAGATTAAATCTGCAAAACGTAAACATAAAAATATACAACTTCTAGCTAGTGCACACAATTTGTAAAACTTTCACATTATTATTTATTTTTTTTGCCAGGAAGACTAGTCTGTCCACTGTGTCTGGCTTTAAAGCTGCCCTGTGGCAGGACACAATATTACCACCTGTGCTAAAAGCACGCTCTGAGGGTGAGCTGGTGGCAGGAATACACAGGTAACGTTTTGCCAGGAGGCTCACTCTGGGGTATGTTGCTGAATTGATCTTCCACCATACCAGGGGGTTGGTCTCGCTGTCTGCATCAGGAGCTTGCAGGTAGCTGTTTAGTTCAGCTTCAATAGCCTGCTGTTCTGTGAGATCAGATGTTGCAGCAGACTTAGTGTAGGACTTCTTGAAAAAGCTGCCCAGTGTCATCTTCTGCAATTTGGCTGGTGTAGTAGCACCACCATCACCTTTGCCTCCTCCCAGTGCAGTGGATGGGAATGCAGGAGTAGCTTGCGATGTGCTCTGACATTCATCCAGCATCTGAGCATCAGATCCAGCATCAGCATCTTTACCAGTTAGGAAAGTTTGTGAACATCAGGCGCAGCGGTCGCATACATTCTGCCGAGTTTATGAATTTTGTATGGACAAGAAGATGATGACCGTGCAAATTATGGTCATTTTTTGTCAGTTAAGGCTCGTTAGCATTCTGTCTATTTTAAATCAGACATAAGCTCTTAAATAAGATTGTATTTATTTGAATGAATTAATCATTTATTTGAGAGAGAGAGAGAGAGAGAGAGAGAGAGACCGAGCGAGCGAGCGAGAGAGAGAGGAAAGTTGCGCGTGCATGTGAACCTGCGTCTGCGCGTCTCTCTCTACAAGCAATGAGGCTTAGTTACTTCAAAAACAGCGATTTTGCCGCCTCATTGCAGATAAATATAATGTTGTGACTTGCGAGTCAGTAGCCTGTCGAAGCTATTTTACTAATAAAAGTTCCCGTGCTGTTTGTGCGCGATCTCTGATATGTGTGTGCGTGCGTCTATGAAAGCAGCGTATGGCCACGAAGGACGACACGATCGATTTTTGCTTTGGTACAGCTCCGATGCTAGCCCTGCTTGTAGACGGAGTAGCATCAGCTCGCATTTTCATGCTTTCAGTGTGATCGTTTGGGTGATACTTTTTTAGGTGATGAAATAGGTTGGTTGTGTTGCCAGTCTTGGTTTTCACAAACCGACGACATATTTTACAGATCGTTTTAATCTGCGCCTCGTCACTTTTCAGATAGCCAAACCACTTCCATATAACAGAATTCGTGCTACCTTTTTTGTCGACAATTTCATCATCTTTGGATAATAACTCGAGGTTAGTTTCACTTTCGTTGCTGGTTCCACTCATTTTTTTGTCGTTCTTGTGTCGAGCTTGCTTCGCAAGGTGCGGTAGGAAATTGACTTTGTACTTTGACGTGCACGCTGCACGCTGATTGGCTGTTGTCGCATATTTCTGCGGTGTGATTGGCTCTTAGATCAATCCATATCGAGTAAAAGTGTCCAGAGCTTATCATCGTTATCGACATAAATTTTATCGCGATTCGATATGATATCGTTTATCGGCCCAGCCCTATCTTATGCTCAGCAAGGCTGCATTTATTTGATCAAATATACATAAAATAGTACATAAAATACATAATAGTATTGTGAAATATTTTACTATTTAAAATACCAGTTTTCTATTTCATTTCATTTAATTGAATTTTATTTTCAACTTTACAGTCACTTTTTATCAATTTAATGTATCCTTGAATAAAAACGGTATTCATTTCTTAAAAATATTTTTTTTCCTGAACTCAAACTTTTGAATGATAGTGTATACAATTTTGTATTTATATCTATTTAATAAATAATTAATATTAATATTTTTTATAATTTATAAAAACAATTGTATAATTTGATATGTCTTTTATACTTATCAAATATAAGTATAAAAAAAAAAAAACTTTCAGTGATTAAGAGACCAATTAAAATTAGACATATATGTATATATATATATATATATATATATATATATGTCTAATTTTAATTGGTCTCTTAATCACTGAAAGGTTTTTTTTCTTCAAGAAGCTTGTGACTGAGGTCAGGTCAAACTAAAACCAATCCATTCATTTAGGACTTAAGACTGATTAGCTACTAGTTTTGCACATTCCTGTATAGTGGAGTACAGTAAACCTTGGATGTAAGGCTATTAATGTAGCTTTTAATGCAAGTCTTAAGATGACAGAGTCAATGTATCTGCTTGACTCATGCCGTGCTTTCTGCTTATTATGTTCATGTTGCATTCCAACAAACACACATCACTCGCCCATCCACGGGTCCTGGCCTTAAACATGCCCCCCTATACTGACTCCAACAAACACACTTCACTCGCCCATCCACGGGTCCTGGCCTTAAACATGCCCCCCTATACTGACTCCAACAAACACACATCACTCGCCCATCCACGGGTCCTGGCCATAAACATGCCCCCCTATACTGACTCCAACAAACACACTTCACTCGCCCATCCACGGGTCCTGGCCATAAACCATGCCCCCTATACTGACTCCAACAAACACACATCACTCGCCCATCCACGGGTCCTGGCCTTAAACATGCCCCCCTATACTGACTCCAACAAACACACTTCACTCGCCCATCCACGGGTCCTGGCCTTAAACATGCCCCCCTATACTGACTCCAACAAACACACATCACTCGCCCATCCACGGGTCCTGGCCTTAAACATGCCCCCCTATACTGACTCCAACAAACACACATCACTCGCCCATCCACGGGTCCTGGCCTTAAACATGCCCCCCTATACTGACTCCAACAAACACACTTCACTCGCCCATCCACGGGTCCTGGCCTTAAACATGCCCCCCATACTGACTCCAACAAACACACTTCACTCGCCCATCCACGGGTCCTGGCCTTAAACATGCGCCCCTATACTGACTCCAACAAACACACTTCACTCGCCCATCCACGGGTCCTGGCCTTAAACATGCCCCCCTATACTGACTCCAACAAACACACATCACTCGCCCATCCACGGGTCCTGGCCTTAAACATGCGCCCCTATACTGACTCCAACAAACACACTTCACTCGCCCATCCACGGGTCCTGGCCTTAAACATGCCCCCTATACTGACTCCAACAAACACACATCACTCGCCCATCCACGGGTCCTGGCCTTAAACATGCCCCCCTATACTGACTCCAACAAACACACTTCACTAGCCCATCCACGGGTCCTGACCTTAAACATGCGCCCCTATACTGACTCCAACAAACACACATCACTCGCCCATCCACGGGTCCTGGCCTTAAACATGCCCCCCTATACTGACTCCAACAAACACACTTCACTCGCCCATCCACGGGTCCTGGCCTTAAACATGCCCCCCTATACTGACTCCAACAAACACACTTCACTCGCCCATCCACGGGTCCTGGCCTTAAACATGCCCCCCTATACTGACTCCAACAAACACACTTCACTCGCCCATCCACGGGTCCTGGCCTTAAACATGCGCCCCTATACTGACTCCAACAAACACAATTCACTCGCCCATCCACGGGTCCTGGCCTTAAACATGCGCCCCTATACTGACTCCAACAAACACACTTCACTCGCCCATCCACGGGTCCTGGCCTTAAACATGCCCCCCTATACTGACTCCAACAAACACACTTCACTCGCCCATCCACGGGTCCTGGCCTTAAACATGCCCCCTATACTGACTCCAACAAACACACATCACTCGCCCATCCACGGGTCCTGGCCTTAAACATGCCCCCCTATACTGACTCCAACAAACACACTTCACTCGCCCATCCACGGGTCCTGGCCTTAAACATGCCCCCCTATACTGACTCCAACAAACACACATCACTCGCCCATCCACGGGTCCTGGCCTTAAACATGCGCCCCTATACTGACTCCAACAAACACACATCACTCGCCCATCCACGGGTCCTGGCCTTAAACATGCGCCCCTATACTGACTCCAACAAACACACTTCACTCGCCCATCCACGGGTCCTGGCCTTAAACATGCCCCCCTATACTGACTCCAACAAACACACTTCACTCGCCCATCCACGGGTCCTGGCCTTAAACATGCGCCCCTATACTGACTCCAACAAACACACTTCACTCGCCCATCCACGGGTCCTGGCCTTAAACATGCCCCCTATACTGACTCCAACAAACACACTTCACTCGCCCATCCACGGGTCCTGGCCTTAAACATGCCCCCCTATACTGACTCCAACAAACACACTTCACTCGCCCATCCACGGGTCCTGGCCTTAAACATGCGCCCCTATACTGACTCCAACAAACACACTTCACTCGCCCATCCACGGGTCCTGGCCTTAAACATGCGCCCCTATACTGACTCCCAATGAAAGACGTGTTCTTACTCCCCAATACACTGCTCCTCAATGGATGTTTTGAAACGTTTTATACTATAGTTGGTCAGATTATACTATATTAAAACAAAGTATGTTATGCTCAGCAAGGCTCCATTTATTTGATCAAAAATACATAAAATAGTACATAAAATACATAATAGTATTGTGAAATATTTGTACTATTTAAAATACCAGTTTTCTATTTTAATATATTTTAAGATGTAATTTATTGCATAACAAAGTTGAATTTTTTCTGCATCATTACTCCAGTCTTCAGAGTCACATGATCCTTTAGAAATCATTCTAATATGATGATTATTATCAATATTGAAAACAGTTATCTTTAGTGAATAGTAAAAAGAATAGCATTAATGTATATATTAATTAATAATTAAATTTTATGTTCAACTTTACAGTCACTTTTTATCAATTTAATGTATCCTTGAATAAAAACAGTATTTATTTCTTAAAAAAAAAAATCCTGAACTCAAACTTTTGAATGATAGTGTATACAATTTTGTATTTATATTTATTTTATAAATAATTCATATTTATATTTTAATAATTTATAAAAAATATTTATAAATGTATATTTATTTAATAAGTTATATATATATATATAATATATATATATATATATTTGTCTCTTAATCACTGAAAGGTGTTTTTTCTTCAAGAAGCTTGTGACTGAGGTCAGGTCAAACTAAAACCAATCTATTCATTTAGGACTTAAGACTGATTAGCTACTAGTTTTGCACATTGCTGTATAGTGGAGTACAGTAAACCTTGGATGTAAGGCTATTAATGTAGCTTTTAATGCAAGTCTTAAGATGACAGAGTCAATGTATCTGCTTGACTCATGCCGTGCTTTCTGCTTATTATGTTCATGTTGCATTATGTATGTTAGTGAGTTAGAGTATGGAGTAAAGGGCAGAAACAAGCTTCAATTCCTCTAAAGAAAACAAGTGCTGTTGCTCATACAAAACTCCCTGACATGATGTTTTATGTGTTGCTGTGTGGTTTCTAAGGCTTTGCTTGGTTGTTATCCAGTGTTTGCCTACTTCGATGTAGTTCAGGTATCTCTTTTGGAGTTGTTTTATTAAGTCAGACTAGTCAGAAAAATAATACAAAAATTATATACATTATAAATATAAAAAAAATATGATATTTTGAAATTATTTTAAATGTTTACTGTAAAACTATTAAAAACAACTATAAAACAATACAAAAGTAAAATAAACAAATATTAAAATTATATATTTTTAAAAAAATCTATTTAAAATAGTTGCATTAAAAAAATAAGATAGATGAATGGATGGACGCCAAGGGGGGGGGGGTCCTGCACTCTAAATTTAACTAAACTTATAATAGCATCATGTATGTATTGCATGAGCAATATACTAGCAATGATTTCCTAAGAAGAAAACATTTCAAATGAAGTGAAGTCCATACAGTATTCTCATTAAACATATGAGCATACTGTACCCATTCGATACATAACAACATCCAAACATAAGCCAGGCTTTACACAATCCTCAGAGAGACATCTTGGATGCGCATGTGAAAACACTGCCATTGTTTTCCCTGGTTTTTCACCATCTTTGTTCCTCCTCCTCCTGTTTCTCTGTTGTGTTCTTGGACGGCTGAGTGCTTGCTATTGCCCACTCCTGTGTGGATTCGCTCCGAATCACCTAATAACTCCCACCATTCTCTTCAGGGTCCGCCTGCCATATTTGTCAACTCTTAACAGTCACTCTAAAGCGACCTGCCTGACCTCTGTCACTGCCCACGGCCCCCAAACCTCCGACAGCACATCTTCCTCAATCCTCATAATCTCGAGAGAAGAGAAAGAAGAGGAAAGAGTAGAGGAAGATTATAGATTATTAAAACCAAACACGTGTCACTGAGAGGGGAATCGCGAGCGTTTAAGACAGAAGCGGGGGTAATAGAATGCAAATTTCACAACATCTGTCCGCTTTGTATCTGTAGCCGGAGGGGAAGTCTTATCAGGAGATGATTGTTAACATGTGCGGAAATTTAGACTAAATCTGGGTGGGCAGCTGCTAATGTCTTCAGTGCTGCTGCTCAAGTTTGAATGGCCGGTGAATTGAAATGTCAGGAAGGCCTTGAAGGAAGAGACATCAGGCCTGACCATCTGAGAACATACATACGTGCACACACACACACAGCTCACTGGAGGGAAGGTTAAGTCATTATTTCTCAAACCTGTGGTGTCGATATTTATATACATATACACACACACACACACACACACACACCACACACAGGTATATAAATAAATTAAAATAAATATAATTATTTAATTATAAATGACAAGAAAATTGAACATTTAAAATGCACAAATCAACAAAATCACTACAAATTAAAATACAATAAAAAAGTAATAAAATAAAAATGTTATCAACTAATCAGTTTTTTTTTTTTGCTGGGTTTTACTTAATAATAATAATAATAATAATAAGTTACATTTATACAGCGCTTTTCTAGACACTCAAAGTGCTTTACATAGTAAGGGGGGGGGGGGAATCTCCTCATCCACCACCAATGTGCAGCATCCACCTGGATGATGCGACGGCAGCCATAGTGCACCAGAACGCCCACCACAGCACCAGATTACTGGTGAAGAGGAGACAGAGTGATGAAGTCAATCAGTGTATGGGGATGATTAGGAGGCCATGATGGTCCGAGGCTAATGGGGAAGTTTGTCCAGGATGCCGGGGTTACACCTCTACTCTTTTCGAAGGACATCCTGGGATGTCCCCGTCACTATACTGGGGCGTTAGGACCCACACAGACCACAGGGTGAGCACCCCCTGCTGACCTCACTAACACCTCTTCCAGCAGCAACCTAGTTTTCTCAGGAGTCTCCCATCCAGGTACTGACCAGCTCAACCCTGCTTAGCTTCAGCGGGTGAACAGTCTTGGGCTGCAGCGTGATATGGCTGCTCGCTTTTCAATTTGTAATCTTCAAAAGTGTGTAGAAAATATCTTATATAAATATATTGCATATTAAATACATACAAAAGAAAAGCAGTCATTATGTAAAATATATTCATATTAATACAAAAAAATGATAATGCAATTACTACATTCTAAATAACTAAACAAATAATTAAAAATAAATACAATTACAAATTAAGTTTCCAAATAAATGACTACATATTTTAAACAAACAAAAACTTTAAGACTTTTTTTGTTTAACCAATATAATAATAATAATAAAAAATAAATAAAAATTATAATAATAATAATAACAGTATATATTTTGTAATCTTTGTGAAGAAAATTTCTCATATTAATATTTTGGGAAATGAAATGCATAAACAACAGCAGTAATTATGATAATAAAATAAACTATAATTATTACATTTATAAATACAAATATTACATTCTAAATAAATGAAAACTAATACAAAACATTTTTAAACAGTTACTACAAAAAAGTACAATTACTACAAATTATAAATAAACAAAGAATTATAAAAAAATAAATAAACAAACAAACCGTTTGGAAAAAAGACCACTTACTCCTGTTGTCTTAAGTCAGTGGTTCTCCTCCACATTCCTGAAGGACCCCAACACTGCACATTTTGCATGTCTCCTTTGCCTGTATGGCACCCATTTCAAGTCTGTGAGTCTCTACTAATGAGCAGTTTGATTAAGACATGCAAAATGTGCAATGTTGGGGGCCCTCCGGGAATGTGGAGGAGAACCACTGTCTTACGTTACCCACAAAGAAGGAAGAAGGAATCTGGTAATACTTTTATTTGTATTTATTAATCCAAGTTAAGGCACTTTTACTCTGGCTGTTGCACCTTGCAGTTTCTAAGCATCCTAACACAAGTGGTATCTTTTTTATATTCTTTTAAGATGCTCAGCTGCTTTTGAACCCAGCAACCTGCCTTATGTAAACACCTCCTAAAACGACCCGTTTGGAGACCCACTGACTAGTCAATTTTTTAAAGGATGTCTCTTTGTACATTCCTAGTGTGAAGCGACTGCAATGCATTTTATTCATTGGAAATTTAAATAACCTATGAATTATTGAAACTAGGGGTCGACCGATTATCGGCGCCGATATTAAGCATTTTACCGATTATCGATATCGGCCATTTTAAAAACAGATTTGCCGAAAATTATTATTTTTTTTTTATTTATTTTTTTTATGCAAACAAACATACTATTTACAGGTGACATTATTTATTGGTGAATAAATAATACAGGTGAAACTATTTAATGTTTAAATGCACTATTTGGCTCGATGCAGCCTGTCTGAGCTCAACACTCTGTGAGAGTGAGGCGATCTCTCAATCTCTGAGAGCAATCTCCGCCCACCGCTCATCTGATATGTAGAGAGTCACGAGTCCGACCAATCAACGCGGAAAACTGAAGGCAGTCTCACACCGAAAGCACATGCTAACTGGAGCTGCCTCACGCATCACGCATCAGTTGTCTCTCAAAGGTAAAGCAGCAGCAGACGTTGCTGAAGTTGCAAAACACCTCAATATAACCCATGATGTCCGCGACGCGGAAAATGCGGGCGGAATCGCGGAATGCAGTCATATCATGTAATTTACCGTATAACGCGGAATGTCACGGAATGTGTCGAAGTTTGGATGAATTAATCAAAAGTAGGTCAGTACACTTAAATCGACTCGCGCTATGGACTAGTATCTATAAATATTAAGCCGCAAAAACACTTTAAATATGAATCCTGCATGTTCTGCATCTCTGTTAATGAATGACACAGACGTGCGGTTTCATTTACTGCACACATACATACTGAAGCGCGTGATGCTCGCGGTGACTTCAGCGTCTGCCGTCTCACTAAATGAGGACATAAATACATGAACAACATCCCCAGAACTGCTCGCAGAGTCACTTCATGAGCATTTGACCGTTTCATTTGAGTAAAACGATCGTCATATCATATATACATAGGCTACAGAAACCTAAAATGTCCTCATGGCAACCTGTCAAAATATAAGTTCGGTTTAGCCGAATATATTACTGTATACGTAATACAACTACAACAATTATTACAACTTTTGTTGAGAATAATCACACAAACAAAATGTTTACAGAATGCTTCTGGGTGATCTCTGTACTTATGTTATTATTAATATTATTAATATTACTGTTTATTTAATGTTGTTGTTATTAACAGTTTTCAGAATTAAAGACATGTTTAAAAGCATTTAATGAACGTTTTTTTGTCAGAGCTCTTGTTATTATTAATTTTGGCATTCATTTTCATTTTTACACCAGACACGTATATCGGTTCAAAATATCGGTTATCGGTCTACTTGATCTGTAATAATCGGTATCGGTATCGGCCCTGAAAAACACATATCGGTCGACCCCTAATTGAAACCAGCATAAAGATGCTAAATCAAACGATTTTTTTCAAGATTCAGACTTCGAGTAAACAGAGACTGGGCTGCACTAGGTTTGCGTGTAAGCGGTTATCTAGAAACCCGGTGGGTTACGTCATCGTTCAGCTCAGGTTAAGTCAGTGAAAACAAGTTTCTGCAGCAGCGTTTTGATGGAAAACAAACGCAGTCAGACTCAGTCATCCATCACAGTCAAGGCAAAAAGCTTTGAAACACATGGCTGGGAGCTTGTGTGAAATACTTAACATGTGCGGCTCTATTAGTAACTAGCTAATGCCATCAGCCAGCTCACCATATGCACATGATGAGATTTGTAGTCAGTAATGGAAATGTAAGTCCAATCCCAAATGCCCCAATCACATTTGATATTCGCACTGGTTAGACTGCACAGGAAATGAAACTGACAGAGTCTCAATGTCACCGCTAATGAGATTTTTACAGTGAAAAAGTGAAGAAACTCGCCAAAAAGCACTGCTCTGACACATTTAAGTGTCCGTGTTACAGGGTTTATAGACGTTATCCAGAGCGGCGTTTCCAAGAGTGATGTTTAAGGGGAATTTGCACAAAGTAGTTCTGCATTATTTCCCATCCGTGTGGGAAATCAATCAAGCCATTAGCTCTCGTTATCAGACAGTCTCGCATTACGCTGTACAGTAAACATGAAAAGAGACCTCGCATATCTGATTTGAGATTCACGAGCGCACTGTAACCGCTCTAAAATGTATTCGGTGGAAAAACTGGTCCAGCATCATCTGCTATTAGCATTACGTGCTCAGATGCCGCATGTGGCAGATTAAGCGCAGGCAAAAGCGATTTTAAAAACAAGGCAAAAAATGCCTAAAAAAATGCTGACTTCTGCCCCTGCGCCGAGAGAAACAAAACGGTCTGCCAAGTTCACCAGTAAAGACTTAATAAAGCTACGCCACAGAGACTGAACAGTGTGGCTAAGAGAGAATAACAGAAAAAGAGTTACAGACAAGCACACTGACACAGCAAATGAGAGAACTAGACCAACAGATCTGACAATAACCTGCCAGACAACAAGTCCACAGACAGATTAGCCACTAGACAGACAAACAGACAAACTAGCAAGCTACACAGACAGATGAAACCAGGAGTTTACTAACTTTTCAAATGCCCTTAAAAAAATTCACCCTTCCTAGAAATACTTACATGATTTTATATTTTATGTACAAGCACATTTGTACTGCCAAATCTACATAAATATTACACAAACTGGGAAATATTTCATTTGTAATATATTAACACTTTTTTTATTTTAGCCAAAGAGAAATAAATAATGACAGCTCTCAAAACTTGTGAATAGTTGTCATGATTTCTGACCAGAAAACGGAACGAAAACTTAATAATGTCTAGTAATACATTTTAACATTTACTTTTTGAAATTACAAAATTATTATTACTATTATAAATTTGTGATTTTTTCTTGCATTCACTCCCTCCTCACAAAGACAGACGACAGAAAAACAGATATAATTGATAGAATGATAGATAGATTTCTTTAATGATAGAACAACAGAATGATAGAATGATAGTCAGATCAACAAATCAAAAGAGACGTAATGAGAGAACGACATAAAAGAACAATAGAGCAATAGATAGAACGAAAGAACAAAATTATAGAATATAAGAATGATAGACAGAACAAGAACAATAGAATATTAAATAGAAAGACAGAGCAAAGATAAAACAAAAAAACGATAGACAGGTAGTTATCAGAGGTGGGGGACTCGAGTCACATGATTAAGGACTTGTGACTTGCTTGGCTAAATAAAGAAAATGACTCGACTTGGATTTGATATACAGGGACTTGAGTCTTGACTTTACCTTCATGACTCATTAGGACTTGACTTTATAACAACTAATTATTATTATAAATCATTGCGACATAATTTGGTAAACCAAACGCAAGCCACTGAACCAGCGGCAGAAGTGATCCGAGTCTGCACAGTTCATGACACGAGCACAGGAACACAGCGCGCCAAATACAGAGAGCGAGAGAATCTCCCGAGATGTTTGAGACTGTGTGCATTTACAAAGCCAGGACGACACTTCATAAACGAAAGCTATGCAAGCTTGTTCGTTAGTTGAAAACAGCATTGGTCTTAAAATTCAGCTTCGGTCTGTCATTAAATTAAAGTGATTATAAATGATTAATCTTGTGATTGTAATTAATGATGTCAAACTTTAATTTCGCTGGCGTTTGCCTCTCAAAACAGTGATTTAGTGTCAAGTATCCCTCTTTGTAAATCAATACATGGAATTGTACCCTCAGAAATGGTGTTATATCGATTAATATTAATTATCTTGAACCCAAAATCCAAGACATGTTGTCGAAATGGCCCTAGTATGAGTTTTTATATTTATAACATACAATATTTAGTAATATTTTCAGCGCGGCTGCCAACAGTCCCGTTCAGCCCACAGCTAGAGTTCCGCGCGTCTCTAAGCAACACACTGAAGACTGAACGAATCCTGGGATTTGAACGAATCAGTTCAGTGGTTCAGTGAACCATTCTTGCTTGTTCATGACGAATCAACTGTTTTGAAGGAATCAGTTCAATGAACGCTTCTGTGATAAAGCAGTGATTTGCCACCATTTACTGGCGGCATTAATGTCATAGAGTAGGACTATCATTTCATTTCTCGATATTCCATTTTTTTTATTTTTTTTTTCAACAGAACAAACAGAAAACAAAAATGAAACAAAAAAAGCTTAGGCAGACCTTAAATTCACAGCTGTCAATTTAGTTCTTATTAAGATCAAATCAAAGAAATCGATAAGTTACAGGGGAAGATACATAAACATTAACAGCAATAGGTTTCTTGTTTTGAGCCATGATGACAGTAGTTTTCAAGAACAAACCATTTTATGGCAAACAATGGCATTTTTCGGGTCCATTTTATTTCTGATATAAGGGTTTGATTTGTGGTCAGCATATTATTTTAAATTGAATAGCATGTTTTGTTACTGACTGAAATTCTTTAGCATGCTCCCAGACTGAATCCAGTCTTCGCTGGAGATATTTAGTGCAAAATCATTTTCAAACATCTGTTAAATATTATCTGTGTCTCCTAGGATGGTCAAACTCATTATAACAAATATGAGATAAATATTTTTATCCATATTTTCTAAATTACAGACTTATCGGTATACAAAGTAGTATTTTGTTTATTTTCAAAATGTTATATTTAAAACATTATTATTTAAAATGTATAATTAAAGTAAATTTCTGAGGAAAAATGAATAAGGTCGTATGGCAAAAATATATTTGTTCCTGTTTGATACGATGACTTGACCCTTATCTGGACTCGACATGCTTGAGGTGAGCCACTGACTTGACTTGACTTGCTTGATTTGTTTGTACTGTGACTTGAGACTTGAACATGTGTGACTTGCCCACACCTCTAGTTAGATATAGAACAATGACACAACAATAGATAGACAGATAGAACGACAGATCAATGTGACAACTGCATGACAGTTAAACAAACCGAGAGACAGACAGACAGAATGATAGATAGAACACCACAACAATAGATGATAAAACAGACAGACAGCGGGACAGACCGAACAGAACGATACAGAGACAGTAAATGTCAGAACGACAGACAGACAGACAGAGGGACAGACCGAACAGAACGATACAGAGACAGTAAATGTCAGAACGACAGACAGACAGACAGACAGACAGAGGGACAGACCGAACAGAACGATACAGAGACAATAAATGTCAGAACGACAGACAGACAGACAAACAGACCGAACAGAACGATACAGAGACAGTAAATGTCAGAACGACAGACAGACAGAGGGACAGACCGAACAGAACGATACAGAGACAGTAAATGTCAGAACGACAGACAGACAGAGGGACAGACCGAACAGAACGATACAGAGACAGTAAATGTCAGAACGACAGACAGACAGACAGACAGACCGAACAGAACGATACAGAGACAGTAAATGTCAGAACGATAGACAGACAGACAGACAGACAGACAGACAGACAGAGGGACAGACCGAACAGAACGATACAGAGACAATAAATGTCAGAACGACAGACAGACAGACAAACAGACCGAACAGAACGATACAGAGACAGTAAATGTCAGAACGACAGACAGACAGAGGGACAGACCGAACAGAACGATACAGAGACAGTAAATGTCAGAACGACAGACAGACAGAGGGACAGACCGAACAGAACGATACGGAGACAGTAAATGTCAGAACGACAGACAGACCGAACAGAACGATATGGAGACAGTAAATGTCAGAACGACAGACAGACAGATAGACAGAGGGACAGACCGAACAGAACGATACGGAGACAGTAAATGTCAGAACGACAGACAGACAGACCGAACAGAACGCTACAAAGACAGTAAATGTCAGAACGACAGACAGACAGACAGACAGACCGAACAGAACGATACGGAGACAGTAAATGTCAGAACGACAGACAGACAGAGGGACAGACCGAACAGAACGATACAGAGACAGTAAATGTCAGAACGACAGACAGACAGACAGACAGACAGACAATGCGGACTGTGTTTGAGGCTGTTAGTCAGTGCAGCAGGAGACTGATGGTGAAGTGAGTAACCTGTCAGACATCTCCGCAGGAGTGGGATTGAGACATATGGTAAAGGCCAGTTCAACAGCAATATGGGAACAGTCAACACTCACACACACACACACAGAAAGGTGTGCTTCATAAAGCCGACAAGTAAATGATTACGTTTACATACACACAAATTACCAGCTAATTAGTCAGTAAGAGGCAGAGAGCGGACCATACAAACACCCGCACACACAAGATGGAGAAAGCACTGAAAACAGTAAAATAAATAAAGGATAACTCATAACATACAGTGTTTATCATTTCACCGTCAGACTAATGATACCTGCTCTACCGGTCCGTCTACTCACTCCTACACCATCCTCACTAAACACCCACCAGCGGCCCTCAGCGAGACCAAACACACATGTACACACACACGCTAAAACATACAAATGAAATGATGGTGGAAAGCACCTCGGGGGAAGGAAAGCAGAGAAGAAAGGCGTCGAAAAGAGCTTCTAAGAGAATAAACATGTCTGGCACTGACAGTTTTTCAATGATATCTGCTGAGCCAGGCACAAGCGAGCAGCGCCTCAGAATGACAGATTAGGACTGTATATCTGGAACAGAAGGAGAGCTCTGTTATCATGCACTATAATCATTTATATTATTTACATAGTGCGGTAATAAAACGAGGAGAATTTGTCACGCTAACTAGACAGGACTGTGCGAGTCTGTAGTAGAGAACTGCAGAACTACACGTTTTCATAATCGAGCGAGCGGACTTACGGAAGCGCTGCACAATTAAGATGATTTAGGGTCGTGTACGATCAAACGCAGAATGCAGCCTTGTGTTCTAAATGAGAGACATTTTCTTAAAGTTCAACATTAAAATTTGACACCATTTCTTTTACAAGTGCTACTTAATTAAATGCACTGAAAAATCGGTGTAGAATTGAATTGAAAGAAAATGTTTGCTGAAAAAATATATGAACAAAAAACTTATTTCAGCTAGTTGCCAAGGCAACGTTTCTCATTTTGATTTTGTTTAACTTGAACTAAAACTAATGAAAAATATAAAATAAATTGTACACATTTTCAACAATATTAGTTTTATACAGTTTCTACAATTATTATATATATATATATATATATATATTATATATATATATATATATATATATATATATTATATTATATATATATACTATAATAATTTATTTATTTTCAATTGTATTTATTTTGTTTTAAGTTAAAATATAAATAAAATCACTTTTCAAATTCACCAGTAAACATACATTTAAAATTGATTTAATCTTTAAACATGCAATAAAATTTAACAGTAAAATAATAAATAATTGAAAAATGACATTTAAAAGTATTAATATAATTAGTAATGTTTTAAAAGTTAAAATAAAAAATAAAATAAATGCAATTTTGATTGAATAAAAAAAAAATAACTAAAATTAAAAATTCAAATATAAAATGTATAACAAAAAATATAAAAATATTACATACACATGGCTAATTGCTTCTCAATCCATTTCAAATGCTTTATCTGCTTGTCAGCGGAAATAAATACAATTATAAAAAAGTTAAACTTTCACATGTGCGAGACATCACCAAACTGTCAATTTAATATGCTAATTTAGTGAGATTAATTATATGAAAATGTAATAAAATATTTAGGCAATTAAAAGTGAACAATGGATGCAGCAGGAAGCATTTTTATCTTCGTCTTAAAAACACGGCACTCGTGTTACGATGTGCCAATCTGCATGTCTATATAGATCAACAATCAATTAAAATTACAAACGGTCAAATAAACACGCCCTTAAATTATCCCAAATTATTTCCTTGACAAATATTTATTCAATTAATTCCATTAATAATGCATTACACAGAATACCATGTCCTTCCATTACAATTCCTGTAATCCTGACCAATCCCTACTCTGTATTCCTGCAGTCAAACTTTAATTACGCCTATGAGTGAGAGGAGGAGTGGGAAAATGGATAAGGGGAATAAGAGATGCTTGAGATGGCGAGGGAGGAAGACGGACAGACGAGAGGGAGGGAGATTGAGTCAGTCTGTCAGACATCAGGGACTGGATCTCTGCTTGGGTGGAAGGAGGTCATTGACAAAGATAAGAACGAAAATAGACAAAGTCTTGACCTTCTCAATCTACTTCCACAAGAGAGCAAGGGAGGCTTCTTTTCTTGTTTTTTGTGTTACGATGTATGAAAGAAATAAGGAGTTAGCGAGAAGCCAGGCAGAGAGAAACAAAACAAGAGACTGAGATACAGAACGGGCGGCAGCGGAAGACAGGGGCAGAAAGCCAATTTAGCTTTCACAAGTAATCATTCTGCTAAGCCCTTTTACAGCACAAGAACAGAGATATGGTTTTTTTCTGCCTGACAGGGCCATTTATGTATTTTTCTCCAGGCTGATGCATTAAAACCCTTCCATTGTTCTGAATCTCAGCAGAGAAAACACTTTAAATCGAAACCAATTCCTGAGCGAACGCGCCAAGGAAATAGCATCAAGGCAAGGGAAAGCGTTTGATAAGAAGAGCATCAACGGAGCAGTTGTTAAAGAGCTGAGCGGTGTTTCTATAACAAGAGACACAGAACACCTTGGACCAGGTGACTGGGACCCGATGCCTTGTTCTTGCATGAGGCGTTCGGGCAGAAATAGAAAAAGAGCAGTATTTTAAGTCCCATACTAGCTGTACTGTATGGTATACAAGACATGGATCAGTGGATTCAATCATAGTACGTAATACAAGCCTAAATAGCATGCACATACTTTGGAAAAACGTTGGCAGTAATATGTTGTTTGCCCAGTTCTGGCATAATATATTTAGCAAATTTAAAAAGTATCTATTTGTGCATGATTTTAAGGCTAGTATTACCCACAATACCTTGCCTCAGAAGATGTGGAGATAATTTAACTTGTAGAAAAAGGTGAAAAAAATGCAAGAACAAAAGCTAAAGTTGTATAGTATATTCTGAGGACTTTGAAGTTCAAAAGTGTGAGATTGGTAAGATTTAAAGGGATAGCTCACCCAAAAATAAAAGTTCTGTCATTAATTACTCACCCTCATGTCGTTCGAAACCCGTAAGACCTTTGTTCATCTTCAGAACACAAATGAAGATATTTCTGATGAACAGAGCTCTCTGACCCTCCATATAAGGATATTACCACAATCAACACACAGAAACGCAGTAAGGACATTGGTAAAATAGTCCATGTGACATCAGGGGTTCAACCTTAATTCTTCAGTTCTTCTCCCTGAGGTACCATCTTCTGAGAGCCCGAGAACATAATCAATGTTTACGTTCAGCATGCGCATGCTTTCTACTGAATGTAGACGATGCTGTGTATGTATATATACACACATCATATATTTTAAAATGTAATTTAGAATAAAAAGTAGATAGATACAGAGATAAAATATTACTATTTAAAATGGTTTTCTGTTGTGATATATTTTAAAATGTAATTTATTCTTGTGATGTAAAGCTGAATTTTCAGCATCACTGCTCCAGTCTTTAGTGTCACATGATCCTTAAGAAGTCATTCATTTTTATTATTTTGACTTATTATTATTATAAATGTTGCAAACAGCTGTAAGGTCAAATATTTTGGGGGAAACTGTGATACATTTTTCCCTTTTTCATACCTTAATGAATAGAAAGTTCAAAATAATACTATATATTTAAAATATTTTTTTTGTAACATTATAAAATATCTTTTCCGTCTCTTTTTCTTTATAATATTGCATCGGTACTTTACATTTATTTTTATCCATGCAGTATAGTAGCACTGTAATAGCTTTTATTTATTTTTAGCTGTGAAGCAAAACCACTAGTTGGTCCCTGCTATTTAAAGCAGTGTTCATCCAAAAAACATTCGGTCATCATTTACTCCTCTTCGTGTCAATGCAAAGCTGCATGACTTGTTGATGATCCCTGGAATCAAACAACACTGGACCCATAGACTAACATTGTATGCAAACACTCAACATTCTCAGAATATATTCTCTTATGTCCCACTGACAGAAAACCATACAGTAACTGCCAGAATTTCCATTTTCGAGTGAACTATCCCTTTAATATAGTCTCAATGTAGGCATGAAATCTGAATGCAGTAAACGACTGGAGGAGGGAAATTAAGAAGGAAGGAACAAAGTGAAGTGGATGATGTGGGTGTAGACAGTGAAGGAGAAAGACGAAAGACAGAAGAAACATGCAAAAGAAGAATGGAGACAGAAAAGAGGGAGAGCGGGAGATAAAAGGGAGAGGCAAGAGCGAGAAGAGGAGGATCCGATGAGAGAACACTGGTCGACAGTAATTGCTTCGACTTGCTCTGCTGCCCATATATGGTAATGGAATGAGTGACTGAGAGGGGGTAACCTGAATGAGCTCAGAGGAGGTCACACCTACGCACATCACACGACAGCTACAGCACACAGCACTCACACAGCGTTCTCACACACACACACACACACACACACGCGCACACACACACACACACACGCTGCAATCAGACACGCTGATTACAAAACGCATTAACACTCAGAAATGAGACCACAGACAGGAAAAACCTTACAAGAGCTCCTGACACACAGGAAGAGATACTCGGTCAAATTACATCCACGCGGAACTGCCATCATCACATGAAATGACCGCCGCAGCCCATTTTACTTCTGTAATCAGAGCACAACAGGATATATTCAACCAGACAACATGTACAGGGAATCAAGAGGATTAAGTGTCTGATGCCACAAAAACTGAATAAGGTGGTTAAAAGGGAGGGGTCAAAAATAAAGTTATTCTTAAATGCTGATGATTTTTTAATTTTGTTGAGAAAAATTATGCATAAAGTTATTCAATAGGCGATTTTATAAATAACAGCATTTTTCCGTTAAGATGTTTCTAATGAATGAACATGATCTGATGTCAAAATACACAAGTTACAAAGAGTCATGTGTGAAAAAAGCTGTAAGAATAATATTTTTTGAGAATGTACGAGATTGGGATCTGCTCTGATCAACAAACATTTATATATAATAAAAAAAAAATTATATTCATATTTTTTTATATTATATTTTATATTTTCTTCATATTCATACTCTAAATGGCACCTAATTTTATTCAACATGAAAGTACAAAAGTAAACCAAATATTCAAATAATAATGTATTTATATATTTAAAATAAATATGAAAAAATATGTATTATGTTTGAATTAAAATGGTTTAGAACACATGCAAAGCTGATGCATACGATTAACAGACATACTTACTGCAAAATGTAATCCAGAAATGTAACTCTAATATAACAAGTCTGAAAGTGTCTAGAATAGTCAGCAGGGTCGATTTTAATGTAATGTTCTCTTTAAAGCATGTGACAGACCGATGGATTAATCTCCCTGCTTTTCAGACATTGAAAAACCCATATTGGTCAGCCACTACGTTGATATCAGCCAGTATAAACCTGCACTCTTCTTACATCGAGAGCATGCATCCTCATTACCGCAGGTATTTTAAAAGCAGAGATTGTTATACAGCCTCCCACAAACATTCACTCACACACAAACAAACACCTAGTTACGTGCTATGTGCTGTACGAGCATGACTCATCCCATCAGACATGAGGCTGAGGACGCAAGCATAGCGAGTCTTGGCTATCTCCTGCGTTCCTGCAAGCGCTGGGCATCTGGAAGGGCACCAGGCTACCTCAGCTCCCTGGCACGCCAAGGACGCCTACATGACCGGCCCGGCTCGTGTGCCAGCTCAGGACCCCTGCATAGACTCAGCAAGATTTGACAGGATTCTGTAGGGCTCATCTGTGAAGGAGTCGCCGCAGAACCAGCGCCGAGGGAAAACGCATTATGTCGATAAGCACAAGTGAATTTGAAAAATGCTTTCTTGATGTTGGTCCTCAAACCATATGTAAAACTGTACACCGCAAAAATAGCACAATGCTGAATATACAGTAAACAATTTGCAATATACTTCAATTCAGTGATAGTGTTTTAGTATTTTTGACAATTTTGTCACCTGCATGCGAACAGTTCCTGTTTTTAACACATTGTTGTTGAGTAAAAGTACCCTTACTTTGAAACCACTTTCACTCAGAAATTGGAGGCAAATTTCACAAATACTTGCAAAGAAATGACAGGTATAACTGAATTAAACATGAACATTTTAAAGGCACAGTATTTCTTTATATACATTTTTTTTCCTGCGACTGTATTTTGAAAATAGCCCGCTTGTTGTGCCGCTACCCTGACAACACTGGTCCGCTGTACCCTCATCACACACGACAGATAACCGTCCGCGCTGCGATGACGGCAAGAAGTTGGGGTCAAATCTTATAATGCAATTCATTTGCATTAAAAAGAAATTACGCTTTAAACATTTTAGATTAATCGCATGCATTAATGCGTTACCGTTGACACCCCTACACAAAACAGATAGTCACACCCCAATTTTTACATAAAAAAACGCTTGAGCTTTAAATAAAACAATATACACAGCTTAATCAGGACACGCTTCATCTACGTAATCATGACTTCAAAAATAGGTCTAAATATGTCCTGATTGTGATGCGGCCTACGGCGGTGCTTATGCTAAACCACTACTGAAGAAAGCCAAAGCACAACAGCACTGAATCCCACCTCCCTTCATTATCCTCTTCTCAAGTAGAGCTGTCAGGAACTGCATTTGATAATATGTGAAAAAAAGTCTTATTTGGGGGGAAAGGGTATTAAGAATGAGTTTAGTTTCATGCATTAATGCAATGCGGCATTGTGACTCATCAGAGAGGCTGATTCTAACACATTTCACGCATTTCAGGTATAATGCATCTATACATCTACAGCTCAATGTAAGTTTGAGAGTTATAACGAGCTTGTTTTTGTGTGGAGTAATATTTGATGGTTAATGTTTGAGCAGCCAGTTCAAAGCAGGATCTGACAGGACACGGATGTTTGGATGTTGACATTCAGAAGACATGTGATTATGAAAGCGAAACCACATATTTACATGAATGGTCACTTCTGTACGCACCTTAAACTGATCATGTGATTAACTAGAAGCCTAACAGCTGATGAAACGATAACGGCATGGTACTTTATTAAAGATCACGTGAAATCTGAGAAAAGCCTGGTCTGATGCCAGCATGTGCGTGGGATTACCCTATAAACTGGGTTTTCCATTAATATATAATCTGGTAAAGCAAAACCAGTTCATGGGAAATTCCAGTAATGATATTGGCATTTGAGTACACTTCTGATAAAAAGAAATGGGTCTACACTTTAGCATACTTGTAAAACGTGTACTTAATATATAAATTATATATTAAACTATACAATATACTACATAATAAAATACACTTAATGTTTTTTAATACTTTCAATTAAATGATTATTAGTTTAAAATAGTGTATAACTGACAAGCATTTATAGTAAACTCAAACATACTTTATTATTGTAATTTATATAAAAATCTGTATGTCATGTATTTAATAGGGGTGTAACGATTCATCGATGCGATGTATGACGATACGATGCATGGATGCCACGCGTAAAATATCGATATCTGTAGTATAAAAACGCACCTTTATTTTGGCACGGTCCACATTTTCACATAAAGTCCGTCTATATATTACCACCAACGCGTGCATTCTCATCAATCTCACGTATCAGGACTCGATATAAGGACTGCCCGAAGGCACGAGGCGAGCATATAAGACGCTCGGGATTGTTGGAGGAACAGTCGAGCGCTGTGTGAGAAGTTTCCGCGCACACATTGAAGCGCACGCACACACACACATCTGAAGCGCACGCACACACACACATTTGAAGCGCACACACACATCTGAAGCGCGCACACACAGACAGCCGCGTCAACTCTGCGTGAATACTAAATTGAGCTCTCCTCTGCTTTTTTGTGCAAGGATTAATAAATACAGAATAAACATGCATCAAAATGCATGTTTTGGCTAATATCTTTGTAAACAGTCGGTTAAGCATAGCATATGTCTTAATGTAAACAGTGGAGAAAAAAGGCATGTGTATCAGTATATTAAATCTGTGCTTTCATTCTTAAAGTGAAAGAAAACGAATAATAAATAAAATGCTGTCAAAGAAAAATACAAGAACTCACTGCTCCTGACTAAATAACCTTTGTAACATCAAAAAGTATTAATTGATTGGCTATTTAATTTATACAGTGAAGACTATGCAGTTATTTTACATTTGATTATTATATTTCTGTAGCGTACCTGAAAATGTATTTAGACTGAGCTGAAAAACCTGAAAAGCACTGTTTATTGAACTTGTGTCTTTCTTCTATTGTATTTATTTTCTGCTATTGCTTGTAATTTGGTTATCTGTAGAAAATATTTTAGCATTGAGCCCATAGCAGCATTTCTAGATTTATGTTCATGTTATATATTTTTAGTTACATTTGGGAGTTAATAAAAATGTAGATGGTTGTTTAAAATAGGTATATAATATCATAATATTGATCAATATACTCCTGTATCAAATTAATCGTAATCGTATAATTTTTTGAGGTATCGGCAAATATCGTATCGCTGGGTATGAGAATCGATATCGTATCAAATCGTGACGAACGATTAAAATCGTAAATCGGATGGATTTACACCCCTAGTATTTAAATATATTTAATGAAGTTTAATTTATTACATTTAAAGTATATTAACTTACATCCTGAATGACATATCACAGGTAAAATTATAATCAATGCTGTGCATGCGCTTTAGTACGCAAGTCAACGAATCAATATATCTACTTCTTTAAAGCCCATTAACAGATTAAAACAATGATTTAAAATGTACTTAATAAAACATTACTACAAAATACAAACAAGTAAACATTACAATTACAAAAATGACTATTTGACGCAAAACATCTAATTTGACATTACATTTATTTAAACTATATAAATGTTATCCCTTTATAAATGTGGCCTTTTATTTCATTGATATTATATTATCTGCAAGTACAGTTTTTTTAATGCCTGGTTTAAATACAGTACATTTGAAGTACAAGTGCGGTTTAATATAATCAAGCACACTTTCACACAGGTGGGCTTTCTCGCCTCGTTCAAGTAAATTAAATATGAGAACACATAAAATGGTCATTATCTTCTGCACCATAAACAAAATTAAATGCAATTGCATCAAAATCCAAAATTGAAATGTATTAATATTGCCATGAACTGTATAGACCTGACGATGTGCTAAATTATCAACATGACTTGAATTAGAAAAGTGAAATTTTTGCTTTGAAAACCTCCAGCTTTTATATTCACCACCATTTCAATAGCGTCGTTCCATGAAATGAGTTCTTCTCCAGGCTGAGAAGAGCTTACACGTTCAACATCCTCCTCATGATTCGGACCACACTTCCTAATGAAGCAGGAATTAACCTCCGTCATCTGACCCGCAGTCAATTTCCTTCGGCTCTTCTCGCTTTCTTTCCATCTATCACCGTTCTGGGAAATGGTGCAGGATATGACACTTGTCAATGTGAGAAAGTGAGACAGAGAGAGAGCGAGAGAGAGAAAGAGAAATGGGAACGAGGGTGCCTGAGAATAGCCTCAGTTATTACAGTACGGCTAAACTTTGGAAACTTCTGGGCTTCGGAAAAACTCCGGCTTAGTCTCCGGATCCGAGAGCAGTCACATGTGCAGTGTCAATGCGTCTGACACTCAACCCAGCGCAAAGAAGATTCACGTGACAGACAGATAGCTATCGGACGGAAGAAACGGGAAAATGAGAGTGCCAATCTCTGCAACACCCCTCATATGAGAATGAAAATTAGATTAAACAAGGAGACTTTGTCCTCAGGAGAGGCATTTGAGACGTCCTGTAGTCATGTTGTGCAGATGTACTTTGTGTTTTGTATTCCATCCGAATTAAAATCCATCTGTTTTTCTTACACAGCCTAGTAAAAATGGAGCATTTTACCTGCTGTTTTTCAGGCTAACTCAGGCAGGCATCGTCTGAGAAATCCATTCACATTCAAACAGGAATGTCTGTGATTTCTTATACATTATTATTACTGTGTCAGATACAATGGCCAAAGCTAAATGTCTTGTTTTGCTCCCCCATGCATTTTCGGTATGGATTCAGACCTTTTTACCAACTTTCCGGGATAAAATAACAGTTGGTGGTTCAAGATCCTCAGAAAGGACACCTTATGATGTAACTGTGAGATCCACTTTAGCTTCAACGCACTGCATGTATGTATATATATACCTCATTAAAAACTACTGAAATCCCATCCCATCTGAATCCGTTCATGAAATCACAGGCATCCACTGTTAATAATTATAACTCCCAACTCAATTTGAAAAACTAATATTCTCCAAAAAGTCCATATGTGATCAGATTTGCAAATATACCAAGTCTGCAATAAAAAAAATTATATTTGAACTAGTTGAAAACATTTCAGAAAATTCTTCCAAGGCAAAATATCTGTTTTCCCAGAGTTTTATGTAGATTTTATAGCCTTGTACTCTATCATGTGTCAAAAAGAATCGGTTATACTACTCCTGAACTATAAAAGAGCAAAACCTCTAAGCAACAATATTTTCTTCTGCACGTCTGGGTCTCTGCATATAAGTCTATATATTTTCTATATTTGCAAGCACGTAGGTGTGCCTGGAAGTGGACAAAGCATTAGTGAAAATCTTTTCCTGTGTGCTTGTGGAGAGTGTCGCAGTATCCAGACAAGTGTGATTCTGCAATTCTCCAGTCTGCAGACCCCCGTCTGTTCCTGCTCAGTTACTAAAACCTTTAGACATTTCCATCGCTACAAAGAGCTGAACAAACTGCCAGTGGTGTTTAACTGCCAAGTCAGCTGGAATTAAAAAGCAGAAACACACACAGAAGGACTAGGCCATCGCAGTCAGCTGCTCATATAAACATTTATGAAGTTTCCCCACGGATGTCGTTTTTCCTAACACCAGGACTGGAGGTCCATGGTATCCTCAAGAAGCATTAGCCTTTCACCCTTCAACTCAGAGCTATGGATGCAGTAACTCCGAAAAATCTCTCCAGGGTTTAAGTCTACGGCTCGAGACATGCCTGTCATCTCAATTTACCGAACCGAACTTAAAAACCATACAGGAGATTAAACTTGTATTTATTTATTTCGCTTTGTTTACTCCCAAGGTCTTAGAATAACAGCTCTGGTTGGAAGTCCTTCTCCATCACTCAGGTTATCAACCAAGGGACTCAAAACATTACAGAACAGAGCAGTTCATCTGCTGCATCTACATTGCTTACATGGTCATTTCTACCTCTATTCAAGTCCACATGAAGTCAAAACTGAATTGCTTTCTTAATACACGCTCAAGGTCTTGCTGTCAACAATTCATCTGTGAATGTTATTCTGAAGAAAAATACATGTTTGTCTTTCATCAGATTGTGACAACTTGCACAATCCAATCAATTATGATTGTTTTTTCTTAAATTTTGTTTTATTCAAAAACGTTCCAATAGGGAAGTAAAATGGGTAGAGAACTTTTGAAAAAAAGATGTTGGAAAAAAAAGTTTTAACTCAAAAACACATTAAATTCCATGCGAACGGACCACAAAGGCTCAAATCACCATTCCATGAACGTAAAGCAAGGGATTCAAATTAAAACAAGTTCCTCTACTGCATCTGAAATTGATTATATGGCCATTTTCAAACTGCCTTTTAAAGTCGATATTAAATTATATCTGACATCATTGACTTCAATACACACCCATGATCTCATTTGTTTGTCTTCATAATCTTCCATGAAATTAAAAACTTGCACAATCCAATCAATTCCCATTATTTAATTTCTTGTTAAATGTGAATTAGTAAATTCTAAAACGTCACGCTGTGCAAGTAAAATGGGTTGAAAAATCACTTGTTGACTTTAAAAATGAGTTTTTAATCATTAACATGTAACACATTCCAGTGCTATTATTCAATTCTTTGCAAACTGATCTCAAATGCCCAAAATCATCATTCCACAAATATAAAAAATGGAGTAAAAAATTTGTTTATGGTCATTTAAGCAAAATATGAAAATCCAAATATGACACCAAGTCACTTACAACAGTCAGTAGGGTTGAGTACCGAACCCTTTTAAGGGTACAGAGCGAATAGCGTCGGTATTACAGAGTACCGATTCACATTAAATCATTCAGTACCAAACTTCGGTACCTGAGAACGCATTTGGGCGCGCATACGAGATAGAGGGAGATAGAGAAAGAGAGAGAGAGAGCATTTGGGCACGCATACGAGATAGAGGGAGATAGAGAAAGAGAGAGAGAGCATTTTGGCGCACATACGAGATAGAGGGAGATAGAGAAAGAGAGAGAGAGAGAGCATTTGGGCGCACATACGAGATAGAGGGAGATAGAGAAAGAGAGAGAGAGAGCATTTGGGCGCACATACGAGATAGAGGGAGATAGAGAAAGAGAGAGAGAGAGCATTTGGGCGCACATACGAGATAGAGGGAGATAGAGATAGAGAGAGAGAGAGCATATGGGCGCACATACGAGATAGAGGGAGATAGAGATAGAGAGAGAGAGAGCATATGGGCGCACATACGAGATAGAGGGAGATAGAGATAGAGAGAGAGAGAGAGAGCATTTGGGCACGCATACGAGATAGAGGGAGATAGAGATAGAGAGAGAGAGAGCATATGGGCGCACATACGAGATAGAGGGAGATAGAGAAAGAGAGAGAGAGAGCATTTGGGCGCACATACGAGATAGAGGGAGATAGAGAAAGAGAGAGAGAGAGCATTTGGGCACGCATACGAGATAGAGGGAGATAGAGAAAGAGAGAGAGAGAGAGCATTTGGGCGCACATACGAGATAGAGGGAGATAGAGAAAGAGAGAGAGAGAGAGCATTTGGGCACGCATACGAGATAGAGGGAGATAGAGAAAGAGAGAGAGAGCATTTGGGCACGCATACGAGATAGAGGGAGATAGAGAAAGAGAGAGAGAGAGCATATGGGCGCGCACATACGAGAGAGAGAGACCGACCGATCGACCCTGTTACATGATGTCACCTCTGCAACTCTTTAAAACACAACACACAGGGAAAACCGAAATATTCTGAAGTAAACTTACATTTCTAGGGTCATATGTAGGGCTGTAGCTATAGAATATTTTAGTAATCGAGTAGAGTAAGAACTATACTTTTCTTTTTAAAGAGCAATACTAAACTAAAAATAAGACGTCTCTTAATGAACAAGTAATTTTTTTTCCTTTTTAGAATTTTTTTATTTTTTATTGCTAAAATAGCATATGAAGAGCTCTTTTCCAAAACGCGATAAATGCCAAATTTAAAAAAAATGAGTTTGTCATGCCATTTTGCTGTGTACTGAACCTATTCACTGCTCCATCAATGTTTCATGCCAAATCGCTAGATTTCCTTGTTTAAAATGTACTGCAAGATGCAGTTCTTTTCCAAACCGCTATAAGCGCCGAACCTGTTTTTAGCCTAAATGCGATATATCCTCTCGATCAATCAGAATTCGTTCGATGCAATCCAACATGACGACGCTTTGAAGCGTTTGTTTGTGCTCAGTCTTCAAAATGAGTGCTTTAAACTCTAATAACACTTTTGAGACCTACACCTGGGGGTAGAAAACGCAGACTGGACAAAGAAAATCACAAAAAATAAAAGGTGGTGTTTAACCGATTGACGCTAGAGGCTGTAGCCTTTGGCGTTCCTTGTTAGAGCGCCCGCATCCCGCACCGGAAACCCGGGTTCGAGACCCGCTCGGTGTGATGGTGCGGAGGTTACATCAACACAAGGCTGGTGCGACCGGTTTATAGTATTAGTATAGTATAGTATTAGAGTCCCTAATGTCATATGTTGCATGTTCTCTTTTTTTTTAAAGACATAAACCAACATAAAAAAAAAAGGATCGATTTGTAGCGTTTAAAAAAAAAAAAAGATTTAAAACTCTTTAAGCATTTAATAATCGACAATATTGTTGTTTCATTTAACCAATCATTGTTTCAACTCATGAATTCAGACTGAGACCAACAGATCCCATTTTAATTCAGGATAAATTGAATATTACATTCTAAAATGTCACGCTGTGCTAGGTAAAAATGGGTTGAAAAATCACTTGTCATGAAAACTATTAAAATATGATTTATAGCGTATTAGCTAAAATAGCTCTTCATATATTAATAATTGAAAACTAAACCCATTTAGTGCATTTAATTGCCATTTTACATATAAAAATGCAAATAAAAATAAGGTAAGGTACAAATAAGGTAAACATAGTACAACCTAAAACTAAGACATAAATAAAAATAAGAGTATTAAATAAAAATAAATTCTAAACATTGTGCAACTTAACTTCCCCCTTTGATCCTAACTAAAGCTCAAGCATGACACAAGCCTTTACTGTCTTCTCAGAAGAACTGTGGCGTTTTGTGAGGCAAGAATTAGTGAACAGGAAGCTAATGTGGAACAAAAACAAGAATCCATTCCCATAACATCAACAGATTTCTCAGCAACATGAATTTAAAGTTATTTGGAGAATCAAATCTCCAAATAACTTAAATCTCTCTCTCTCTCTGTGTGTGTGTGTGGTGTGTGCGTGTGCGTGTGGTGTGTGCGTGTGTGAGCATGTGGTTGCAAACAGTGCTCTGGATGTAGTTACAGTAAATGTTAAGGATGCAACGAAATGAAAATTCTGGGCCGAGAATTCGGGATGTACTTGGTCGAAAACCAAAAATGAAAATGCTTTGTAATAATTATTTATTTTATTAAATACTATAAATTAATTTTGTAAGACTTTTAATTTAACTCAATTTTAATGACACGGAATTTAAAAAACACAAGAAAATAAAATAACCACACTTTTATTGAAAGAAAATATATTAATATTAAATAAGAATGTATTATTTTTATTCAGTTCTATGCAACAAAATCAGACATAACTATTGTTGTTTTTGACTATTATCCAAATAATGTATAGTCCTGCAAACAGGTTTTTTCTTTCTCAAAATTAGAGGTGCGCCGATCCGATATTCAGGATCGGTATCGCTTCGATACTGGCCTTTTCTGCTGGATCGGGGTATCGGTCTGACGAGATCCAAATTCGATATTCTGCATAGCTAATATTGTGTTATTGTGAAGCCCCACAAAAGCCACAAACACATTTTAAATCACAATAAAGTTTCCGTGCACTATATTTCAAGTGTTCTGAAGCAGTTACGTAGTTTAATGTTTGGTACAGATGAATATTTATATTATCCAAGGTCAACTGTCCTTCATCCTTCATTCAGCGTTTAAACTGCGTGCCGCGTTCGGTTACTAGACTCAATACGATAAACTCTCTCACTGTTCCTATTATACCTGATCTGTAAATAAATGCAATGGTTTTGCATAAAAGTATTTTATCTAGCTAGAGTCTCGTGCTGTTTCTAAATCGTGTCAAGAGTGAGTGTGAGTGTGAGTGTGAGTGTGAGTGTGTGTGTGTGTGTGTGTGTGTGTGTGTGTGTGAGTGTGTGTGTGTGTGTGTGTGAGTGTGAGTGTGTGTGTAGTGTGGTGTGTGAGTGAGTGTGTGTGTGTGATGTGAGTGTGTGAGTGTGAGTGTGTGTGAGGTGTGTGAGTGTGTGTGAGTGTGTGAGTGTGTGTGTGAGTGTGTGTGTGTGAGGGTGTGTGTGTGAGGGTGTGAGTGTGAGGGTGTGAGTGTGTGTGTGGTAAACGCGCGTCTGTCATCCATTCATACAGAGATATGATCGCGTGATATGAGTTAATGCTCATCACAACAGATCGCATAAATCAGTGAGAAATGAATAGAAATGATGATTCTGTGTAAAGAAACATCAAGTAAACATGTATTATCAGCGAATGTGAGCGGATCAGTGAAGGAAGATTTTACAGCTGTACCACAGCATGTCACAGCACAGCAGCTCTACTGCAAACAGCAACAAGTATACTAACGTTACATAGACATTTCTTGTCGGCGCATTATTTGAGCGGACTGTGCTTTTCCGGTGAGCATGAGCGGTAACTGAGCAGAACGATAGAGCGGAGCGTCACACGGCGCAGTGATGATGACTGAGGGAGAACGAAATCCTGAACACTGCTGGGTGGTGCGCTACATTTTCGGCTGCCGAAAAATCAGTGCACCCCTAGTAAATGGACAAAACGATTATTCGAGGCACTTAATTTGCCTCGATGCATTTTTGTATTCGAGTTACTTGAGTAACCACTGTTTGTTTTCCAAATAATAAAAGGGTTAAATTTTCATTTGATTAAAAATTAATTAATGTTTCATGTGGGTGGCGAAATTCGAAACAAATTACCGTATAATTTTCTTAAAAGATACGAAAGTTCGAAAAATATTCGATATAATGTTTATGCCCAAAAGCGGAACAAACCACGTGACTCATTTGAATCGTGCCACAGGACCGTTTATCCGCTCGGATCACAGTTCAAACTGCCGCCGGCACGAGCTCACTAGAGCAGATGCGTTTACTACAGTCACGTGATCACTAACATGCTTGAGATCCAGTCAGTAGGCGCTTCGACTTAAAGCGGCGACTGCACAAATGGTCAGTGTATGACATCAAAGTACGCGAGAGCCATTCGAAAGCATTGGATCCATCTGCTCTTATCGCTCTCGCGGTACTTTGATGTCATACACTGACCATTCTGTGCAGCGCCGCTTTAAGTCGAACACGCCTAATGTGAGAACACAAGCCGAACATGAGAAACACTGTGCAATGAGACAGTCAGAAGGCTTTTCAATATGCACGTCGCCATTATTTACCATGGATTTACTGTAGTAACATTCACTGCACTATGGTATTGTGGCAGAAATGTGGGATATTCACGTTTAATATTATTACAGGAGTAATAGTATATAATTATAGTAAGTATGTGTGGTTAAGGCAGCAATAGCATGTGTACATTTATACTGAATGGTTTTAGACTACTGTCTTTCATACAAATAGACTACTTAAAAACCATTTAGTTATATTTTGACCATGTTATTGAGGTGCTATGTGTGTGGTTTTAACTGTTTATCATTATTTAAATGTATGCTACTATAGGAGACCAATGCTTAATAAAAATAAAAACTTGGTCAGAATACATTATACCATATAAAACTGAGTTTGCTACAGATGTTACTGATGTAACTGATTTTGATAATGAACAAAAATGTAACTCTGCATCCTAACTCAAGCTACGATCAAATGTGTATTTCTAAGAGAAAAAAAGTGATATTATTATCATTAATATTATGAGACAACCCAAACCGGTTTCTTGATTTTGAAACAATATCAACTCATTAGAACATGCATAAACTAAGAAATACATATCTATTTAGATAATTATTGTGTTAAGGAAAATTAATGGTCTGGTTTGTAAAACTTTCACTTTGGAGCAAAAATCTGGCTTTAAACTTGAAAGAAATAAAGATTTGACATTTATCGTGATAATTATCGATATCGACTGATATGAAAATAATTATTGTGATAATTTTTTGGGCCATATCGCCCAGCCCTAGTTTCATGCCTTTGTTTGATTATCAGAAAAAATATAACAAGAAAATACAAAAATAGTGTAGGGCCCTTTTGTTCAAAATGTTGAAATTTAGAGTTTTGGACTTATTTTATCTAGCTAGAGTCTCGTGCTGTTTCTAAATCGTGCAAAAGTGATTGTGATGTAGTTAGTAGTTAAGGTGTGAAATGAAGAATTCTGGGCCGAGAATTCTGGATGTGTTGGTGAAAACCAAAATGATAAATGCTATTGTAAGTTAATTATTTTATTTTATTTAAATGACTATAAAGAAAGTTGTTGTGATTACCTTTGCTGCAAACAGGGTTTTTTCTTTCTCAAAATTAGGGGTGCGCCGATCCGATATTCAGGATCGGTATCGCTTCGATACTGGCCTTTTCTGCTGGATCGGGGTATGGGTCTGACGAGATCCAAATTCGATATTCTGCATAGCTAATATTGTGTTATTGTGAAGCCCCACAAAAGCCACAAACACATTATAAATCACAATAAAGTTTTCATGCACTATATTTCAAGTGTTCTGAAGCGGTTACATGGTTTAATGTGAGGTATAGATGAATATTTAAGTCAAGGTTATGTAAACACTTCTCTCCGCTACGTCTATCCTTCATCCTTCATTCAGCGTTTAAACTGCGTGCCGCGTTCGGTTACTAGAGACAAGACGTTAAACTCTCTCCACTGTTACTATTATACCTGATCTGTAAATAAATTCAATGGTTTTGCATAAAAGTATTTTATCTAGCTAGAATCTCGTGCTGTTTCTAAATCGTGTTACTTTCTATCAGGTGTCTGTTAGATCACATCACTGTTGTAGAGAGCACTATGAAGGGTTCTTCACGAGCACAGTAACTGACATTTAAAACGGTTAAAAGAAAAGGCTCAAACTGTTACATGGATTTAATACACTACACATTAATATCTCTTTGTGCGTTGAACTTCTCTATGTGGACTTACGTATCAGTTTGTTAAGCGCATATTTGAAGGGTGCATAAGCGCTTCATGCCGCTCTGTATTGGAGCCTTTCGTATTATATTTTTGCACAATGGAAGATTATTAATAGTCTTTCTTGTTCATCTCATCTGTTATATGGTGCTGCCTCATCACTGTGCAGTACATTTAAAATAAATTATTTTAATTTTACAGTATATATATATTTATATATAAATATATTACTTGTTTTCAATGAAAATATGTTTTTTTTTAGATTTTATAAAATTGTGCACTCATGATTTTTCTAGAGTAACTTTTGCTACTGAATTATCCACAAAACTAGTTTATAAAAGTAATTTTTTCATAGATTATAATTACATATACATTCATTTGAACGGTCACATTATGGAAGTAAAACAAATCTGCAAACATACTAGTTGACTTTTAAAAAGCTTTAAAACAGAAACATTCCTGTACTGTTCCTCAGTTCCTCACAAACTGGTCATGAAGGCCCAAATCACCGGAACGCAGGCGAGGTTTAATTACAAATGACATGGTCTTCAACTTCATCTCTCAGATAAAAAGCAGAAGATGAGATCCTGTAAGCCTTCTTTTTTAGATGACACAAATGTATTGTTGGTAATGAGGTTAACACCGCTGTAAATTACAGAGGTCTGCTGAGGTGGAAGCGCAGTTTCTATTAAAAAGGTAGATTAAGCACATACAGATATAACTACACGTTTGCATGTGTGCCGGCACAATTAAAAACACCATGTTAACGGCGCGGGGGTAAGAAAGTCAATCAAGCAGCGAGCTTCTGAAGAAGATCAGACGGTAATTAAAGCAATTTCAGCTCCTCCCTCGAGAGGATCTCAATGAATCAGCGTAGTTTGCGCTGGCTCAGACAAACGCTGTTAACGCGTAATGCACATCACCGATGCTCACCTGCATGTATGGACACGTTAAACTAATAAAAGTCAGATTTCAATATGCACTCATGTATTTCTCATCATCTCTTCCAAGATCAAATTACCTTGGGTAGTCTATGCGATGCACATTCATTTTATAGCATACATATATATGTTTCTCCTAGAATTCCTATGAACAATAAAAACAAACATGGTTCTACTTACATGAAACATAAATGAGAATTCCATTAAGTCATCCGAGGTTTGAAAGAGCAACATTTATGTGCTTCTTGTGCTTAATCCACCACCAATCCATCTGACAGATGAAAGGACAGCTAACCTGAATTTTAAGACAAGTTAAGCCGCAAAGAACTAGATTTGCATTTTCCCTAAGGAAAAAAATAGCACTTGCACAGCAACAATCGAACGTGGTGCTGTTTGAAGTAGGTCTAGGCTTTAGACTTTGGTTCTGTGCACATACAATGCCTCAGAGTTAGTTTAGAGTCCACATTTGTTTTTCTGCCAAGCATGCGAGTCAAAATATGCTAAGGGGTAATTCAAAGTAACAAATCATGTAGAAACAATCTTTTATAAAAAAAAAATAACATTTCATCAAACTTTAGACAACCAAGATGGTGATCTACATTTTATTTAAAAAACAATAAAGCACCAGTCGATTTACGTATTAGGTATGTTACAATTTCTGACAGACAGCATGTTGAAGGCCACCAGTTCCTCATTTTCTTCAGAAAGCAATGACGAAGTCAATACACACTTTGCTCTTTAAATACTACCATGTATTGTGCATGTTATTTTTTTACAGACAAAATGTTGTTGTTTTTTTAGATTTATTTGTACACTTTTGCCTTTAGATCAGAAGAGACAGGAATGAAGCAGGAGAGAGTGGAGGCGGGATTCGTGGCAAAAGTCTAACTGACGCCCAGCGCTATGCAAAATTAGTTATTTTTTTGTAACAAATGAGTTAATTTTTTTTAACCAAGTTAATTTTTTACCAGGAAAATAATGATTTTGATGCACAAAATAGTTGTCTCTTATAACAAAAACCTTTTTTAAACTCATGAAAATGCAGATCCTGTTGTAAACAAGTAAAAAAAACCTTTTTAAAACGGCAGTTCCATTATTACCCCTTTTGACTCATATTTTAGATTCAATACAACACAACAGTCAACTAAATTCTCAAAAGATTCAATAAAAGAAAACACAACCAAAATTAAATATGCAAATAGATGTGGGAAAGAAAACCAATAGCTTTTCAGTATGCAAATAGTAATTGACATCTATGTTGTCATTTACATTGTAAATGGAAATCAAGATTGTTCTCTTAATCTTAAAATTAACTAAATTTTAAAGACCACTTTAGGAGTCTTACAAAATCCAAAACTGGCACATTTAACACTGTGTCCTAACCAACTATTTCTAGCTGTAAACTTATCACATCCCGCCAGGTTAGGATATAGCACAAGGCTGAAACCTATAAAAGGTTTTATACTTCAGTTCAAGGTTTAAAACAAGCCCTAACCGAAACACTTGAGGTATAATCAATGCTGCACAGCTGTGAGACGGCTGTCGCACTTTGCTTAAAGGATTTTTTTTTGTTCCTGTGTTCCTGTGTCCTGTGTTTGTTCCTGTGTTCCTGTGTTTGTTTCTGTGTGGCTCAGTGGTAGAGCATTGCGTCAGCAGCGCAAAAGGTTGTGGGTTCGATTCCCAGGGAACACACATACTAATGAAAATGTATAACCTGAATGCAATTGTAAGTCGCTTTGGATAAAAGCATCTGCTAAATGCGAAAAACAAATGCTTAAAGGATTGATAGAGTTGAAGGCGTAGAAAGTTTTAAAGAGGGCGGAAAAACCCTTTGAATGAGCCCAGGGTCACGAAAAAGGCTGATCTCAGAGCCCACACAAAAAAATCCTCTCTCTATAGCCTTCATTTTATCAGGCACGGTGGTGGGTGATAAGACGGCATGGCTGGCCTCCAGGAGTCCTCCGGCCTTCACTAACGGCACCGTATGACCACCTCAGCGCTGAGCGGCAGAAGAGGACAGAGAGAGAGAGAGAGCAAAGAGACAGAGAATATCTCTAACACGCCGAGACAAACAGATAAATCAGGAGACAGACAGAGACACAGAGCAGATTTTCCATCTGTTCCAAGGCAACATCTGATTCCTCATTTACGACTGCAGCATATTTTAGAGTCCAGCGAGCAAGATTGTGCCTATCAAGCTATTTTCGGGTTTTGTAGGCTCTGGAACTTCAGTCATTTCAAATATATAATCTACATTACAACGGATAATGCAGAAACAGCTCCTAGACAGTGGGGCCATAATGATGTATAAACCGTGTGAGACAGAGGTAAATCGAGGACAGGCGGGGGAACTTTTTTTTGTCAACACACTCAGAGAAAAACGCTCTCCTGCGCTCCACTCTACAGACACTCATAAACAATGGAAGTGGAAGAGACAGAGTCTTACAGGCGACCAATCACTAAAGCCACCAGAACAAAGGCTTGAGACGGAGCTCTGAATGCATGGCGGGAGAAAAAAGGAGGAGGGGTGCGAGGAAAGGGCACTCATTCAAAGGCCAGCAATTTTAGTCCCTCTTGCATGTTCAATGTGAGTGAGTGTCAGAGGGGAAGACAGAGAGAGGTTTCTTGTGAAGGTGTGAGCTTCATTCTACGCTCTCTTTTGGACAATGCAGACTCTGAGGTCTTTTGTTCTTGGAAACCTGTTGGCATAGAAGTGTATTGTTCTGCGGGGAGAAAAAAGGAATACAAGGAAACTACATTATCACACTCTTTGCCGCCGCTCTGACATTTGTTGCTTCTGACAGTAATGGAAGACCAAAGGGAGCCAATAAGGAAAGTATCTACTTCCATTTGTCGTGCTTCCCTGATCCCAAACTGAATTAAGCACTCGGCAAATAATGTTTTAAACTCCCCTCAAAGACTCTAAAACAAGATGGATGCCATCAGATCCCCAATGAAAAGGGGTCTCCATGACAACTGTGAGAAACCTTCACCTCACCCCTGAAGATCCCCTCTGAGAACTAATACACAAACCTTTGACACGTACCAACGAGATTAATGGGCTACCGAAAGTCTTGTGCGCATGGTAATAACACTCCGCTCATCCTGAGGTGTAAAACACTTTATCCCATGAAGAAATTAATAGAGGCGAACCCCAGAGTGTGCCCACGCAAGATGAGCGGCACTGGGATCTTGGTATGACTAATTGTGGTGCCACGATTCATCCATCCAAAACTCATTTATCCAACGGCCAAGATGCTCGTCTTATTTTTGTGAAATATGTGCACAGGGGCCACTCAGGATCGGGATTCATTTACAGTATCACGTCGTGTTTCCCTGGCCATGCACCTGAAAAACTGATGTTTTATGTGACTGGCATGCAATAAAATGCTCTGAATTGTAGTTTACACAAGTATGAATGCATACTGGTCTGAAACCTCTCCAACCGTGGATAAGTGCAATGAGAAACAACAATTGTGCAAAAGAGCGAGATATTAGGAAGAGTCTAAAATTGCTCTGCATATCTAATTACTTTTTTTTGGCATTTAAGTGCTGTTCACACCAAGGAACACAACTATAACATTTTAATAATCGCTCTAATTCTATGAAAATAGAAAAGCCCACACCCCAGATATGATGACACAGAGGAACGAGGTCTTTGAAATCACTTTCAGAGTGACTTGTTTTATCTGATGAATGATAAAAACACTGATAGCCAATCAGAATCCATCTAACGTTAAAGCGCTTGAGAATTTAAAGAGATAGACAACTAAATTGCAACAATAATAATCAGAATGTTGTCTTCCCTTAGTGTGGACAATAATGTAGTTATTATAGTTATTTTTGTAGTTAACGTTCTTGGTGTGAATGGGTCTTTAACGCTATATTGTTTTTTGGGTTTTTTGGCGTATGTAGTTAGTTTATGGTATGTTATTTATTGATGCTAGGCACAACTTTGTACAAAAATGTTTTAGGAATCATGGCTACAATTGTGAAAAACAATGCCATTAGTTGCGTCAAGTACTCACTTCGTTGCCAAAACATGTAACCTGAGTCTTCAGATAAGTGCAGAGCTTCAGTCCTGCAGTGTAGCCTTGGCTTACACAGAACCAGACATGTCTCTCCTTATCAGAGGAAAGCAGCATCAAATCACTGTGATGTTTAAACCACCAGGGAAGACATGTCTAGGACCATCACCACTAGCAAGACTAGTGTGGCAAATAAGGAGAACAGTAACTTAACATGCAATTTTATAAAAGTGGTATCTCCAAATAGCAGAAGACTTGTATACAATTCAGACATCATTGCATTTTGAAGAGTTCCAGTCAGCTGCACAAACCTGTTATATAGCTCTAAGTGTTAACAACTAAACCCTGCTGCATTTCTCACCTTTGTTCCTATATATAGTACAAAACAATAATAGATATAAAAGTTTCAAACTGTAAAGTGGTTGATTAAGACAATACAATTACACCTGCTGCATTCCAGCCTAAGAAAAAACTGCTCACGACAGGCCACACCTTGCGTAACACGGCGTACGAGGTAAGGGATACGGGTTACGGTCAGTGGCTCTTATTAAGTTGACTTGACCAGGATAACCTAGATAAGCAGGTAAGCTGTAGAAATCAGCGCGCTCAATACACTTGGGACAGGCGACTTCACGTTAAGCGCGCCGCTCACTAAAGGAAAGCATCATGCAAATTACCTCTCGGTTGAAAATAACAAAAGAGACCGAGTGAGCAGTAAAGAGATTAACCCACAAGTTACTGTGTCACATTACCTTGGCTGGACAGAAGACACGCGCTGAAAATCAGGCAACAGTTTATCATCGTAAAGTCGCTCATTCCGCTCTCGCCCGCGGGAGGTTAAACAAATCCTGGAAACTTTCGCATAAAATCTCTTTCACTTTGTGAAGCGAACCGGAGGCGGTGTGTCGAGGCTCGTCAGATCTCAGTCCGCTCCAACTGCTGGTAAAGCCCGGAGTGTGCACAGGTATGTTATTGTGAGGAACACTGTTGAGTCCTCTGCCTCGCGCCTCGCTCACTTCTTCTGTTCTATCTGGAGCTTGAGAGCGAGACCGATGGAATTGGCTGTGATGTCATCGTCGCGTCACGCCGTGGTGGGAATGGAACGGCGTTGAATTTTAGAACCATTTACGCGTAAAGTCCAGATATTCTGGTTTTACGCGTTAAGAGAACTGTTTTGTGCGAGATTATAACAGTATATGAAATGAACCGGGGATTTAGGCAAAATGCCTCGGTGGTAAATTCCCCTGGTTAGTACCTAATGTGTGGTGCTGTGTGATAATAGCCTATATAACAGCCAAGACAGTACAATTACACCTGCCGCCTCAAAAAGAGTGAATATAGTAGCCTAAAATCGAATGACACTGCATTTGATGGTGTATAATGTATGTATAGCATTCTATAGCATTATTTTTTAAACCATCACAGTCCACTTTAATCATCTATTTAGATGGACTTTACGCGTGAATAGTAAATAGAGTAACCAGTGCATCGCGGCAGCCCAAGCCAATCCTCAAATTACTTCAATGCCATTTCTCAAAAGAGTGAATAGAGTAGCCTAAAATCTAATGACTATGTTTGATGGTGTATAATATATAATAGCCTGTAGCTTCATTTGAATCAAAACTGTCACAATCCACTTTAATATCGAATTATTCACTATTTCAGTTAATCTAATTGGATATTATAGCCTATTGCGACAGTAAACAGCTGTATAATCTAACAAAGAACCGCCGATTATGTAAAATGCATTATAACAGAGGGGTTTCTTGTCATCGTTGTTCTAGTTGAGAATTTATTTCAATTAATTGCATCATATTAATTGCATAAATGGACGCCAAACTGTTTATGGTTCAAAAATATGCCCTCACAAATGGTGAATGGTTCTGAAATTCAATTCCGGGGAGCGACTATTATATTAAACAATAAACAAAAAGTGAATTTCCCACGCTGGCAAAATTGTCAGATGATATAAATCAGAAGACTTGGCTTTTTGCATGTTTTGCTCGTTTTTCTGAATGTGAACTTGTTTTAACGGCATATTGCCTGACTTGCTTCATACTTACACGCATGCCCATAACTACAGTTGATCGACTGTCAAAACAATGCGATTTGTATGAAGGACAGGGTTGCTGAATTCAGAGCTCTTCTCCTCTGGGGATGTCCTGAATACTAATCAGTGACCTCGCTCTGCCATCTATTGACTGATCTGCGCAATTACGCGCTCGCGTTCATTAGCATGCAGAGCGCGAGAAATGAAATCCTGCGTCCTCTCGGTTATGCATCAACGGATGCTTGCGTATACGTTTATAGTTTGAACTAGAAGTTCGACAAGGCTAACTTTGATGTTGGCTGACAAAGTATTGCCTGACAGGTCAGAAAAGCTGCGACGTTTGAAGGTTGCACAGGCTGTGTGCGCTTTGAACGCTTCGCCCTATGAATGCTTGAAAAGCAGTTATCTTTTCTGTCCAGATGGATTTTCTGTTTAAACTTTCTCAGAAGAGAATTTTACTGGACAAAGATCTGTGTAGTGCAACATGATTCATCAATAGCCTATATTTAATTTTCCAGAAGACAGACTGCACATTTTAAATGCATATATCTGCTAAATGTTATTTTTTTAACCGCTAAGTGTTCATTGACATATAGATGTGGACTAAAAGCCACAACATTTTGAATAAAGATTGTCTTTTAAGATCTAAAAAGCAGGAATAGTTTAAATAGAAAGTCCATTACCAAACATATCTTTAATGCGCAGTGCTACCTGCATCTGGAGATCTCCTTCTGAAGAGTTCAGCTCCAGCACACCTGCTGTAATTTTCAAGCAAACCCAAAGACCTTGATTATCTGCTGCAGGTGTTTGATTATAAGTTGGACCAGACTCAGAACTTGGAATTCTTCCATCTCATGCTTGAAAATAACCTCTGGAACTGGACTTCAGTAGCTATGTTTACATGAGCTCATTTTCTTCAGTCTGAAATACATCCAGTGCGGTTTCAGATTCTGAAACATCATAATCTGTTTATATGAATCCTAAATTTGCAATTCAATTCACATATTTATTTATGTATATACAGTGCTGCTTGAACGTTTGTTAACCCTTTAGAATTGTTTATATTTCTGCATAAATATGACCCTAAACATCAGATTTTCACATACGTCCTGAAAGTAGACAAAGAGAACCGAATCAATAAAGTGAGGGAAAAATATTTTCTTTGTCACTTATTTATTGAGAAAAATGATCCAGTGCGTTGAAAACGTCTGTGAATCTTTGCTTTCAGTATCTGGTGTGACCCTGTTTGCTGCAGTAGCTGAAGGTGAAGTTTCTTGTAAATGCTGATTAATAACATGTAGGACTTTTAGAGCAGAACCACTTCAACTCTGGGATGTTGGTGGGTTTCCTCCTATGATCTGCTGGCTTAGGTCCTTCCACAACATTGTAATTGGATTGAGGTCTGGACATTGACTGGCCATTCCAAAACATTAACTTTCTTCTTCTTTAACCATTCTTTGGTAGAATGACTCGTGTGCTTGGGGCTGTTGTCGTGCAGCATGACCCAAGTTCTCTTGAGACTCTGTTCTTAACCCCGATCTCCTGATGTTTTCCTGTAGAATTTGCTGGTTTAATTCAGAATTCATTGTTCCATCAATGATGGCAGGCTGTCCTGGCCAAGATGCAGCAAAACAGGCCCAAGCCATAATACTACCACCACCATGTTTAACAGACGGGAAAAGATTCTTAAGCTGGAAAGCAGTGTGTTCATAATAGCTTCTCATTTAAACCAATAAGTTCTATTTTGGTTTCATCCATCCATTAAACCTTTCTCCAATTGTCCTCTAACTTGTCCACGTGATCTTTAGCAAGCCACGTTCTTTTGGGAGAACAGTGGCTTTCTTCTTGCAGCTCTGCTGAAAATATTTTTGTCTCATTTGTTTGATTGAGTTCTCTTTGTCTACTTTCAGGACTTCTGAAAACCTGATGATGTTTTGGGTCATATTTATGCAGAAATATAGAAAATTCTAAAATTCTTTCAAGCAGGACTGTATATATTTGTGTCTTCAAGACAAAACTTTAGAGCATGCACAAGGCTTAGTCACCCTGTTCATAACTGGAGAAAGCCACTGCGATGTCACTGCAGCTCTGCAAGAAAACATTTCGTTAATTTTTTCCCCTGTTTGTCTAAAAAGAAAGCTGACATATGTCAGAAGAGATTTTTAGCAAAGAGTTTGTAAAACATTCAGTCACTGACCAGATGTAAATGAACATAGGCTACGCACTATCGTAAGACAGACATATGTAAATATGCATCATGGTGTCACGCACAGGAAGGAGAGGCACAAGGTAAGTTCAGGTAATCCGAGCTCTTTTATTTAACACAAACAGAAAGAGTACTCAAACAGGTGGGATCCAACAGAAATGACCATATAGAGCTCACAAAGAGGAAGATAACAGTTCTTATCTGGTTCTTGTAGGAAAGGTACATTGGAGGATCAGGATTCCAACAGGTAAGGAAGCAGGTAAAGGATAGCGTACAACCTCGAGACCAGCCGACGAGGGAATGAGGTGAGCAGGCTTATATGAGGACTAGGAAGTGGATACAGGTGGTGGTAATTAGTAATCTGGTGATTGTGATCTGGTGTGTGTGGATAGCGTGGTCGGTGAGTCAGTGACAGTACCCCCTCCCCCACGGGCGACTCCTGGCGCCCGCGATCGACGGCGAGGACGACCGCGCCCCCTGGGAGCCGGTCGATCTGGGTGGACCTGATGGAAGTCTGTGATGAGTGATGGATCCAGGATATCATCTCTGTCCACCCATGATCTTTCCTCGGGACCGTATCCCTCCCAATCCACGAGGTATTGGAGATGGCCGCCCCGCCGTCGGGAGTCTAAGATGTCTTTGACTCGGTAGATGGTTTCGTTGGTGTCAACTTCGGGGGGAGGAGGTATCTCAGGTTCTGTGGAAGGAGGGAGAAGAGGGTTAGTGAATGGTTTGAGTAGGGAGACATGGAAGGTGGGTGAGATGCGGTAGTGATTTGGGAGTCTGAGTTTATAAGTCACTTCATTGATCTGCCTTAAGATGGGAAAAGGCCCGATGTAACGGGGGCTCAGCTTTTTGCAGGGCCGACGGAGACGGATGTCCCGTGTGGAGAGCCAGACTTGGTCTCCTGGTCGGTACATCGGGGCTGTGGTGCGACGGACATCGGCATTGATCTTATGTCTCCGAACTGCCTGCTGAAGACGGATGTGTGCTGAGTCCCATACCCTCTCGCTCTCACGGAACCAATAGTCCACTGCAGGGACTTCAGAGGGTTCTCCGGTCCACGGGAAGAGTGGAGGTTGATATCCTAGTATGCACTGGAAAGGTGTCAAACCTGTTGTTTCCTGTCGCAGGGAATTTTGAGCGTACTCAGCCCAGGGAAGATACTGGCTCCAGGTGTCTTGGTGTTCGTGACAGTAGGCTCGGAGATAACGCCCAATCTCCTGAATCTTACGTTCAGTCTGTCCGTTAGACTGGGGATGGTAACCTGAAGATAAACTGACGGTTACTCCTAACAGACGGAAGAATGCGTGCCAAACCCTGGAGGTAAATTGTGGTCCTCTATCGGAAACAATATCTTCTGGTATACCAAAATTCCGAAAGACGAGTTGGAATAGAGCTTCAGCCGTCTCCAATGCTGTGGGTAACCCCCGTAAAGGGATGAGTTTGCAGGCCTTTGAAAACCTGTCGATGACAACTAAGATGGTGGTGAACCCATTCGAGGAGGGGAGGTCGGTAGCAAAGTCGATTCCGAGATGGGACCAGGGTCGGTGCGGAATGGGTAGTGGAACCAACTTGCCTTCTGGCAGACGACGCGGTGTTGATGCAATGGCACAGACCGAACAACCCTTGATGTAGCGGGCGACATCCCGAGCCATGTTGGGCCACCAGTATTTGTTCCGGAGAAGCGAGAGGGTTCGTTGGTTGCCTGGGTGACCCGATCCCGGAGAGGAATGAACAGAATCCAGAAGGGCGAGTCGTAGAGCAGTTGGTACAAAACTTTTCCCTTCTGGGCCTCCCAGCGGAGCAGGTTCGTCCAGAGTGGCGGCACGAATTTGATCATCCAGGGCCCATTCTATAGGGCAGACAAACACCGTAGGAGAGAGAATGGGTTCTGGGCAGTCCGGGGATGGATCTGGTTGATGAAGGCGGGAAAGAGCATCCGCTTTGAGGTTCTTGTGACCGGGACGATAGGTTACAGTGAATCGAAAGCGGGTGAAGAATAGGGCCCACCGTGCCTGTCGTGGGTTGAGACGTTTTGCATCACGGAGGTATTGGAGGTTCTTATGGTCAGTAATAACCTCAAAAGGGTGCTGTGCTCCTTCCAACCAGTGTCGCCACTCTTCTAGGGCAAGTTTGATGGCCAGTAACTCGCGGTCTCCGATGTCGTAATTCTGCTCCGCTGGGGATAGTTTTTTGGAGAAGTATGCGCATGGATGGAGTACTGGCGGTTCACCCTTCCACTGGGATAGCACCGCTCCGACTCCCAGGGTTGAAGCGTCTACCTCTACCACAAAACGGAGGTTCGGGTTTGGATGAAGCAGAGCCGGTGCAGAGCAGAAGGCAAATTTAAGATGTTGAAAGGCCTGGGTGGCCTCTGGCATCCAGGATAACGACTTAGGTTTGTGGCGGAGGAGAGAAGTAAGTGGAGCAGACATTTGGCTGTATTGGGCGATGAAACGGCGGTAGAAATTAGCGAATCCTAAAAACCTCTGCAGTTCCTTTACCGTGGTGGGTTGAGGCCAGTTCCGTACTGCCTCCACCTTCCCCTGGTCCATCTGTACTCCATCCGGTGTTATGACGTAACCGAGGAACTGGACCGTGGGTTGGTGAAACTCGCATTTTTCCAGCTTGAGGTATAAGTGATGCTGGCGAAGACGTTGAAGTACCTGGGTGACGTGTTGTTGATGTTCATCTAGGTTGGGTGAGTAAATTAAAATATCATCTATGTAGACGATGACGAATCGGTGAAGCATGTCTCTGAAGACCTCATTCATGAAGTTCTGGAATACAGACGGTGAGTTAGAGAGGCCATATGGCATCACCCGGTATTCATAGTGGCCAGAAGGGGTTATAAAGGCGGTCTTCCATTCATCACCCCTTCGTATGCGGACTAGATTGTAAGCACTACGTAAATCTAGCTTTGTGAAGATGCTAGCCCCTCGGAGATCTTCCAAGGTGGTAGGGACCAGAGGAAGAGGATAGGCGAATTTGACAGTGTGGGCATTGAGAACACGGTAATCGATGCAGGGACGTAAGCCCCCGTCCTTCTTTGCCACAAAGAAAAAACTGGATGCTGCAGGTGAGGTGGATGGCCGGATGAACCCCTGTTGAAGTGCCTCTTGAATGTACTTCTCCATGGCAGTGTGCTCCGGGATCGAGAGTGGATAAATGCGTCCCTTCGGCAGTTTGGCCTCTGGCAGCAGGTCGATAGCGCAGTCCCATGGTCGGTGTGGTGGAAGGCGAGTAGCCGCGGACTTACTAAACACATCCTGGAATGCCTGGTATTCCGTTGGAATTTGGACGGTGTGTTGGGGTATGGGACTTTCAATGGAGGTGGAACAGACAAATGCTGAGGTATTAGCTTGAGGTGGTTCTGGAAGGTTGGTTAGACATTCTTTGAAACAATAATCACTCCATTTGAGTACCTCTCCGGAGTTCCAGTGAATGTCAGGATGGTGTAAAGCGAGCCAGGGGCGTCCCAGGACGATATCCACCGTAGCGTCCTCCAACACCAGGAAAGATATGTACTCAGAGTGTAAGCTGCCGATGCGAAGAGTGACTTCCGGGGTGCGAGAACGCACCAAGCCCTTGCCTAGCGGCTTTCCCTGAATATTTGTTATTTGATAATGGGTGGCATTTCGATGACGAGGAACGTTAATTTCGGTGAGAAAGAGAGAGGAGATAAAATTCCCGGAAGCGCCGGAGTCAACGAGGACTTTGGCTGGAAAAGATTGATTCATGTGAATTAGGAGAGCATCAATGTGTGGTAGCTTAGATACATCAGGGAGGATTTGGACCGTACTCACCGCTGGGCGTGTCGGGCGAATCGAACAGTCAGGCAGGAGATGATCATGAGCTCCGCAGTACAGGCATAGACCCAGATTGCTTCGTCGAGCCCGTTCCGTTGGTGTCAAGTGATAGCGTTCCATTTGCATTGGCTCAGGCGCTGGAGGGCGGGTAGCCGGGGAGGCGCCAGTAGTGAAGGATTCCTCTGTATGACAAGCGGTTAGATGTTGCGAGATGTGAAGAGCTCGTTGCAGAAAATTCTCGAGCCCCACCGTATCGTCATAGATGGCCATTTGTCGGCGAGTCTGTGGGTCTAGACCACGTCGATAAGCTGCCAGGAGTGCGGTCTCATTCCAACCGCTGGCCGCGGCAAGAGTGCGGAAACGAACGGTGTAGTCATGAATGGGCGTTCCTGCTTGCCGTAGACGAAAGAGCTCATCGTGCACGGAGATCGCTGATGTGGAAGTGCCAAAGACCTCCCGAAAGTGGTCCACAAAAGTGTTCAGGGAACTCACTACTGGGCTGCGAGAATTCCAGATCGATTCCGCCCACTGAAGGGCTCTTCCTGATAGTAGGGATATAATGAAAGCGATCTTAGCTCTGTCGCTTATGAATTGATGCGGTTGCATCTCAAAGTAGAGCGAGCACTGGAGAAGGAATCCACTGCATGCATCCGCCTCACCGGAGTAAGTCACGGGCTTGGCCATGGGACATGCGGAGGCAGATGAAGTGACGGGAGGCAAGGGATCCGGTGTCTCCATCTTGCAGATGAAATCCTATATATCCTTTACGGGGCTGGTCTTCTGTCACGCACAGGAAGGAGAGGCACAAGGTAAGTTCAGGTAATCCGAGCTCTTTTATTTAACACAAACAGAAAGAGTACTCAAACAGGTGGGATCCAACAGAAATGACCATATAGAGCTCACAAAGAGGAAGATAACAGTTCTTATCTGGTTCTTGTAGGAAAGGTACATTGGAGGATCAGGATTCCAACAGGTAAGGAAGCAGGTAAAGGATAGCGTACAACCTCGAGACCAGCCGACGAGGGAATGAGGTGAGCAGGCTTATATGAGGACTAGGAAGTGGATACAGGTGGTGGTAATTAGTAATCTGGTGATTGTGATCTGGTGTGTGTGGATAGCGTGGTCGGTGAGTCAGTGACACATGGCAATGCGTATGCACGTTTTTAATCTGATGAAGAAAATTGTTACACTCTAAAAAACACTGGGTTAAAAACAACTCAATTTGGGATGTTTTTAACCCAAGGGCTGGGTAAATATAGGACAGAATACATTTGGGGTTCATTTTACCCACACTGAAAAAAATTATTAATTGAATTTGTAATTATTTCATTGTATTTTTTTAAGGTAAGTGGTTGCAATCAATGTATTTTAGCTACATTTAATTAAAACAAAATATGTTGGAAGTCAGTCAACTAAATTTGTTTATTTAAATGAAGCTAAAATAAATTGATTGCAACCACTTACCTTAAAAAAATGGAGTAAATTCAATGAATATTTTTTTTCAGTGCAGTAAATTGGGTTATTTAACCCATCATAAAGGGTTGATTCAACCCAGCTAATTGGGTTGATTTATTTGTATTATAATACTAGCCTTTTTTCACTTTATGCATTGAATAACATTTACAGATTAACTTAAACCCTCTAAACCTTTGTAAAGTACTTCACAACCACTTGTTTACATGATAACTTCCTTTATTTCTCATTTACAGCATTGTTTATCTCGTTTTTCTGTAAGCTTTACACATTGCCTATTTCATCTAATTTAACAAACATTAGAAGTAAAGGTTAAACAGACGTAATTCACGAGTAAATCGACCACGCTGTAATTCTGTTTCCACCGTAACGGCGCTGGCTCTCGCTCCCGAGCTGGAGTCGTGTTCGGCGGGAACTGATCACGGATAAGACCGCCGCCCTGCGCTTCACTCATGGATGAAATGTACTGCGATTGCCTTCACAGTCTGCCCAAAAACAAACAGTAAACAGCTCTGAGGACATATTTTAACATCTAAAGTATTTGTATTCTGTATCTTTATAAACATAATCGTTTATTTTATGCAAAGCATCAAACTCTTCATCACGCAATAAGACCGACACGTCGTGAGCGATGTTTGTTTAGTGATTCACACCGCGCGCCTGTATGTTTCTCTGCATAAAATTGATGGATATACTGCACAGAAACGATTTTATCAATAAAATAAAATGTACACAAACCTGTATGTATCGAATAAGTGCTTCAATTCGATGGCGCTTAGAAATGCTCACTCAAGAAGACGACGCAAAATCCCCGCCATAAATAACCCAGCCGCTGGGTAACTCTGACCCAGGATCTGAATAACACTTAAAAAACTACCCAAACATTGGGTTGTTACATTTGACCCAGGGGCTGAGTAACAAAAACTACCCAAACACTGAAAAAAATACTCAACAAAAATGACCCAAAAGGCTCAACCCAGCATTTGGGTTAAAAAAATAACCCAGGATTTTTTAGAGTGTAGATTCAAGAGTTCACATGCTTAATTTATTTATTGTTGATTGGATTATTTCTGGTCTACATCACCACTTTCAATCCGATTGAAACTTCATTCAGGTGGATTGAGGTGTTTTCATGAAGGCTTTTTTTTGTCCTATTGTGCCATCAATCCGATTATAAACGTATTATTTGGCTGCATGTAAACTCAGCTAGTGGGAAGTGGGATTCAACAACATTTCCAATATGGCGACTAAAGTGACATCACATTGGATATTTGTAAGTGTTGGTGGGAGAAATCCAATATAGCTTTTGGAAAGAAAATGGTCATTGTAAATGTAATACTATTTTGAAGTGTTGGGAGAAATTCAACAGCTATTTTGAATGTAATATTTTCAAATGTTGGAGGGAGAAGTCCAACAGTTTTCTGAAAAAACAACTGTATTTTGAAAGTAATAACATTTGTTATTTGTGATTTATTCCAGGAGCCCTGGAGCACATTCAGTATATTTACATCAGTGGTCAACCGTTTGAGGCAAATAAACATGGGAACATGAAAGGAATATTCTAAAATCAACTCATCTAAACACCTTAATCATAATATTGTCTTATTCAGAATACTGTAAATAATTAGATTACTGATGTTCTTGTAAACATATATCATTGTATCCTGTTGCTGCCTATATTCAATGCCGGGTCAAAGGTAATTATGCATGCTCGAAGTCTACATTTATATGTTATGCATAATATATGTCTTTAGTTTCATATAATTTAGTTTGACAAGGCGAACTTTGTTGTTGGCTGACAAAGTCTTGCCTGAAAAAAAGCACAAGCTGCAAAGTTTGAAGGTTGCTTAGGCCGTGTGCACTTTGAATATTTTAATGCCCCGAGATATCCTTGAAAAGCACAGATTTGCCCTTTTCTATGTTCATGTATTTCCTGTTAAATCTTCCTCATTTTAGAGAGCATTTGATTGGAATAAAAAAGTTCAAGTTTTGGAGAAACCCAACGGGGTTCAGAAAAAGTGCCATTTTGAATGTGATAAATTTCATTATTTGTGATTTATCGAGGCCTAGTGTTGTTGTCGTCCATATTCATTTTAAGGTCAAAGGTATGACTGAGGTGACTGCATAGGCCATTGAAAAACAGTATGTTAAAAATTATTCTAAGTAGATGGATAATTATGGTAGGGCTACTCATGCAATTATATCTCAATTCTACATCTCAACACAAATGATAATTTTTTTCTGGAAATTACCGCTATTAAAATCCTCTGAGACGCCATTAGCAGCGTTTCTAGGAGTGTCCATTTACTGAATATGCCTTTAGGTCAAATGTAACTGCTGGACTATTAAGAGCCTGTGAACTAAGAATGACATGTATTATCAATGGGAGTAGCCTGTGAATGCATGACCTTCATACGCACTATTTTAACCATCCCACAGAACATTCAGTAAGATTCCTGATTATGATGTTACCTAACAGCACTCACCCTCTCTCTCGCAGATGCATCCTTAATATAGCTGAGTCACGGTCAGATAGGAAAAAGAGCAATTGAATCCTATTAGAATCTGTCTGTATTTCCCCACTTGGTGCTGGGTGTTCAATTGCGCTTGACGATGTGTATCTCATCTGGGCCAAAGAAATAGCTTGAATTGCCGCTCACCGGGCCAATCGCTTCTAACGGCCACTGACAGTTTGGCACTAATGATACGTTTTCAAGCATTCAATGTCATTGTCTCCAGCACACTGTCCTAACCGGAGGTCCAACAGGATGGCAAAATGTCCAAATCTGACAACCCTTTAAAAAAAATGGCCTGAAACCTCACACACTCGCATACTTAGCCCTCTGTCCGAGCTTTTTGAGAGATTGTCCCTTAGCTCGGCCCAGCGGGCTCAGATTGATTAAGCTCGGTGGCTGCTTTAATGTGATCATGTATCAGTTGCCTGTCGACACTTTACCGGCATAACTCTCCACCTCTGGCAGACTGATTAATACACTAAAGTGTCCATCCCCCTTCCTTACTGTTGCCTTACTTTTCTATTCTCCTCAGGTCTCGGTCTGATTGCCTTCTGCCCTTCATTATTATAGTATATCTTAGACTCCATTAAACCGGCCCAGCTAAGTGTTGCTCTGCTAATGGCGCTCCGAGGGGCTGCTGATAATACGCTATGATTAAACACATTAAAGGGCCGAGCAGGCTACCACCCCACAGCAGGGCTCCTGTAGTTCTGCACACACACACACACACACACACACACACACACACACACTATAAATGTCTCGGTTAATTTGCCTCAAATGTCTCATTTCTCAGGTTTTTCTTAAAGGGATAGTTGACCCAAAAATGAAAACAGTTTTGTTTGCTCATCTTCATGTTCTAAACCTGTCTGACTTTCTTTCTTCAATATGCTTGTAGCGGCTTATGTGTAATTTCTGTGAATCTTTTAAAGGAATAGTTCAACCTAATATTTGCTGAAAATGTACTCATCCTCAGGCCATTTGAGATGTAGATGAGTTAGTTTCTTCATTAGAACAGATTTGGAGAAATTTAGCATTGCATCACATGTTCAGCAGTGAATGGGTGCCGTCAGAATGAGAGTCCAAACAGCTGATGTAATGTTACATTTCTGTTCTCACTGACAAACAAACTCCTCTACATCTTGGATGGCCTGAGTGGGTAAATGTTCATGTTTGGGTGAACTATTCCACTAAGCTTTGAGAAAGAATGTAAAAGCATAAAGGGGTTCATATGACTCATGTGCTATATTCTAAAAATAGAAATTATAAAATAGAAACTAAAGAAAATGACTGTAATTTGCTCCTCCACATGTTCCAAACCTGCATGATGTTCTTTCATTAGTTGCTCTCTGCTTGTTGCTCCTTTATATGCCATTTGAATGACTCTGAAACGTTTAAGTTTGGGGAAGAATGCAAGAGCAGAACAGAAGCGCTTCATATGACTCATGTGTTGTTATGCAAAATTGTTTCTCAATGAAGTTCTCTTTGTCTTCATGACAGTAAAACAGATGTAAGATTTCAGAAATGAAATATTCATTTGAGTCAAAACTGTTTGATGAAAACTTGATTCGGTTCATAAAACCGTATCTGATTAATTGATTCGGTTCTTGAGTTGACTCACTGATCCAGTCTCTGCATACATTTCAATCCATTTCTCACTCAGAGTTGCTGAATAAAGTGGAATATAGCACACAAGTCATTTTGGCTACTCTTAATATGCTTTTATTGCTTTTTTTTTTTTAGCTTGAACGCTTCAGAGCCCCATTCACTGTGATTGCATGGAAAAGAAAGTCATAGTGGTTTGGAATGACAAGTAAATTACAGAACTTTATGGTAACTATTCCTTTCAGACTACTTTCGTCAGTTATTGCTTTCCTTTTTAGTGCTCTCTCGCTCCATTCATCTCAATTCTGCTTATTCACCTCTTGATTACTGTGATACCAAGCTCTTTGTTTTGCTGCTGGTTTGTGGGTCTTTTCATTAGATCTTTTATGCTTCGCTGCAGATTTGTTTAAAATGCAGTTTTAAGCTCTGTGTGTGTGGGAGATGAAAGAGAGGAAAAAATAGCAACACAGAAATCGTGTGTCTATAAAAATAAATATCTCAATCTAGCACTAGGTTTCAAAGGATTTGCTTGCTGTGTGAAAATAGAAAACAATGTGTTTTCAATGTGTATGTGCTTCTCACATCATTTCAATGAATTCCCCCATTCACATCTGTTCATGACGTGTGTGTGTGTGTGTGTGTGTGTGTGTGTGTGTGTGTGTGTGTGTGTGTGTGTGTGTGGCCACAGTGTACTCAGATACGCACACAATGACTGGCTCACATCCTCTCAACACCCCTCTATATAGAAAAACCTCCGCCTCCGGGACACAAACAACAATTGGAAAAAAGGATTAAAAAGGCGATAGAGTGAGAAAAATATCTGGAATTGAATGTGTGAAGCAGGGAAGTTATGTTTTGGCTTCCAACCAGACTGTTCTCTCTCCTTTTTTAGACAAACAATTTGTCAAAGTTGAAAATAAAACAAGTGTTGTTGAAGAACTTTTCATTATTAGTGAAATAGCAATTTCTATTTCTATTCCGAGTTTCACTGCTATACATTACGTAAATATAATATTTTAAAACCCATAGAATTTGCAGGAAATATTGTATTTGTCCTAGATTTTGAGAAATTTATATTTTCTTAAACAAAATGTACTATTGTTACCTTAATAAATAAAAAAAAGAACAAAAAGAAATCACAGATCTTTCATCTCTCAGTTATTTGAAATAGACAGCAATGAAATTAAATATATCAAATGAAGTTTCCTGCTTCGCAGATTATTTTTATTCCGAAAAAAAAACTAGAAATTTCACACGGTTTTAAAAGAGATTTCCAAAGTTTCTTAAACATCAAAATCAGAGATCTTAGTATAAACTGAAAGACTAATATCTCATCAAATTCAGGCAAGAGCTGATATCCGCATCATTTTATAGCTCTATATTTGACTGTTTTTTACTTTAATGCATGTTTGTATTTCCCAAAAAGAAACATCGGCGTTCCTTAAATGAAATATTGAGATCTCCAATAATTCTGAAAGAGCAACGTTTGGGACTTTATCTTTTGTTAATTTAAAGAGGTTATTATTCAGCTCTGGTTCCTGGGTTCTTATCCTCCACAATATAGATTGATTTCTAAATAAACGTTCTTTGTGAAACATAAGGTTTCTCCTGTATTGCATCAGATTATAAAACCTTTAACAGGACACTATTTTTACGACTGAATTCCAACAATGAAGAGATGGACAAACCTGTCAAAAGAGCAGCATCTCTGTGGGATGCCATTCATCAGGTCTATAAGTCCATACAAAAGCCACTTGAGCATCGAGAGCAAGTCAAATGAAGCTAATACAGAGAGGTATTTGAAGAAAACAAAGCCTAGAGTGCACACAAGTCTCGGGAAAGCTTCAAATATAGACTTACAGCATCACAACAAGCCAAAGTACACAGCTGAGACAATGCCGGAGCGGCTCCAGAGACGCGTTTCTGCAGTAAATATGTTTAACTAAACAAAGACTGGCGTAGAACTGCAACGGAGATTGTGTTTACAGATCCACATTCATCATTTCTGAGAAAGCTCAAGGAGGAAGAACAGGAGGATTTCCACAAATCGAAAGATTAATCAGAAAGTGAGCCAAAAGCTGTAATCACTGCTGTCCCACGGTTCTGAATGCTAATGTAATGATTTCGGTTTTAATTTAAAAATCAATATTAAAAAAACATCGGAGCGAGGCATCATTTGTGTGATGAGAAAATTCAATCGAAATGATTCAGAAATAAGCCTAATGCAAGAGTGGAAACATTTCCTGAGGCCTTGTCTATATAACATATCACTCCTCTGCTTCCTTTTCTGCTTATGTCATTTCCTTTTTTCTTAAAGACCCAAACAGCTATTTGTCTTATGCGTGCATGAAAAACAATATTTAACATATCAGCCGTCTTTGTGTTACGTGTAGCTCATGTCTCGTGTCCTGATGTGTTCTGCAGTCTGAGCAGCACATAGCTGTTGTTGGTAAATAACATAAAGCGATGTGTAGAGCCGGAGGGAAGGAGCGGGTTGATTACAGCCCTGCAGTCTTTATCTGCGGCGCGCAGGCAGACTGACGCAGATGAGAATGGAATGAGATGGAGGGATTTTGTCATAACAGAGCTCGTCAACCATGATCTGCTTAGAGGGGTCCTGAGTGTGTGTGTGTGTGTGCGTGCGTGCGTGCGTGCATGCGTGTGTGTGTGTGTGTGTGTGTGCGCGTGTGTCTGTGTGTGTGTGTGTGTGTGTGCGTGCGTGCGTGTCTGTGTCTGTGTGTGTGTGTGTGTGTGTGTGTGTGTGTGTGTGTGACAAACAAACGGTCGCTTCCACTGGAGTGTGTGATGGAGCGGAATCAGAGGTCATGTCATTCTTGTCAGTGATGGGCTCACAGTCATTCGGTGCATGATTTATTGAAGCAATGTGCTTTGCTGAATGCATGTGCTCATGAAATCCCAGTCTGAATACAAAAGACAGAAAGAAGTCTGCGTGACTTGTGCACTGTTCTCTGAATGTTTGGAAGTCATACGATTTGAGGAACAGACCCAGAATTTGCTCTCTTTCTGTGCTCGAGTATGATTTGAATTGAACTGCCCATAACCTACCGGATGTGGAACTGGAATTTAAAAAAGGAAGAGGATTTTACTGAACTGAATTTCAACTGAATTCAAACGTGCACAAGAACAGATATAACGAAGTTGTTCCCATCTCGTTAAGTGGTTTGGCTCCATTTTGAGTTTGGGGGTAAATTCTGGCATTCTGGGAAATTACAAATATTCTATGATGGCCCATTAAGATGTGTAATGTGTCAATATAATGAATATTTATTCAAATGTGTATAATTCCTTCATTTATAATATTTAAACATATATTTAATATTATCTATATATCATTAATTTATATTTAATGTATTATTATTATTTAATTACATTTATTTATTAAATATAATGAATATTTTTCTATAAAATTTTTCTATATTTCATAATACTTAAAACATTAAAAAATATATATTATTATTATTAGATATAATTGTATATAATTTGAAAAAAAAAAATATATATATATATATACACCTGGTCTCATATATATATAGACACAGGTGCATCTCAATAAATTAGAATGTCGTGGAAAAGTTCATTTATTTCAGTAATTCAACTTAAATTATGAAACTCGTGTATTAAATAAATTCAATGCACACAGACTGAAGTAGTTTAAGTCTTTGGTTCTTTTAATTGTGATGATTTTGGCTCACATTTAACAAAAACCCACCAATTCACTCTCAACAAATTAGAATATGGTGACAAGCCAATCAGCTAATCAACTAAAACACCTGCAAAGGTTTCCTGAGTCTTCAAAATGGTCTCAGTTTGGTTCACTAGGATACACAATCATGAGGAAGACTGCTGATCTGACAGTTGTCCAGAAGACAATCATTGACACCCTTCACAAGGAGGGTAAGACACAAACATTCATTGCCAAAGAAGCTGTTCACAGAGTGCTGTATCCAAGCATGTTAACAGAAAGTTGAGTGGAAGGAAAAAGTGTGGAAGAAAAAGATGCACAACCAACTGAGAGAACCGCAGCTTTATGAGGATTGTCAAACAAAATCAATTCAAGAATTTGGGTGAACTTCACAAGGAATGGACTGAGGCTGGGGTCAAGACATCAAGAGCACCACACACAGACGTGTCGAGGAATTTGTCTACAGTTGTCGTCAGAGGCGTCTTACCTGGGCTAAGAAGAAGAAGAACTGGACTGTTGCCCAGTGGTCCAAAGTCCTCTTTTCAGATGAGAGCAAGTTTTGTATTTCATTTGGAAACCAAGGTCCTAGAGTCTGGAGGAAGGGTGGAGAAGCTCATAGCCCAAGTTTCTTGAAGTCCAGTGTTAAGTTTCCACAGTCTGTGATGATCGGGGGTGCAATGTCATCTGCTGGTGTTGGTCCATTGTGTTTTTTGAAAACCAATGTCACTTCACACGTTTACCAAGTAATTCCTTCTGCCTGACCAGCTTTTTAAAGATGCTGATTTCATTTTCCAGCAGGATTTGGCTCCTGTCCACACTGTCAAAAGCACCAGAAGTTGGTTAAATGACCATGGTGTTGGTGTGCTTGACTGGCCAGCAAACTCACCAGACCTGAACATAGAGAATATGTGGAGTATTGTCAAGAGGAAAATGAGAAACAAGAGACCAAAACATGCAGATGAGCTGAAGGACACTGTCAAAGAAACCTGGGCTTCATACCACCTCAGCAGTGCCACAAACTGATCACCTCCATGCCACGCCGAATTGAGGCAGTAATTAAAGCAAAAGGAGCCCCTACCAAGTATTGAGTACATATACAGTACATGAACATACTTTCCAGAAGGCCAACAATTCACAAAAAAAATCTTATTTTATTGGTCTTATGAAGTATTCTAATTTGTTGAGATGTGAATTGGTGTGTTTTTGTTAAATTTGAGCCAAAATCATCACAATTAAAAGAACCAAAGACTTAAACTACTTCAGTCTGTGTGCATTGAATTTATTTAATACACGAGTTTCACAATTTGAGTTGAATTACTGAAATAAATGAACTTTTCCACAACATTCTAATTTATTAAGATGCACCTGTATATATATATATACACATGTATACATATTTGTATTATTTGTTTTGTATCATTTAAATGATTTATCATATAGGTATATATACATATAAATTCTGATAATATCCGTATATTATGAGCTTTTGCCCATCTTGTGATCTGTTGTGACTCTTGTATAGAATTAAATAAAGGTGTGAGATTTGAGAACTTTCTTTTTGGAACTTGAACGTTCTCAAACATTCATGCCTAATATCTCTTTGTGCTCCACAAAAAAGTAAATCATAGAGGTTTAGAACAGCATTATGGTGAGTAAATAGATAACAGTTTTCATTTTTGAATGAACTGTCCCTTTAAGAGTTACATACTGGCAAGTACGGGGCTATTATATCTGTGATGAGCTGCGATGAGCCAAATTTAGCATTGATTTCTGCATCCAAATTTACTGGAGCTACAGCAGAGAGGTTTAATTTAACGTGAACACCATCCAATACAACAAAGACTTCTTCAGCTCAGCTTCACTCTCTATTATGTGTCACAGCATTTCATATTGTTGGAAATCACACCAAGGACAGTTTTATTGCTTAGGGTTTGCTCTTTCACAGCTCAGAAGAACACTCCCAGGAGAAATACAAAGGCACACAAATCAGACAATAGTTGACATACAGTACGAGTGAAAGGCAGTTAGATGTGTGTGGCTAGCAGAGCTCAGAGTATTTGGTCTTGGAAAGTTTGATGAGAAATGAGTTCATATTGAGATATATGACTTTAGATTGCAAACTTCTGAGTTCAATTTGTGACATGATCTCTTCTGAATCTTGAGGAGATAATGTTATAGTGCACATTTTCTGGAAACAATTTCATTTATCTATTGCAGCACATCAATTTTAGATTACTAAACTGAAGATTTCATGAAAAACAGGCGTTTTGTCACATATGGGCAGTGACTTCTGGAAAATAATCTGTATTTCATTTGTCCAGTAATAATGTCCAGCAATGATCATGTGAGAATTGTAATGTTTTGTTGTTGTTGTTTTGGTAGTGTGAATGCTTTTTGCTTAATTTTACAAAATCACAGCTTTGTTGGAAAAATGGACAATAAAACAGTGTTATTTACCTTGATCTTTCTTTATATACCTTCACAGATCATGACTGAAAGACTGTCGTTATTTGATATTGTTGTATGTAACAATTGTGAGAGGTCCCGTGTTCAAATCCCGGACGAGCCCCCAATTGTTACATTCCTTCCCTGTCTAGGGGTTTGGGAAAGGTGCTAAAAAAAGAGTTAAAATAGTTTTTAAATGTTTTATTTAAACTTTATTAGAATAAATAAAAGAGGAAGCAAGAATCTTCAAGAGGAGACCAGGCCAAAACAGCAAACAGAAGATGTCTAAATGATGGCAGTGGTAGTCCCATTGTGGTTTATACCGATCACAACCCGTTAGTCTTTCTTTCACGTATGTCAAATTCCAACCAGCGGTTAATGAGGTGGTCCCTCAGTGTTCAAGAGTTCAATCTGGACATACGGTATAAAAAGGGGACAGAAAATGTAGTAGCAGATGCATTGTCTCGAGCTCATGATAATGGGAACTAAAGTGAATCAAGTGTACAAAAAAAAAACCTGATCATTTTTTATTTACAAGGTATACCTTTTAACTAAGGGTGGGTGTGTTACGTCCCAGGACGTATTTGTTTAATTCCCTGTACATCTGTGATTGTATGTGGTCACCATTTATTTATTTATTGCAATGTGGTTGTACTGTTTTGCCTTGTGTTTTGTACTCCCTATCTGGTTGTTTTCTCTCTCTTTCGGTCATCTCTTCAGACAGGTATGAGCTTCAGCTGTGCCTAATTAAAACCAAGCTCTGGGGGTGACCTGATTGGTTGATGAGATGGGAGCTGGTGGATAAAGCTGATGTGGAAAGCCAGGAAGCTGAGAGTCTTTCCTCCTGCCCCAGCATGTGATTGTTGGGCCTGTTTAGGTGTGTTGATTGACTGTTGTGAGGCCCTAGAGCCTGGGTTTGTGTCAAAAATTATTTTTTGTTAAACAATCCAATCTGTGTATACTCTGTTGAATGGTAACATTCAAGTTCTTTTGTTTGTATTTAATTTTGGAAGCCGTAGAGAGGTGGACGCCATTTTCTTTTGCTAATTGATTTTTCTCCTGTTTTTGGTCAGATAGGGAGTGAGGTAAAAGTTATGTTGTTTATTTGCTCTTTTTTTTAATCAGGTAAGATAGTTTGATCCTCCCAGCATTTAGATATCTTCTGTTTGTTGTTTTGGCCTGGTCCCCTCTTGAAGATTCTTGCTTCCTCTTTTATTTATTCTAATGAAGTTGAAATTAAAAAACTATTTTAACTCTGTGTGGTGATTTGCTTGCTGGGACAGGAGTGATGACCTCCACCAAGAAAACTCATGTTCTTGTTGCACCTTTCCCAAACCCCTAGACAGGGAAGGAATGTAACAATATAAACAAGAGTTGATTTTGAAATGGCTCATTTTTATGTCACTTTATTTCTATCATTGTTTTAATAAATGTAATGATAATGAATGAATCTAGGTCTGAGACATAAAGTATATTCCACACATTTTAATTTTAAAAGGTTTGTGTAGTGTTTTTTATTTTTAGTACTTTTTGTTGTGTGTGTGTGTGTGTGTGTGTGTGTGTGTGTGTGTACACAAATGTGCATACATACATATGTATGTGTGTGTCTATAGTTTGTATAAATTATTAATATACATTTTTTAGTAAATTTTTTTTACAGTGTAGCTGAAATAACCCCAGTTGACACTTTTTTTTCCCAAGTAACAAAAGTAGTTTTTCTTTTAAACCCTTTAGGTAACAATGTGTAAGGAAAAGAATCGAAAATGACCCTGTGCACATATTGCTTTAAGAGAAATACGTGGCCACCTGTCGTGAATTCTCCAGAGAGTTTGTTTTGTGGAAGCGAGCCGCATAGAACATAAAACCTCCAGATTCACCGCCGTACTTCCTGCTCACTGATCTGAAATTTAGGAGTAATGTGGCAGATATCGAACCCACTCAACCGTCTCCACAGCGGAGCTATCATCCATCGGCTGGAGGAGGAGAGAGCACAAGACGAGGACACCTGTGTCCTGCTCCCAGCAGAACCGTATCAATAACACAATCAATAAAGCCAAAGGAATGCCATCAGGTTCCCTGAATTTGATTTATTTTCTCAAACACATGCACTGTGCTAAAAGTCTAATTGATAAATCAGTTTGATTGTTTTCTCTTGTTGGGTAATAAAATCTTTAACGGGGTATTTTCAGAGGACAATCTGAGAGGTGTTTCCATGCAAAACACACCACAGGGGTTGCTAGGTTGCTGCAAAGCAGTTGTTAAAGTAGTTCAAGTGTTTTCAGCTAAAGGTGACCACATTTCTGAAATGGAAACGGGGACATTTACTAATTTAGTGGTAAAGATGTAACTGAAATCTCACTAAAATATCTCATTATTTGTGTATATATATAAAAGGGGGACATTACATTTTTGTGAGTTTTTGTTGAGGTTACTTTACCTTGTTTTGTAGGCTAATTATTAATGATCAAACGCTAAGTTATTTAAATAAGCTACAATTGACTAAACATCTCTGTGAAAAATAGTAAACAGTATGCCTAAGCAATGTAAATAGCAAACTGATCAAAACAGTATTTTAACAAAAGTATGACTTTACACAAACTTAACACAAAATAAAATACTACAAAATGTATTATATTTTAACATTTTATAACTATATTTAACGTTTTCATTTTCACTCTACTGCATACAGTAAACACCCAATGTTAAGTTTAAGCTTATTTTAAGGAACTTTAAGCTTATTGTTTAGCATGTTTAGCTCATTTCGAGCACAAACGGCTTTCTGCACATGTAAAAAGCATTATTTGTGTCATTTCAACCAGGTGGTAACGTACAGTTAAGAAAGACGTAACAGCCTATGCAAATGACTGGATTATTACAACAGAACTAGCAAGAGCGTTTAAACCTGTGGCGAAACCCTGTTATAGAGTACATACATACAGACAGTATTACTTTAATCATTTCGTATGCGGCCACCATCTTGAACGCGATGACGTTGTCTTGAGAAACGCTGATAACAGCGCTCTGCTCTGTGTTTCTCTGGAACGATTATCTTTCACAAAAGAAGTGTTTTGCAGCAAAAACAGCCATGTTACCCGTATTGCTCCTGCTTCTCGGAGTTCATTTTGCCAGTGCTGGTAAGTGGAGTGTTTTTACATTAGAGACAGCGAATGATCTCCTTCGCGTTACGTGTCTTGTTGTTATTGACACGTTTCGCTGAAATAGCGATTATTTGACGCAAGCTACATATCTTAATACCTTTCTGAAAATACATATTGAACGTTTTTTTCACACTCAAAGCATAATTTCTTTGGGGGTATTGGATTGTGTAATAGAAAGCATTAATGTATAAGCCTAAAGGCCTGTATGTAAATTAATTAGACTATTTAACCTATTTTAATAGGTAAATGTGATATATAATATGTTTGTTGATTTGAGTTAATTAATTTTATTAATTAATTAATAATTAATTTTCGCTTTCGAAATGTTTTGGTCAGGAGCGTAGCCAGAAAGGAGACTCTGGGTGTGCATCAGAAAAACTGGGTGTGCCACATTTATTGTCAGATTAATGCGCAAAAAAAAAACAAGCATGCTTATTGGGTATTAATATGTTAGTTTAACCATTTCATTTTTGTGTAGGCTACATGTGTCTGTTAACCTATTCTCCATTTTGGATGTCTTTGAAAATCACTATTTTATATCTGCAACAAAGTGAGTGTGTGTGTGTGTGTGTGTGTGTGTGTGTGTGTTAGCATGCGTGCTGTATATTTAGTATTATTAAACCTTTCATTTCTGCGTATGTCTGTGTGTCTGTGTTTGTATGCTTACTGTTTATTAAGCATTTTTAAACCTTTCATTTCTGCGTGTGTGTGTGTATGTGACAGAGAGAGAGACAGTTTTAATGAATTCTCCATTGTGAATGTGTTCAATTGTCAGCCCTGCATTTCACATTGGCCTACCAGGGGTCTTCAACCCTGCTCCTGGAGAGCTACGTCCTACAGATTTCAGCTCCAACCCCAATCAAACACACCTGAACCAGCTAATCACAGTCTTCAAGGCTACTTGTTAATTTCAGACAGGTGTGTTGGAGCAGGGTTGGAACTGAAATCTGCAGGATGGTAGCTCTCCAGGAGCAGGGTTGGAGATCCCTGATATAAACTCTTAAAAAGAGAAGACTTGCAAAGAGTATAGTCACCTGTCATTTATTTCAAATATCTATATCTGCAACAAAATATGTGTGCATGTATATGAGTGTGTCTGTGTGTGTATCTGTGTAAGCAAGCTTAATGATTATTAATATGATAGTTTAACCATTTCATTTCTATTTGTGTGTGTGTGTGTGTGTGTGTGTTTCTGTGAGCCTATTGTCCATTTTCGATGAGTTTCACTGTCAGCTATGCATCCATCTATGTTGGCCTAGACCCTAAAAGCATACCACCGTAGGCCTTAAAATTCTTGAACCCTGGTTATCGCTGCTTGCAGCTATATTTTTGTTGTTGTTGTTTTTTTTTCATTTTCCGAAGCTTTCTCGCTCAAGAGGGTCACCGACAATCACATACAGTATAACCTACAACAGCTCTTTAACTGCGCTCTAGTCAAACGCGCTCACTGTAGCCTAATCATTAACTACACACATCATAAACCCCTTTTAGGCAAGTACAATTTATCACATATTTTAATAAGACTAAACTCCTATTTAACCTGATGATCACAGGTTTAATAAAAATACATTTTAAGTTTCTAATTATAACACCGCATTTCCACGATTATTCAAACAACGAACACATTATACAGTGAGCAAAGCACATTTACTTTATCAAAGAATAATCATTGACTTCAGTGACTAGGCTATGTAAAAATATATTATGTAAAAACAGCTGTAGCTGCTCTACTAAATAAAAACAAAATGCTTTTAAATAATCCCTCCTTTTTTAAATCATTATCATTTTGCACATCCTGCAATGGTGACTTAAACTGTACATGGGCCTACATATAATGTTCCTTTGAAATTACTTTTGGTGCAATAAACAATCTTGAATAGATGTCTTGCAAGACACATTAGAGAAAGCAGTAAAATATTTTTTATACATTACATTCAGGATCGCCAACAACATATAGAGTACATTTAATGGTGCCTGTTAGCTGCTCAAAGGGCGAGATGGCGTGGTCTGGCCTTGAATGCCTCAATTATGTTATTATTATTTATTTATTTTTGAAAATAATTTAAAATTGTAATTAAATTTTAAATTCACAAATATTGTAAGCACTGCTTGATCTGTAAATTGTGAGGTCCCGGAACAAAGCGGGGTATGAATCCGTCCGGCAAGTTTTTTTTATATTATTATTGAACTTTCAAAAATACAAAATTCAACAGCCAGTTCATATATATATATATATATATATATGCTTTTATTTATGTAGGCTACACAGAGAAACAAGATGTGCTTTCTGCCGTCTCCTGCAGTCTCCGTGAAATGGAGCGTGTCACAGCAATGAACCGGCTACTTTATTAAACGAACGAACCAACCAAAAAATAAAAATCTTTAATTACATAGTCGGAATGAAAAGGTGCATTTCTTTATTAAAGTCAGCGTCGCATTCTGCAACTTTATCTTTTCAGCCGACACTGACTGAGAAGAAATCACTAGTTTATTAACGAATAATTAAAATGTTTTATTTTGCCTTTCCCTCATAATCATTAGCCTACTTTTGCCGTTGCAAGCTTTAGACGTGCGCTTGGGCGCGGAATAGGCTATACGCCTATATATTAAAGGATGGTTAGTAGCCTAAGTTATTATATTAATCAATTTATGTGTGACTAGTGAAATCTGTAGTCGGGGACAGGCCTTCTTGGCACAAGGAACCGATCAATTTTTTTAATAAAATGCTGTCAATTCGAAAAGTGCGCCTGCTAATCACGTCACGTTATATTGCAATGCAGAGTTATGAATGCGTAATAATAAGTACAATGTTTTTAATTTATTTCATTTCTTATGGGTGCAATGGCGGTGCTTTGGTCTTTCTTGGGGGTGCTGAAGCATCTGCTAGCCCCTCCTTTGCGCTGCCCATGTTTATTACGATTAAAAAAATAATAATTCTGCATCTGTTTTTAGGTGTGCCAGCTGCCACTGTGGGTGGCACCGGCACACCCTGGCACACCCGTGGCTACGCCCCTGGTTTTGGTTGTTTTTTAGTAGGCCTACATCTCCTAACGTAAACTACAGCGTGTTTATGTATCAGAGATCAGTTTAATTTTTAACCCGAGTGAAGTCTTTCTGCCTAGAGACCGATGACGAGCAACTTGCTAAACCTACTATTCTGAGGCGTACTAGCGTACTACCAACAAGCACAAACCTTGTAGGGTCATTCCGTGTCAACACAAGCACAGGTCCCTGGCTCAAATTTTTGATTTGCTCATATTTTTTTCTGGAGAAAGATAAACATGTTTAGTGATGAAAGTCAAAATATTAAATATCGAGAATGATTATTTACCGAGTAAAGCCTAATTACAGGGGGGTAAAAATGAATTCATAAAGACGGCAGTATCATAATGTTACTTTTACAAAGAGATAGGTAGGTCTATTAGAGGTCTGTTAGAGAAATCTGTTGACTTTGTTACATTATGTGCCGGTGGTGACCATTCAAAAAGGGTGAAACTTTTCAAGTTTTTTCTCCCAAGTTTGCAGGCCTGTGATAGACAGTGAATATGTGTCTATTATAAACAAGACTGACCTTGGGCCATCAGTGAAAATGTAATAGATGTCTAACCATAGCCCAAGAACTGACTCCATCCATCCAAACAAATTAAATATAAAGCTTTTAAAGCTTGGTTAAGAAAAACAACATTTTTAACAACTAAGACAACTTAATACAAAAATTATAAAAATATAAAATAATGAAATGACAAAATAAAATATTATAAATACAATACACTTAAATATAAAGATTGTGATAAAAAATATGCAAAAATTTAACATCTTAAGAAAATATATATATATTTTTTATAACTTAGATATTTAAAAATAATAAATCTAATACAAACCAAGAGCATATTATCACATTTAACATGAAAACATTAGGGATAAATGACAAAGTAAAATACAATTATGTTGGTTTACTTATTTAAAAAAATAAAATAACCAATAATTATTAATTAAAATGCTTCCCAACTGCAAGTCCAACGTTGTTGTTGCCGGGAAGTTGGTCATCACAACACCTGCCAAATAACAAAAAATAGCATTAGAAAAGCTTTTTTGACATATTTTTTTATACTTTAATTACACGAATTGTGACAGGGAGTCATTCTATTTTGCTTGAATGCCTACTAAAAACGAAAACAAGATATATATTGTGTATCATCACCATTCAGCCTCTGGTAAATGTTGTGTGTGTTGTATATATTGTACACCTCTAATGACGAGAACAGTGCAGTCTTTTCAAATGTATCCTTCTGCAGCGGACAGCCCCCCCCCTTCAAACCCTAAAATATAATACATATTGAGGTGGTTAACAATTGCAGACAAATAATGACATTTTAAAATAACAAGTAAAGGAATTCTTTAAAGGAAATGACGGCTATTGCTTGCTAGGGTGGGGTTATCATTCATTCTTATTTGTCTAAAAATGTTGTATTTCTTACAAATATTGTTTGGATTTATCTTGTATCGTTGCATGTTAAAAATAATTCACTTCATGCAAATGAAAAATGTGAAAAAGCAATCCTTTTCGCAGCAGTCTATATCATTTTGTAATTATTTGTACAGTAATATTCATGAGAGTCATTAAAATAAGTTTATGTCTGCGACATCCATTTAACCTTGATCAACAATAACTAATCGTCACTGAACTGGAGCGGCATTGGCCTATGAGATCATTTTAAAACATTTAGTTAATAGCCTCCATTTTACTGGTTATTCATATTTTTCTTCCAGTAAAAAATGGGCCTGGGCTATTTTTTTATTCTATGGGTCTAGCTTCCGGTCTCCAGCTATTTTTAGCTATATTTTTTTTTAGTTTGTTTTGCTGCTTGGTATTTGAAATTGGCATGTCTTACCATATTATTTTATCATCTTTATTATGAATACACTGGTTTATAGTGCAAACAGTTTTACTGTTTACTGCACGTTGTTATCTTTCCTGTTATTTACCAATAGTTGATAATGAACCGGAGGTCTCACCTACTCCTGCGTTGAAGAAAAAGGTTAATATATTATAATATTAACTGGCTAATAATAATAGCTTATTTAAAAATAATATTAATACAAACCGTTTGTCATTTCCTCTATTTCTTTTTGTTCGTATTTCGATTTATTACAGCTTTTTACGATCATTTTGTCACCAATTGCAGAACCTTGATGTCATTTTTCAAAATGTGTGTGTTGGATTTTGAAATAGTAAAACTTTGATGTTAAGTTGATTTTAGTTCAATGAACATAAGATCTTCGGCTCATGTGTATTGTATCCAAGCATTTGGAAAAAGTGTCTCAGTCTCAGATAAAAACCATCATCATAATCATCATTCATCATAGTCATAATCACATTAATGAATACGTTCATTGTAAACATGTTCACGTTGTAACAAATGACAGGTCAGAGGCGAGAGTAGATCCACTAGCAGCTTTAATTGTACAAGGTCAAACAGGCAAATATCAAGCAGAGGTATCGAGGGCAACGTAGAAAAGGCAGAGTCGAAATCAGAGGCAGAGCAATGGGTCAGGGCAGGCGGCAGACAGAGAGGATTACCATAAAACAGGCGAGGTCAGAGAGGCAGGCAGCAAACGATCAGGAGAGGAGGTCAACAGTCCAGGTAGTGCACGGAAAGACAAACTGGGAAAAACGCTCGGAAATGTAGCCAGGGGGAAACAAGACTTCGCAGTGAGTGCATGTGAGAGTGCTGCTTAAATGTGAGTGTGAGAATGAGGTGCAGGTGTGGGGAGGCAATCAAGACTAATGAGTGAATGGTGACAGCTGTGTAATGGGTGTAATGGTGGACGGGAATGTGTGTGTGCAGTGCATGATGGGAGATGTAGTCCCAGGGTGATGTGCAGTTGTGGTGAGTGGCAACCAGATTCATGACAGAGCCCCCCCCCAAAGAGCGGCTTCCAGACGCTTCACACACACACACGGCACAATCCAGGAGGGCGGTGGAGCGGAGGTGGAACCGGGGGAGGAAATGGAGGGCCAGGTCCATGTGGGGCCAATGAGACAGGAGCCCACCAGGGCAGGGCGGACGAGACAGCAGGGACGTGAGGTGACTCTGGCAGGTCGGCGGAGGCGTGAGGCGACTCTGGCGGGTCGGCGGAGGCGACTCTGGCGGGTCGGCGGAGGCGACTCTGGCGGGTCGGCGGAGGCGACTCTGGCGGGTCGGCGGAGGCGACTCTGGCGGGTCGGCGGAGGCGACTCTGGCGGGTCGGCGGAGGCGACTCTGGCGGGTCGGCGGAGGCGACTCTGGCGGGTCGGCGGAGGCGACTCTGGCGGGTCGGCGGAGGCGACTCTGGCGGGTCGGCGGAGGCGACTCTGGCGGGTCGGCGGAGGCGACTCTGGCGGGTCGGCGGAGGCGACTCTGGCGGGTCGGCGGAGGCGACTCTGGCGGGTCGGCGGAGGCGACTCTGGCGGGTCGGCGGAGGCGACTCTGGCGGGTCGGCGGAGGCGACTCTGGCGGGTCGGCGGAGGCGACTCTGGCGGGTCGGCGGAGGCGACTCTGGTGGGTCGGCGGAGGCGTGAGGTGACTCTGGCAGATCAGGCGCCCACCAGGGCGGAGCAGACGAGACAGACGCCCTCCAGGGCGGAGCAGACGAGACAGACGCCCACCAGGGCGGAGCAGACGGGACAGACGCCCACCAGGGCGGAGCAGACGGGACAGACGCCCACCAGGGCGGAGCAGACGGGACAGACGCCCACCAGGGCGGAGCAGACGGGACAGACGCCCACCAGGGCGGAGCAGACGGGACAGGCGCCCTCCAGGGCGGAGCAGACGGGACAGGCGCCCACCAGGGCGGAGCAGACGGGACAGGCGCCCACCAGGGCGGAGCAGAGACTGGGACCTAGAGGAAACGGAGACACAAGAGGCAGAGAGAGCACATTTGGTTTCAGGAACCGAGGCAGGGAGTTTAAGCGGCCATGGTAGATCCGGGGACTCGGGCAGCCATGATGGATCAGGGGACCTCATGGGCCATGGCGGGTCCGGGGTCTCCGTGAGCAATGGAGGGGAGCTCCCTCCATGAAAGTTCTTGGTGAACTCCACTACCTCGAGGGGGCACTCTGGAAGCGCTGAATCTCGGTGGCGCTCGGGCGGCTCTGACTCTCTTGGGCACTCAGGTGGCTCTGACTCTCTTGGGCGCTCGGTAGAACTGGACGGAACCAGCGGAGGCATTGTTGAGCTGGGCGGGACCAGTGGCGAAGGCGAGCTGGGCGGGACCAGCGGAGACGAAGGAGAGCTGGGCGGGACCAGCGGAGACGAAGGAGAGCTGGGCGGGACCAGCGGAGACGAAGCAGAGCTGGGCGGGACCAGCGGAGACGAAGGAGAGCCGGACTCTGTGAGCTCCTGGATCGGAGCGGCCTCTGGAGCGAACTCTGTGAGCTCCTGGATCGGAGCGGCCTCTGGAGCGAACTCTGTGAGCTCCTGGATCGGAGCGGCCTCTGGAGCGAACTCTGTGAGCTCCTGGATCGGAGCGGCCTCTGGAGCGAACTCTGTGAGCTCCTGGATCGGCGCGGCCTCTGGAGCGAACTCTGTGAGCTCCTGGATCGGAGCGGCCTCTGGAGCGAACTCTGTGAGCTCCTGGATCGGAGCGGCCTCTGGAGCGAACTCTGTGAGCTCCTGGATCGGAGCGGCCTCTGGAGCGAACTCTGTGAGCTCCTGGATCGGAGCGGCCTCTGGAGCGAACTCGGTGAGCTCCTGGATCGGAGCGGCCTCTGGAGCGGACTCTGCGAGCTCCTGGACCGGAGCGGGCTCTGGAGCGGACTCTGCGAGCTCCTGGGACGGAGCGGGCTCTGGAGCGGACTCTGCGAGCTCCTGGGACGGAGCGGTCTCTGGAGCGGACTCTGCGAGCTCCTGGGACGGAGCGGGCTCTGGAGCGGACTCTGCGAGCTCCTGGGACGGAGCGGGCTCTGGAGCGGACTCTGCGAGCTCCTGGGACGGAGCGGGCTCTGGAGCGGACTCTGCGAGCTCCTGGGACGGAGCGGGCTCTGGAGCGGACTCTGCGAGCTCCTGGGACGGAGCGGGCTCTGGAGCGGACTCTGCGAGCTCCTGGGACGGAGCGGGCTCTGGAGCGGACTCTGCGAGCTCCTGGGACGGAGCGGGCTCTGGAGCGGACTCTGCGAGCTCCTGGGACGGAGCGGGCTCTGGAGCGGACTCTGCGAGCTCCTGGGACGGAGCGGGCTCTGGAGCGGACTCTGCGAGCTCCTGGGACGGAGCGGGCTCTGGAGCGGACTCTGCGAGCTCCTGGGACGGAGCGGGCTCTGGAGCGGACTCTGCGAGCTCCTGGGACGGAGCGGGCTCTGGAGCGGACTCTGCAAGCTCCTGCGTGGCACCCACCGTAAAAGGAGAGCCACTCAGCTGTAGTGCGGTATCCATATACCTCTCCAACGTCCAGTTAGGATCATGCAGCGGCATGATTGAATGAAGAGGTTCAGATAAGCCCCCATGAAAAAATATCATTAAGCAGATTTTGTCATAATGAGTCAGGTGTGCCAGTTCGAGGAAGTCCACGACATAGTCCTCAATGGACCTTGTACCCTGGCGGAGTAACATCAACCTTACTGCTGGATTCATCCTTGGCGAAATCTTCTGTAACAAATGACAGGTCAGAGGCGAGAGTAGATCCACTAGCAGCTTTAATTGTACAAGGTCAAACAGGCAAATATCAAGCAGAGGTATCGAGGGCAACGTAGAAAAGGCAGAGTCGAAATCAGAGGCAGAGCAATGGGTCAGGGCAGGCGGCAGACAGAGAGGATTACCATAAAACAGGCGAGGTCAGAGAGGCAGGCAGCAAACGATCAGGAGAGGAGGTCAACAGTCCAGGTAGTGCACGGAAAGACAAACTGGGAAAAACGCTCGGAAATGTAGCCAGGGGAAAACAAGACTTCGCAGTGAGTGCATGTGAGAGTGCTGCTTAAATGTGAGTGTGAGAATGAGGTGCAGGTGTGGGGAGGCAATCAAGACTAATGAGTGAATGGTGACAGCTGTGTAATGGGTGTAATGGTGGACGGGAATGTGTGTGTGCAGTGCATGATGGGAGATGTAGTCCCAGGGTGATGTGCAGTTGTGGTGAGTGGCAACCAGATTCATGACACACGTGTTTCCTCGGCAGGTTTATTTTTACACAAAACAAAACAAAACTATTGGTTTAATAACACAAGAATGAATTAATCAATCTATAGTTAAAAATGAGAACTTACATGGTCAAACTCGTGTATGTCTTTTGTTCAGGTGTCAAACATTTATCAGGAAACATCATTTCATCAGTTCATCATTTGTGAATCTATGTCTAGAGTAAAAATTACATGAAGGTTCTGTTATTAGTGCAAACATTATTATAAAAACCTTTAAATCAAGTCATTCAAATGAAGAAATATTCCAGTCGATTATCCAAAATAGCCTAACTGTTTTGATCTGATCATCTTAAAGGATTCATACCCTGGGTCTGAATTATTGGATAGCATAATGTTGTAGACAGATTTTAAATTAATCTTAATAAACATGTTGCTACAATAAAAACCATTACATTAAAATATGTTTAAAACAGTGCATTTCTGTGATTCAGTAACTTCAGCTGAGTACAGTTGTGTGGCGACAGCAGCACAAAATCACTTAGCTCCCTTACATAATGTAACCGGTCTTATTATAATGGGGAAAACATGTACTTTTATGACATATGACATATGTGTTTATTACGAGAAAAATATGTTGTTCTAACAAGATAATTATGTAGTTTTAACGTCATATAAGATCTCGTTATTACAAGAAAAGATGTCGTTTTAATGAGAAAGGATGATGTTAAAATGACATAACATCTTGTTATTACGACATAATTGAGTGGAAAAATATGTGTGGGCAGCAATGTACACTCAGCCTATAAGTAGCCTACATAAGTACACTTTATAATCTGATGTGCTGACTAATATAGGTCTATTAAACTGAATTGTATTGTTTGATAATATTTTTAAAGTTAATATATTTTAAATGTAGTCAATCATATCTTTATCAATACAAATGTGTAATTACAGATATACATTTATTTAAATAGGCCTACATATCGTCTCAGGTTACGTATGTAACCATGGTTCCCCGAGTGGGGAACGAGACACTGCGTCCCCTAGGGGTCGCTACGGGGAACGCCTTCAGCGTGACTCGTGTCTGAAGATACATATGTAAAAACACCATCCGTTGGCCGGCGACAGCCCATGACGTCACTACCGGCACGACCATAAAAGGACCGCCGGGAGAATACATCATCAGCTTCTTCGTCTGAAGCTTGCGTCCGAAGCATGGCCCAAAGCCTAGGGGACGCAGTGTCTCGTTCCCCACTCGGGGAACCATGGTTACATACGTAACCTGAGACGTTCCCCTTCATGGGAACTCGAACTGCGTCCCCTAGGGGTCGCTACGGGGAACGCTATACCCACGCCACCATGCTGAGGGGAGTGCAAGCCAATTTCGCGAAAAAGGCGAGCACTAAGCCAAATCTACCAGGCTAAGGGAGTTGCCCCCGGGACGGTTGATGGCTGTCAGTGACATTATCCCCTACGGCCAGAAAGCCTGAGCTACATACCCTAAAATCCTTACCTGCTGGGTGCCGGGACTACCGGACCCAGGGTAGAGCTCAAAGGTCTGGAATCAGAACGATTCCTTTAAGGGGATATGGCCAAGCACCTAGTGGTAATAACTAGGTCCTGGCCGGTCACTCAGAAGCTACCGCTTGCTCTGCACAAGCTTGCTGAGGGACTGTCTCAACAGACCATTTGGTAGCGACACCCTTTTTTTTTTTTTTTTGGAACCCAAACTATATGGGACAAAAGGAGCGGGGCCCAAGGCACAAGCCGGGGCTTTAACCAGCTCAAAAGAGGGCACGAAGCTGTGCGCGTAACCCTACCGTACAGGATTTTTAGAAAGAACGCAGAACCTTGATGTGCGAAATTACCACTTGAGTGGATTTTAAAAAAGTGCCCAAAGTCTAGCGTGCGCACTTACCATAACATGGATTTTTAGAAAAGAACGCAGAACACTTGATGTGCGATCTTACCACTGAGTGGATTTTTTAGAAGTGCCCAAAGATCTTAGCGTGTGCACTTATCTAGATGTGTAACGTTCTATGGCTCCGGGGCGGAGAATTATTCACCCTTCAGATTGAGGGGGAACTCAGACGCTCAGAAGGGAGCGGCATGCTCATAAAAGACCCTCTATGGTGAGGGGAGCAATGCTAGCTCGACCAACAAAGAGAGAGACCCATCACAGAGCTCTGGGGAGCGGAGAAACTCATTCTACAGAATGAGAGAGGACTCAGACGCTCAGAAGGGAGCGGCATGCTCATAAGCGACCCTCTAGGTGAGGGGAGCAATGCTAGCTCTACCGACAGCGAGCTCTGGAGAGCGGAGAACTCATTCCTCAGAATGAGAGGGAACTCAGACGCTCAGAAGGGAGCGGCATGCTCATAGGTGACCCTCGTTGATGAGGGGAGCCGTGCTAGCTCTACCAATGAGGAGCTCTAAGAGCGGAGAACTCATCCCTCAAAGTGAGGGGACTCAGACGCCCAGAAGGGAGCGGCATGCTCATAAGTGACCCTCTATGGTGAGGGGAGCCATGCTAGCTCGACCAACACGGAGAGTGACCTATCACAGAGCTCTGGAGAGCGGAGAGCTCATTCGTCAGAATGAGAGGGAAACTCAAACGCTCAGAAGGGAGCGGCCTGCTCATAGATTACCCTCTAGGTGAGGGGAGCAATGCTAGCTCTACCACCATGAGCTCTGGAGGGCGGAGAACTCATTCCTCAGAATGAGAGGAAACTCAGACGCTCAGACGGGAGCGGTGTGCTCATAGATGACCCCCTAGGTGAGGGGAGCAAAGCTAGCTCTACCGACAGCAAGCTCTGGAGGACGGAACACTCATTCCCCAGAATGAGAGGGAACTCAGACGCCCATAAGGGAGCGGCATGCTCATAGGTGACCCTGTGTGGTGAGGGGAGCAGTGCTAGCTCTACCCATGAGGAGCTCTGGAGAGCGGAGAAACCATTCCTCAGAGTGAGGGAACTCAAACGCCCAGAAGGGAGCGGCATGCTCATAAATGACCCTCTAGGTGAGGGGAGCAATGCTAGCTCGACCAACAAGGAGAGCGACCGATCACAGAGCTCTGGGGAGCGGATAAACTCAGACACTCAGAACGAGAGGGAACTCAGACGCTCAGAAGGGAGCAGCATGCTCATAAATGACCCTCTAGGAGAGGGGAGCAACGCTAGCTCTTACCGACAGCGAGCTCTGGAGAGCGGAGGACTCCTTCCTCAGATGAGAGGAAACTTGGATGCTCAGAAGGGAGCGGCATGCTCATAGGTGACCCTCTATGGTGAGGGGAGCAAGGCTAGCTCGACCAATCAAGGAGAGCCATCTATCACAGAGCTCTGGGGAGCGGAGAACTCATTCCTCAGAAATGAGAGGGAAATCAGACGCTCCGAAGGGAGTGGCATGCTCATAATAACCCTCTAGGTGAGGGGAGCAATGCTAGCTCTACCAACAACGAGCTCTGGAGGGTGGAGAACTCACTCCTCAGAATGAGAGGGAATTTAGACGCTCAGAAGGGAGCGGCATGCTCATAGGTGACCCTCTAAGGTGAGGGGAGAAAGGCTAGCTCGACCAACAGGAGAGCGACCAATCACAGAGCTCTGGGGAGCGGAGAACACATTCTTCAGAATAAGAGGAGAACTCAAACGCTCAGAAGGGAGCGGCATGCTCATTGATGACCCTCTAGATGAGGGGAGCAATGCTAGCTCGGCCAACAACGAGCTCTGGCGAGTGGAGACTTAGACGCTCAGAAGGGAGCGGCATGCTCATAGGTGACCCTCTATGGTGAGGGGAGCGATGCTAGCTCAACCAACAGGGAGCGCTACTAGCCTGGATCTAGTATCGACGAGTGATGCAATCACTGCGATAGCCGATAGCCTTAGAAATGGATCGTACTCATCCATTGGTTGCAGGGGAATTAGAGAGGATCAAGAGGGCAGATGCCCCCCTAAGGGAAAGGAGTAGATGTCTTACTCTGGTCCGGACGAAAGTGTCATATAGGACGCTTCATCCGGAACACCTCCCTCAGGTTTTGCCTCTCTCTGACCCATGCCTCTCTTTAGTCCTACCCACAGGCGGGGGAGAGGCATGAGTCGCGAGACTAGCCTTCTGAGCCCATCTCTGATCCCCAGACCGAGATGGGCTAGGACCCCTGGTTGTTCGGGCTCAGACCTGGACTTTATAGAAAGCCTTATCCTGGTCTTTCAGCAGATCAGTCTGGTATGCCTGAAGCACCGCCATAGTGTGCAACGAAGCGACGATCTGACCTGCTGTTGCATATGCCCTGCCATTTAAGCAAGATTAAGGGGCTTAGATGGCAAGGAGGGAGCCTTGAGAGAGGATGTCTCGCCCACAGCGAGATAAGCTGGCTATCATCTCTTGCACAGGGGGCATCCCCTTATAGCCATTTTCACGCACCTCAATGTCAGCATAACTAGTATGCTGAAACCTATGAATACGAGAAAAAATAGCTTTTTCCACTCCTTCTCAACCTCCACATCGAGATTTATGAAGAAAGGAAGGCTCGCTCGAGCTGGGGATTTATGGCCAGAAAGATTTATTTTTATGATCCATAACCTCCAAAAACTCATTCATATGCAGTGCAGGAGGATTGAGAGGGTTCAGTCTCAACTTCCTCGCCCTCAAACATCTCCTGCTCTTCCTGGGCATAACCCAGCAGAGCACTAACCGCTGAATCTGATGATGTCAGAAAGATCGCATCATCACAATCCAGCAGCTCACTCTCGTTTTCGGCCGACGTGCGCGAAAAGGGGCGGTCCTTCTCTAACTCATCGGCCATATCCAACTGCGAACCCCGTGATTTCAATCGCCTCCGTGCCTCGGCAGCGGTGGGTACCGAATCGCGGGAAGCAGACGGCTGTCCCTCTTTCCTCGATAAGAGGGACAGACGAGAGCGGAGCTTTCTCATAGAGAACAGCTCACAGTGCACGCAGATTGCCCCCTCAAAGACATCGCGTGTGTGCTCTTCGCCCAAACAAAAGACGCAACGATCGTGTGTGTCATCGGGTGTCAAATAACGAGGACACGGATCCACACACTTCTTGAACGCCTTGCTAGTGCTCGCCATGATAAATAAAGGAAAACTGTATTCCTACCAGAATGCACGTTTCTTCAAACAGACCAGTCAGTGAAGACGAAAAAGCTGATGATGTATTCTCCCGGCGGTCCTTTTATGGTCGCGCCGGTAGTGACGTCATGGGCTGTCGCCCGCCAACGGATGGTGTTTTTACATATGTATCTTCAGACACGAGTCACGCTGAAGGCGTTCCCCGTAGCGACCCCTAGGGGACGCAGTTCGAGTTCCCATGAAGGGGAACATAAGTTTCAATATGACCTTAAAGGATATTTTAGTTTAACATAAATGTTTGTCATTATTCTACATAAACACTATACCCACAAACATATAACTATAACTGAAAACACATCTCTTCCGTCTTCACTTGACTTCTGCTTCTTCTTCATAAAAACAAACAAACAAAAACACCTTTGCTCTCTTTTCCTTAACCTCTCACTGTCTGGCTAGAATTTGCTCTGAACAATGTCTAGAACTTTGTATTACAAGCACTTTCTGTGTCCATTTGCCTATTTATAATGTATCACTTATTGTATTCCTCAATTGTAAGTTGCTTTGGATAAAAGCGTCTGCTAAATGAATGTGTATAAATGTAAAATAAATGTAATACAGATAAATCACTGAAATCTATCAGGATGATTTTAGTGTGTGAGAGAGAAAGTGTATGTAGTAAGCAAAATAGACAGCAGGATAAACACATTTTACTTCATATTTCACAGTAATCTGGCATCCTAAAATACCAGAAATGTATTAGGCCTACATTTCATTCCTTTCCCATGACTGAATCCATTGCACTAATGAATAATACAAATAATTATAATAATACATTCCTGTTAAATAGGTTAATCAAATACAAATAATCATTGTAGCATTTTACTTTCAAGTAAACTTTCAGATTCCTTCAGTAAAATATTTAATAACAGATTTGTTCTTCCTACATTTGTCTTTACCCAAAGTGAGATCTTGAAATCTCATACATGTAAATAACCCATATTCAGAGTTTACCGTGTCTAGATGCATGTCTTTTTTATCAGTCTTCTTGGGTAAATATTATTTTAATAATAAACACAGCACATCTTGCCATATTTTTAGTACAATAGCTGACAAGGTCTCAAATGTAAATTTAGACAACTTGGGAAGATCTTGAATATGACCATAATTACAGAGATAATAAACTGCTAAAGCTACAGTCCTTTTGTATATCAGGGTGTCATTTGAATTTTTTTCTTTTCTTGTTAGACAATTTAAATATAGCAATAAACGTAATGGTTTTCACCTGCTATGATGTAAATTATTTTTATATAGCCTAATTGTGAATTTCAGTGTTGACGTAACTCTTAAAGTGTGATTTCTGAACAGGCGTTATGTTGAGATGATGACTAAACTTCTCTCTGTTTGTGTCTCTCTCCTCAGGAACACACTCTCTGAGATACGTCTTTACTGGTGTGTCTGGAATCAGAGACTTCCCAGAGTTCACTGTGGTCGGTCTGGTCGATGAAGGGCAGTTTATGTACTTTGACAGCAACACAAAGAGAGCTGTGCCGAAGACAGAGTGGATGAGAGAGAATGAAGGAGCAGATTACTGGGACAGTCAGACTCAGATTGGTATTGGCGAGCATCAGGCCTTCAAAAACAACATCCAGATCGCAAAGGAACGCTTCAACCAGTCTGCAGGTAAGTTGGTAACAAACCTACTGCATAAATAAACCTACTGCATAAATATCCATCAGTTCAAAGAGCTAAATCATCTGATAACTGAGAAGAATGAGATTAGATACTAAAACCAAGAATGCCTTCTATTTTTTAATATTTCACATTGGGCCACTTTTACAATTTATTCATATTTATGACTCAAACATTGTATGTTTTAGTTTTGGCAAAAGGTGGTAAAACAGCAGAACACACACACACACACACACACACACACTTATTGTTTAAATATTAATTATTACCATGAAATTCTCTCAAAATACAAAATTTAAAATATTATTGAACTGAAATATATAAAATTAATTGGACTGAAAATAAAAATGTGTGAACAGAGATGATTTAGATGAGATGAAAATATTAGAAAGATTTTTATTATAAAAAATGGTTAATAATTATTGAATAAATATTAATTAGAAACATGAAATTCTCTCAAAATACAAAATAAAAAAGACAAAATATTATTGAACAAGAATATATTAAATTGATTTGACTGAAAATAAAAAAAAGTTATATTTCAGGAGTTCAAACTTCAAGTTTTTAAAATTAATTCAATTTAAAACTCCTTCAAACTTCAGGCTTTTTAAACCGTTTCTTAAGAAACATCCAGTTTGTCTTTTAATATCTTTATAATCCAGTTCTTATTTTAGTTCTGCTTCAGAAACAGAGAAAAATTCATATTTGAGCAGAGCTGCATTAGATGAGCTGCAGTGATGTGACGGGACGTCCTGCTGAATGAAATCTGTTTTCTGTTTATGACACAAGCGTGTTTCTCTCTGGATCAGATCGTTCAGCTACCACAGGAAATGAAGCTGATCAGTTATTAGTTATTGATCAGAAGATCACAGATACTCTGTGTGATTAATACTGGTCACTGGCAGCTGTCCGTCATCCTCTGACTAAAGATCAGTTTAATTAATATCTTCATTCCATTGGTTTATATTGTTTTTATTCAGGGATAATCATATTTCCACATTTGTCACCTCATCAATGACCAAATGAAAATAATCAATGCCTTTGATTGACTGAAATTGTCTTTTGTCTGTAGTTTAAATCTCAGTCAAATGTTGTGGATTTCTTAATTACTAATGATTATATTTCTAGATTATTCATTCAGATATATTGTGTGTGTTCTCAGGTGTGCACACATTCCAGCGAATGTGCGGCTGTGAGTTTGACGATCAGACCGGAGAAACAAAGGGGTTTGATCAGTTTGGTTATGATGGAGAGGACTTTCTGATTCTGGATCTGAAGGAGATGAGATATATTTCACCCGTGCAGCAAGGAGCCCTCACTGTAGAGAAGTTGAACAAAGACAGCGGCTTGATTGAGATTTACAGAAATTACTTCAGGTCTGAGTGCATCGAGTGGCTTAATAAGTATGTGCAGTATGGAAAGAGCAGCCTGCAGAGAACAGGTATGTCAGATCTCATCCAGCACGCTTCACTAATAATCCTGTGTACCAGAAGTCTCTTTCACACATTTACTCTCTTCCATGTAGATTGTTTTATATTAATCATTACAGGTATTGTGGTCTTTGTTTGTAGAAATCAATAATAGAAGTGTTCTTTAAATAGAGTTTGGATAAAGTTATCAGCTACAAGATGATTGTAGTCTAATTAATAGTTGTGAAGGATGTTCATTGAAGATGCATGCCTGATTTGTGGATCGTTTACAGCAGCAGGAGACTTGGCATCATTGTAATCTCTGTCTCTCTTTCAATTCAATTCATATTGCTTTATTAGCATGACGTACTTAGGTATATATTGCCAAAGCATTGTACATAGCAGAATAAAAACAAAACAAAAATACATATAATATACATCCATAAATAAACATAACAAAATACATGTAAAATACATCCATATATATTTAAATAAACATTACTGGCACTACTAATGCAGATGTGTTCACTCTTTACTTAGTTTGTGGCATTTATAAATATGATGGCATTTATAAATATGACATTTGTTCGGAAGCATGGTTTCATACAGACAATAGCCGGGTTTCCATCCAACTTATTTGCATTAATGAAAATTTGCTCAAGAATATGCGCATCTGCTTGTATTTCCATCAACTGTATAATGCAAATTAAAATGGACATCAGCCTAATAAAGTGACGTGTTCCGACCAGTGACTCTATATAGTCTCTATACGTTGCACAGTTATTATCCTCATTAAACCTGTCTAACGTTAACCGTCAAGCATGTCAGAAATCACTAATGGTTTAGCACTGTCCAATCTGTTAACAACAAAAACAACACATTAGTGAATGGGTTTGGTTAGGGGTGCAACGGATCGTAGATGATCCGTGATCCGTACGGACCAGTCACCACGGTTCGGCATGCATGTGATTCATGGATCAACTGATAAGTTTAACCACCATAGAGTGAAGTGTATCATTGGCATGTGTTTCGTGACTCGCGCTCTGTTTTCTGTGCTCGGCCACTGCCCCACACACTGAAGCGCGCGCATGCAGAGAGAGAAAGGGAGAGACGCGATTCAGACAATGCCTCAACGGACGGATACATACACAAAGTTATGTTAAAATACCCGTTTTGGCAAGTATTCTGGTAAACACAGTCGGTTATGTCTTAAGTTAAGGTATACAGCTGAGAAAGAACGTGCAGAACAGTTGTGTTTCCTGCATGAACCTGCCGTTCTTAAACTGGGAGGACTGAGAACTTTCAGTGAAAGATGGGTCGAGTGAGGAAGACTCAGGGACAGCAATTGAGTTAAAATGAAAGCACATTCCTTTATATTGTTCTGTAATGTTTACATGTTTTCCTTCACTCAAAAATGAGGGGTTTGCTGCCATGTTATTTGCACTAAAATCTATTTTTGATGCTGCTAAGTCAAGTGCACGGAAACCTTTAAGTTTTTAATCACAGTTGGTTAATTGAGGACTTTGTTTTATATAAAAATGCAGAAAGTTGCAAAAAGCAGAAAGTTAGAAAGCACTTTAGATGTCCTGTGTCATTTATACCAAACACAAATGTTGCTGGTTTCTAGTGTGTTTGCAGCACTACTATCATATATTTTTCAGTTTAATTGATTTTGTATTTATAAAGTTGTATTTATTTTATTTAAATTTATATTTAAGTTTACATTTATGTTCCAACAAACTTGAAACATTCTACTTGATTAAACGCTCCAAAACTTTTATGTAAATGATTGAAAGTTTTTAGTTTTTTTTATTACCCATTTTATATATTTAATACTTGGTCAGTTTATTGATTTGTTTGGATAAATATTTAATTTGAATACAGTGCAGTCCACAAAATTAAGATTCGAGAGATGGTTGAAGTCAGTGTTCAATAAATGATGTTAAGTTTAGAAATGTTGTGCATCCACTTATTATTAGTGTGATATTTCACCATGCAAATTAAGGGGAAAACTTAAAGATATCGGCCCTAAAATTCGGCAGCACATATCGGCTGACCCTGACCTCTAAACATCGGCATCGGCTATAGAAAAACCCATATCGGTCGATCTCTAATAGGAATAATACAAATATTTAAAAAGTATTAAGCATGTAGTGCAAAATGAATGACTAGTGTATGTGTTAGGAATAAAATCTCTCTCTCCCTCTCTCTCCCTCTCTCTCTCTCAGTCTCTCCTCAGGTGTCTCTGCTGCAGAAGTCTTCCTTGTTTCCAGTCACGTGTCATGCTACAGGGTTTTACCCCAGTGGAGTAACCATCACCTGGATGAGAAATGGACAAGAGCATCATGAGGATGTGGAGCTCGGTGAACTTCTTCACAACGAGGACGGGACCTTCCAGAAGACGAGCACCATCACAGTTACATCTGAAGAGTGGAAGAAGAATGAGTACAGCTGTGTGGTGGAGCACCAGGGCAAAACCAAGGCAGCAAACGAGATCATTACTAACCCGGGTAAGAGACATTAGATGAGTGAACTACATATGTAGTCCCTCTTGTGATTAACCACTAACTGTATCAGGTCTTGACCGAAAGATCAATGATTTATTAACAAGGATGTTTATTGAAACAATCACAAAACAAACTAGAGTACAAACACAATACATGTAGGCCTGCATTGTTTGATATGATTGCACATTGTAAATATACTGTCACCACATATATCACAATCATAGACACTGCGTGAGATCTTTCTCCAGTACTGGTTATTAATATTACCTGCTCTGTGAGTGATATGATGTGTTCCTTCAGGTTCTGTTCCCATCGCCATCATTGTTGGTGTTCTTGCTGTTGTTCTGTTGATTGCCATTGGTGTCGCTGGATACATGGTGTATCAGAAGAAAAAAGGTGAGGAAGAATACTTTGACAGGGTGTCATAGTCCTTAAAATTATTAAAATGTCTTCATGTTTTTAAAACTGTATGAAGTACAACATTTTAAATAGCGTGTGTGTGTGTGTGTGCGCGTGTGCGTGTGTGCGTGTGTGTGTGTGTGAAGAACTTAAAGAAGCTTAAAGTGTGTTCGCTGATTGTAGTCTTAGATTTGATAATGTTGAGATTTGTGGTTGAATGTAAATCACTTACAGTGCATCTCTCTGATTGTTTTCAGGCTTTAAACCTGTCAGCGGTAAGTTCCTTATAAATACAAATAATGAGAATATATCACAGTGGACTCTGACATCAGTCATGATGTGGTTAAAATAAGTATCTTCATATTTCAAAATCCATAATGTAAAGTTTTTGTATTATAAAATCATAAAGTAAATTAAAATAAAAGTTTTGTCCTGTAACTTTTTTTCTCTAATGTAAAACTTATAAATATGACATTGTATAGATAGAGAAATGATTGCTGTGCTGATCTAAAAGTCTTGTACGAGTTACTGTAACACTGTTTTCTGTTTCAGGCTCTGATGACGGCTCAAACAGCTCCATTTATACAGTTCCACGAGCGTAAAGATGTAAGTGTGTTTTATTCATCAGTGTAACTGTCAGTCATGCAAAATTAATGAAATGGAATATGTTTTTATTACGCCATTTTAGGAGATCAGACATGTGAGAGATAAAGAGAGATGAAAAATGTCCTGCTGGCTTACAAAACTGCACATAAACTCTCACTCACACTCACACGCACACACACACACACACACACTCTCACTCACACACACACGCGCACACACACACGCACACACACACGCTCACTCACACACACGCACACGCGCACGCTCACTCACACACACGCACACGCGCACACTCACACGCGCGCTCACACACACTCACTCACAGACGCACACGCACACTCACACACACACTCTCACTCACACGCACACACACACACAGACACTCACACACGCACTCACACACACACACACTTACACACACACTCACACAGACTCACACACACAGACCCACACACACACGCGCACACACACACACATACTTGTTTTTGTGCATTGTGGAGGCCACCTGGCAAAATTGCTAAAAAAGTGGGGACCGCCTTTTCCTATGATCCTAGAGACCAAAAAAATTAGGGGTGGGCATAGATTAATTTTTTTAATCTAGATTAATCTAGATTAATTTTGGAATTAATCTAGATTAATCTAGATTAAAATGGCTCATTTGAATTCTGCCGAAGGCATTCAGAATATGTGTGCTACCCAAATAATGACTAAAAGTAAGTCTTTGAGAACGGGTTCCCTATCGATACTCCACTCGTACTGCGTCTTGTAAAGACGCATATGGGAAAATGCCTTTTTTCTCCTGAACTGAAGTCTTATTTAATCACGCAGTGAAACTGCACGACTATTGGTTCGTGCAGGTGTAGAAAAACGAACCAATGGGTCGGCAGCGGAGCTGCACGAACCTATGGCGACGATACCCGCCAATATTCCCGCCGAAACGGGCGGGGCATCTGGCTATATAAGCGGTCGTTTCGCCATAGGATCCTCAGATTTTTTCTCCTTCAGCGACGACGACTTCGTCTACACTGATCCAGAGAAGCCTACTCGCCGTTGACACGCCTCGCAGTAGGACCCAGCGACCTCGATCTGCTCGGCTGATCCGCCTTCAACGCGCCCCAGCATCACAGCAGTTCCGGTCCCGTTCGCTGCCGCTATCCGGCGATCACGTAAGTTTTCTAAAAGAGCAAATCGGCGTTCTAATGCCGCGCCGTTACTGCGGCTCGTGCAGGGGAGACCTGCACGCCGATGACGGTCACAGCGAGTGTGTTTCCTGCCTGGGGAAATCCCATGCGGATGCTGCGCTCGCTGGTTCTGATTGCTTTCACTGCGAGAGCATCAGTCTCGCCTCTCTGCGCACGCGCATCGCTTTCTTTTCAGAGAGCGATCCCGCCCCTCGCGCCCTCCCGTTTTCTTCCTCTCAGGGACCTGTGAGGAAAAAACAGCGGGGCAGAGGTTCTCAGCGCCTGGTTGAGAGCGAGCTCACGCCGGCTCAGATCCCGCGTGCCTTGTTTTCGCCACACAGAGAGATTTCTCCCGTCCTTTTTGTCCAACCTGACCAGCGTCCCTCCGCAAGCGTGAGCGATCTGGTCTCGTTTGGGGGAAGTGACGATGAGCTGGCCGATGACAGCATGTCACTGGTAGCTTCGGATGCTGAGGAGCTGTGGGGCTCAGTGACTGACCCCGCCCCCTCAGGTTTGCCCGCGCCCAGCGCCGCCAAAGCCGGGATGGATGCCGAACTTTTCCGTGTCCTCTCCAAAGCGGTTGAAGAGCTGGGTTTGGAGTGGTCTCCACCAGAGGAGCCCTCTCGCAGCCGTCTGGATGAGTGGTTTCTGCCGGGGCGCCGTCAGGCCCCTCAACATCGACCATCGCCGTTCTTCCCTGAAGTACACGACGAGCTCACGAGATCTTGGCGCTCTCCTTACTCTGCCCGCCTCCGTACTTCCGCTTCATCTGCCCTCACTACGGTTGACGGCGCTGAAGAAAAGGGATATGAGAGGATGCCTCAACTGGATGAGTCAGTGGCTGCACATCTCTGCCCACCCACTGCCATCGGCTGGAAGGCAAAAGCCAGTCACCCGTCCAAGCCATGCAGGACCACTTCAGCGCTCGCTGGACGCTCCTACGCTTCAGCTGGACAGGCGGCTTCGGCGCTCCACTCTATGGCGGTTCTCCAGGTCTATCAGGCCAAGCTCCTCTCTGCCGTGGACGAGTCTGAGCCTGATCCTGCTACTCTCAGGGAGCTGAGAAGCGCAACAGACCTAGCTTTGCGAGCCACCAAGACTACCGCCCAAGCCATAGGAAGGTCTATGGCCAGCCTGGTAGTGCTCGAGCGCCACCTGTGGCTCACGCTGACGGAAATCAAGGATGCGGACAGGGTCTCCTTCCTTGATGCTCCAATTTCCCCCAGCGGCCTCTTTGGACCTGCGGTGAAAGGATTCGCTGAGCGCTTCACAGAAGCACAGAAGGCGTCACAGGCTATGCGACACTTCCTGCCCAAGCGCTCCAGCCCAGCAGCTGCTCAGAGTCGCCCCAGGACTGCGCCGACTCAGCAGTCTGCGAAACCTGCACCTGCCGTTTTCGCCCGTCAGCCTGCTAGAACTCAGCAGCCGCGAGGGCGTTCACGCTCAGCCAGACGCCACCCCCCTCCGACACGCCAGGGCCCCCGACTCAAGATAGCGTTGGACCCTGTGCGCCCGGCGTCCTCCTGATCTGCAGGACAGGAAGAGGAGAGGGTCGAGTCCCGTCACGGCCGGACCGCCCACCAAAAGGCCTCTCATGAGGAACCTCTTGGCACCCCGTTCTTTTCCGGGTGCAGAGGGAATTGTGTCTGTTGCTACAGGGTCCGTACAAGCGACCATGCAACTGTCCGCTGTGATAGCGGAAAAAATAAAACACAAACATTCTCAAAAAGAGAGCAATTTTCCTCTTCCGTCCCTCACGAGTGCCCTGCCTCCGTGCAGCCGGCCACTCGAGTTTATCCAACCCCTTGCCACGCGGGCCGAGGCCTGGCAGGCCATCCACGGAGTGTCAGAGTGGGTTATGGGGATAATAAAACGAGGTTATTCACTCCAATTCGCTCGAAGACCCCCGCGCTTCAGCGGCGTGGTCTCCACCTCGGTGCAGGGCGAGAACGCTCGCGTTCTGCGCTCAGAGGTGATGACGCTGCTGGAAAAAGGAGCCATAGAAATGGTTTCTCCAGCTTTGAGCGAGTCAGGCTTTTACAGCCGTTACTTCCTCGTCCCCAAAAAGGATGGCGGCCTCCGGCCCATCCTCGATCTCAGACGCCTGAATCACGCCCTCATGAGACGGCCGTTCAGGATGATCACGCTGAAGCAGATCCTCTCGCAGATTTGCACAGAGGACTGGTTCTGTTCTCTGGACCTGAAAGACGCATACTTTCACATCCAGATAGCCCCCCATCACAGACGATTCTTGAGATTCGCCTTCGAGGGAGTGGCTTACCAGTACACGGTCCTACCCTTTGGGCTGTCTCTGGCCCCCCGTACTTTTACGAAGTGCATGGACGCGGCTCTTTCCCCTCTGAGACAGATGGGAATCCGCATTCTCAACTACCTCGACGACTGGCTCATTCTGGCCCAGTCAGAGGTGGAACTACTTTCACACAGAACCCTCATCCTCAGCCACTTAGAGCGCCTGGGGCTCAGGGTCAATTTCGCCAAAAGCGCACTGTCTCCCAGCCAACGAATATCGTTCCTGGGTACAGTTCTGGACTCAGCTCACATGAGAGCGGTGATAGCGCCAGAACGCGCTCTGGCCATTCAGAAACTCGCGGCCACCTTCAAGAGCGACACCGCTCGCCCACTCAAAGTGTTTCAGAGAATGCTGGGCCTTATGGCCGCAGCATCGCCAGTGTTACAGCTGGGCCTGCTCCGCATGCGCCCCCTTCAACGCTGGTTGAAACCACGGGTTCCACACAACGCATGGCGTCACGGACGCTTACATATCAGGGTGAATCAGGCCTGTGTAACAGCCCTGACCCCCTGGAAGAACCCTCGGTGGATGGAGAAGGGCGTGGCCATGGGGTTGGTCCACACCAGGAAAGTTGTCACGACAGACGCCTCCAACACAGGTTGGGGGGCGCTGTGCGAAGGCAAACCGACCTTCGGCCATTGGTCGAAGACGGAGAGCGGCTTCCACATCAACTGCTTGGAAATGCTAGCAGTTTGTCGAGCCTGCCAGTTTTTCCTGCCGGACCTAATAGGACGCCATGTGCTGATTCGCTCAGACAACATGTCCGTGGTGTCCTATATAAATCACCAGGGAGGTGTCTCCTCGAAGCGCCTCTTTATTCTGGCAGAGCGCCTTCTGGAATGGGGTCAGCTCAACCTGCGCTCGCTGAGGGCAGCACACCTGCCGGGCAGACTGAACCAAGGAGCGGATATGTTATCTCGGAGCAATGTCCCCTCAGAGGAGTGGATGCTCCATCCGCAGGTGGTTCAGAAGATCTGGAAGACCTTTGGCAAGGCAGAAGTAGACCTTTTCGCCTCCAAAGACAACTCTCACTGCCCTATTCGAAGGACAGGGACGCGTTGGCCCACGATTGGCCCAACCTCCTCCTTTATGCATTCCCCCCGATCGCCCTGCTTCCACAGGTCGTCAGGCGTATCAGGGAACAGGGTCACAAGGTGCTATTGGTGGCCCCCTTGTGGAGGAACCAACCTTGGTTGTCAGAGCTGACTCAGCTACTGACAGCAGCCCCCTGGCCCGTGCCCCTGAGACGGGATCTCCTCTCTCAGGCGAACGGAACAATATGGCACCCTCGACCCGAGCTGTGGGCTCTCTACATTTGGCCGCTCAATGGGAGCCTACTGGCCTCCCAGAGCGAGTGTTAAACACCATTTCTGAGGCTAGAGCCCCGTCTACGAGACGCCTCTATGCCCTTAAATGGTCTGTTTTCTCCACTTGGTGCCTCAACCGTGGTGAAAACCCCTCTACCTCTGAGTTAGCGGTGATTCTGTCCTTTCTGCAGGAACTGCTAGATAAAGGACTGTAATGATAACATATAATATATATATTGTTATAAGGGAAACAGGTCAATTTAGCTCAAAGGGAATCATTAATGATTTTATAGGGAATTTGAACAGACTCACTGTTTCACGGCGATTCACCGAACAAGCCGTATAACAAACTCTGCACTGGATATTAAAATCCCAAAATATAGTGAAAACACTATCAAATAGCACAGTAACAAAATCGACAGATTAAGGCATTAACTTATGAGCACAAAACACAAGATATTTCTCTTTTCAATATAAACAAGACTTTATTTATATAAATCTAAGACATGTAAACTAATCTACACATGAACACAAGCATTCACACATTCACGCGTTGCAGAAAGAGAGAAAGTGAGGAAAGGATTAGATTAAGAGAATGAGAATTTTGGGTATCCCACGTTTACAGCAATAGGTGCAATTGCATAAACCTGAACAATCATCAATCACATATTTAACACTCGCATTGACTTTTTCAATGAGGCTAAAATTACATTAAAATGACACCAGCACAGCAAAAGTCTGGGGTTTGTACTTGCATAGCTTTTGTGTTTAAAGGATTCCCTTTGTCCTCCGTCTTTGCAGGAAAGGGTTTCTCCGTGGTGGCTGATTGGCTTAGAGTTCAGGAGTCGTTGAAGTGGGCGTTGGCTCGTCGCTGGCCCTGCAGAGTTTTGGGCTGGTTTCCGCTGGCAAACGTAACTTAGCACACGAACTCACGGAAAGAAAATAAACAAAAGTAAAAGAATAAAAGGACGTAAAGAGACTCGGTGGTTTTTCTTCTCATCATGGTCGCAACTGGCTGGGTGTGGTCCAGAGCTGAAGAGAGAGTCAGTAGATGGCATTCTCAAGAGAGTGCATTTTCCGGAGAGAGAGAGAGTTCCAAGAGGACGGAGCATTCAAGCGCGCGAGGAGAAGTTAAGAGAGAGTTAAGAGCGCGTTAAGAGGGGGTGTCCTAGTATTTATTCTCGGCCTTTTAGGGACCTCCCAATGGTTGTCTTGACCAATTAGATCCCATGCTGGCTCTTTGTTTCTTCACCCACTCAATAGATCAACATGTCATGTTCAGTCACATTGCTCGAATCTTACATTCTCTTGCAAAATATCCTTTTGAATGTGATTTCTATAACCAGAATATGATGCATTTGACAGGAAATCCATCAAAAGAAATGATTAAAGCTATACTTATGACACTCATACATACCAAACATGACATTAACCCTTAAGGCTTAGCTAGTCAATACTAATTAAAAGCACGATAAACACAATGATTAAAACAAGGATATTCCAATTTGTGGGTCACATACATAATATGCAGCTATGCATGGAAATGATTAGTTTCATTAACAATGAGCATGAAAGTATTTTAAGATGATTTTACAGTCTGTAGCTGTGATTTCTATCACATATTTACATGTAATGGTCACATGTTGCATCTCTTTGTCCATCAATATTTATTCCTCAAATGTATTACCGAATTCCTGCATTGGAATTATCATTGAGTGTTCCTTTGGTTTTGCAGGCTGTATTCAGACGGGCTGGCGCTAGGGGTCTGATTTATGACTTCCTGCTGTTGTCTTGTGGAATTCGGCTTCTCATGTTTCAACCATGCTTCGATCGAATCTTGATTTGCCAATTATTCGGTCCTTGATATTCTACACACCCCCCTTCGTTCGGCGAGGTGTTTTAGCAGAAGACATCGTCGAGCGCTGGAAAAACAAGGGCAGAAGAAGCAGACAAAACACAGCAAACAACAAGACAACACCTCCATGACAGTTACTGTACTGGTGCCGGGCATTAGGTTATTCAATTTTGGAAATTATTGTTTTAATTCTTTGATCAACTTTTGCGACTAGATTTGTGTGTTTCTTCTAAGTTGTCTTAACTTAAGAATGTTCACATTTAGTTTCTAGTGAACTAATTTGTGGTAAAATGAATCGACCTATCGTGCATGGAGCTCTCTGGCTTTCCTTCAGTCTAGAGTGGCTTGCGGATATTAGGTGTAGCGAGTCAATCCTAATATCAGACCTTTGACCCTTGCAGGGTGTCTAGGTGTTTCACCTACTAAAGAAAGAGGGGAAGGAAAAGGATAGGTAAAAGAAGAACAAAACAAAACAAAGCTGCTGTGGGTTTTCCTAGCATGATTTGCAACTACTGTTGAGCTAGGATGTCATGTGCAGCTAGGGGGCCATGCACCTTAACTTCGTGTCAGGTGTTCTAACTCTTGTGAGGATAGCTATATGTTTCTTCATGGTGGTGTATGTAACTGTGTTGCGCTAAATTTGGATATTCTACTTGTGAGAAGAATATGTTTGTTGAATGTGTTATCAGTAGATGTGGTTACCTCTGGGTGTAGGTAATGTTGTGTGTGTTAATGGTGTAGTGTATGTGTGGTCAGATCTGTTCCAGTCTGTGTCGTCTCCCCCCTTTTCAGGTATGTTAATGAAGAATGGCTCTCTTCATCCTTGGCTTGGATGTGGGCATGTCCATGATCTAATGGGGGTCGGTTCAGTAAGGCAGGAAGTTCTTTAGCAGACAGTCGGAGGTAGTTTGGCATGGCTGTGTGAAGCTGGGATGCAAACTTTGTCTCCTTTGTTGCATTTCTCTTGCGCTACCTTCTGGATGTGGCAGACTTTCTGACCCTCTGTGCTTTGGTGGTTGCTGTTGCACAGACAGGAATGTGGTTCTAGGAGTTGGAGTTCATTTAGCAGTTTGCTAGTGAGTGGGTGAGTGAGGTGATGTTCTCTGGTACCTCAGTTTTCATCAACGGTTGGCCGTGAGAGACTTGCTTGTCCTGTGTGGTTGTTGAACAGGTGCTTGTCATCTCGGATATGGTGGTGTGCCATGCGATCATCGGCCTTCCGTTCTGTCGCTGGTCACAGCGAGCATGACTCAATTTCGTAGTCATCCGTGTTCAGCTTATCTTGAAGGAACTCGTTCAGTTGGCTCATGACTTGTTCCATGTCTTCTGACGGTAAGCTGTATGGTTCTGGAGCATACTCAGCACTGTGCATGTCTGAGTAATGCTGAGGTGGGTTTCGTTGTCGCTTAACCCTACGAGATGCTCTTGAATGAGTCAGGCGATTACCTTTGGATGTCTGGTTAGGTTTCCAGTTGTTGCTATCTTTTGCGTTTCTTGAGAAGCGTGGCTGGTCCCATGGATTTTTCCAGAAGTTGGGCTGATAGCTTTCGTGGACATGGGGATCACGTTCTCTGTGCTCTTGATGGAGAACTCTGGTTTTGTGATGCATCTGGGTGTCGTCCAGTGCAAGGCTTGAGTCTTTGTTGACAGAGTTCAAGAGTGTGGATGTTTTGTCACCTTTCTTTGAGGCCATCTTCTGCTTGTTGTAGGCCTTCTGTGTTAGGTCACGCAACTGTTGGATGGTCATGGAGCGTGGACAGGCCATGACGCCTAGATGGTGGCTGACTCCAGGGTGCAGATTTCTTAGGAAGAGGCTTTTGAAGTTCACATCCTCTTCAAGGTCAGGTTCGTTGTGTGCACCAAAGTAGGCTTGTCGGAGTCGGTTGTAGTAAGCTTGTGGAGCCTCTTGTCGACCTTGTTTGGTTTCTAAGGCAGTTAACAGTCCATGTTCGGAGTCAGGGTCGGTAAACTCTTTAATCAGGACCTCACGAAGTAGCTGGTAGTCTGACTTCGTTCGACTAGGCTGTCGATCTAGGAAGTTTCGTACCTCGGAACTGGACGTGGCTCTAAGGAGGTATAACCTGTCTCTGTCAGTCACAGGTCTCATTTCTAGATAGAAGTTGACATCTTGAAGGTGGGCCTGGATGGTGTGGCCCCCTGTGGAGTTCGGGTTGAACTTGCTGATGTTTTTAGACAGCTTGTCGAGGTCTTTGATGGTCATCCCAGGTGCAGCTCCAAGGTCTGCTTGGATGGGAGGTTTTCTTTCGTTGACAGGAAAGAGTTCTGTGGCGAAGGCAGGTGAGGTTTTGGGTTGTGGCCCTTCGCTTCTTTCGCTGTATACGAGTTCTTGGACATGGGACTCTGCTCTGCTCAGCAGTGGTGAGGCTGAGTGTGGTTTCTCTCGCTTTGGCTCTTGCTTCTGCGCATAAGCATGTTTGAGTCCTCTTCTGACCATGTAGAGCTGATCATTGGTATCGTCTAGTTGTGGGGTCAGATCGTCCATTTCAATTCTGTACCTTTCAAGGTGGTCCTTCAGGGCACTTATTTCAGCATTCTTGTTGCTGATGTCATGCTTGGCTTTCTCTAGTAGCTGGTTGGCATACTGAAGTCTGTTTACCAGGTCTTCCTGGGCAGCCTTTGCATGTTGGTCGAGCTGAGCTGCTGTCAGGGCTGCTTGGAGCTCCTTAACTTGTTCCGTTGTTTCCTGCTCGCTCTCGTTGGGTGCTTTGAGTTGATCTTGAACTTTCACTTCCAGCTTGTCTATGCGACGTTGAGCACATGTCAGTTCCTCTTGAAGGTGGGTGATGTGCTTGTCGCTCAGTTTCAGCTGGGTCGTGAAGGCATAGCTTAGGGAGCTGGCAATTTTGACTAGCTCCTCATGGTTGTTATTCTGGCTTGAATCTTGTGTCAGGAATCTTCTCAGGACTACGATTATTATTAAACATAATAACAGTTCAAACGTCTTGGGGGTGAGGCTGTCTGTCGTGCCTCTCAGCCAAGTGTTCACATCTTCTCCTTGGGCAAGGGGGTCTGCAGTCTGCGGCATGTTGGCACGCTGGGGAGAAGAGAGACTGACACAGATCTGTGTGGAGTGGAAGCTTATGTGGGGTGTGACAACTAAGTGTTATGTCAGTGATTCTGAACCACTGGTGAAGTGTGGTGATCACTGTGTTGGTCTCAGAGTATCTAGGTAGACTAGCGATGTGAAGACTTCGTCACTCTAATGAGGAAGAGGGAAAAGAGACAAAAAGGTGAAAAACAAATTTAATAAAAAAAAAAACAATTCCTTTTCTATTTTTTTTTCAAATGAAGAAAATTCTTTCCCTTTTTTTTTTTATTATTAAATGTTGTTATCAAGGAGGCAAACAATATTATTAAATCTTTGTCTTAGACAAACGAATATAATAATAATTCTGATATCTCTTTTCTTAGTCTGACAGAATTGACAACGCAACACCTTACAGTTGGACCGCTCACCAGGGAGGCTGCGAAGGCGCCAGTTGCTCAACACTTATCTCTATTAAAATTGATCTCAGCGTTGCATGAGTTGTTCAAATTTGGATTGCGTTTTAAATATAGGGAGGTTAAGAAGAACAAAAGTAGGTTTGATTGCAATCAAATTCGTTAGGATGATTCGCCTTTTGACAGGATTGTATCTCTCATACACTTAGAATTGATTGATGGTTCTTACAGGTCCCTACAAATGTGAAAAGTGAAGAGGAAAGAAAGGAGGATAGAACAGGAGGGAAGAGAAAGAGACAGTAAGTTGAGTGGATCGGTCCACTAGCAAGCAGTTATGCCCGACTACGCGTATAGTGTTGTTTTCAGTTGCTACACAACTATCAACAAAAATAAATTTTGGGTAAAAGAGATTTGTCTCTCTAATTTATTTGAACTCGTAGCGAGGGATAACAATGCGTCCTATTAAGGCTCAGGTGGGTCGTTCCCAAGCTAGGATACACAGAGGAAAGAAAATGGTAAGACAAAGTAAAATTGTAAAGTAATAAACAGGCAAAATAAGCAAATATGAAATTAAGTAAATGAGGAAATAAGTAAATAAAATAGTGGTTATGTTTATACCCAAAACAGGAAGAATTAGGGGTAAAACGCAATAAAGTAATGAGTGAGTATAAGTCTGAATAGAATCTACTTAAATGGGTAATAAATCAATTAGGTAGAATAAGTTTACTTCAACTTTTAAAGTTCAATACTTATTTGTACCTAAAATGATTGTGCCCAAAAGGGAATACTAGAAGGAAGGATCATATTAATAATATGAGGGGGAAAATTAGAATGATTCCAACTAAATTTAATGTTTTAATTAAATTTGAATTTGGCACAATTAATAATTCTGAACTAGTATTTTCCTTTCTAGTAGAACTACAAATAAGTGGTAAAAAGGGAGAAATAGGGAAGAGAAAGACCAACAAGTATATTAGTTTAAATGTTTAAAGGGTTAAACCACTTTAGCTTTTCAAAACACACACTTTATTCAACCATTGGAGGTTAATGCTAACTTCTAACCTTTGAGGCTAATGGCTTTAGCATAGACTTCAATGTAAACACCACCGTGCCATTAGCAACAGCATGGAGCTTGTTTACAAAAGCATCGATGTACTGCGCGTGCGCAGTTCAAAGTTGCTCCGGAAGTATGTTACATTAAATGTTGGCGCATCTCAACACTGTACAAATAACAACACCGCTTGTTCTGCGATGTGGCGCTTAAACTTTCAGTTCGTTCAGAGTTAAACTTAAACCTTATTCAAATAATAGCTTCGTGCTGCGGTTGAGGAAACAGTGAATCACAAGCCCGTGCCCGTTTATATGGACATAAACACAACAGGGTTTCTTCGCTGTTGGTTCAAAGGTAAACTTTACTTGATAAAGCTTTTAAAACTCCCATTCAAATCACTCTCGGACACGCGCAGTGTTTTCGCGAGATTTAATTAACTTTGTGAGCAGTGTACACAAACAGGCAAGCATTATTCTCTAATGTTTAACCCGGGGAGTCATAGATCTGACAATGGAACACGCACTGACGATCAAACTATGAATAATAAGGCTTTGATAAATAGAATTGAGGAACACGCTCAAAACTATTCTTTATCCCCTGATTTATTTCCCTTTTAATTACTGCAGTTTAGCTTCGTGCGGCTAACAGTTACTGAGATTATGGAGTAAGTTATAGCTATTAGATGACCTGGAACACGCAGGAAATTAATTCAGCTATAAAACAAGGCATTACAAGAAGAGAGGAACACGCTCATCTCCAACCTCATTCTCCGATCTCAAATGTTAACTTTGAGTTCCCTTACTGCAGTTAAACAAAAAAAGGAGAGGCTGACTCGAGTTACAGCCTTCTCTGTGCTCATTCATTCAAGGAGGCGCGCGCTGCTGACGTCACTCACACAAACGCACACACACACCAGTCTCGATCTCATCCGTAAGAATATAAAAGATTAAATAACTTGGTTTATGCTCATAATTTAGATTAATCTGCCCGCTTTTCCTCCACCAATATGTAATGATAACATATAATATATATATATTGTTATAAGGGAAACAGGTCAATTTAGCTCAAAGGGAATCATTAATGATTTTATAGGGAATTTGAACAGACTCACTGTTTCACGGCGATTCACCGAACAAGCCGTATAACAAACTCTGCACTGGATATTAAAATCCCAAAATATAGTGAAAACACTATCAAATAGCACAGTAACAAAATCGACAGATTAAGGCATTAACTTATGAGCACAAAACACAAGATATTTCTCTTTTCAATATAAACAAGACTTTATTTATATAAATCTAAGACATGTAAACTAATCTACACATGAACACAAGCATTCACACATTCACGCGTTGCAGAAAGAGAGAAAGTGAGGAAAGGATTAGATTAAGAGAATGAGAATTTTGGGTATCCCACGTTTACAGCAATAGGTGCAATTGCATAAACCTGAACAATCATCAATCACATATTTAACACTCGCATTGACTTTTTCAATGAGGCTAAAATTACATTAAAATGACACCAGCACAGCAAAAGTCTGGGGTTTGTACTTGCGTAGCTTTTGTGTTTAAAGGATTCCCTTTGTCCTCCGTCTTTGCAGGAAAGGGTTTCTCCGTGGTGGCTGATTGGCTTAGAGTTCAGGAGTCGTTGAAGTGGGCGTTGGCTCGTGGCTGGCCCTGCAGAGTTTTGGGCTGGTTTCCGCTGGCAAACGTAACTTAGCACACGAACTCACGGAAAGAAAATAAACAAAAGTAAAAGAATAAAAGGACGTAAAGAGACTCGGTGGTTTTTCTTCTCATCATGGTCGCAACTGGCTGGGTGTGGTCCAGAGCTGAAGAGAGAGTCAGTAGATGGCATTCTCAAGAGAGTGCATTTTTCGGAGAGAGAGAGAGTTCCAAGAGGACGGAGCATTCAAGCGCGCGAGGAGAAGTTAAGAGAGAGTTAAGCGTGTTAAGAGAGGGTGTCCTAGTATTTATTCTCGGCCTTTTAGGGACCTCCCAATGGTTGTCTTGACCAATTAGATCCCATGCTGGCTCTTTGTTTCTTCACCCACTCAATAGATCAACATGTCATGTTCAGTCACATTGCTCGAATCTTACATTCTCTTGCAAAATATCCTTTTGAATGTGATTTCTATAACCAGAATATGATGCATTTGACAGGAAATCCATCAAAAGAAATGATTAAAGCTATACTTATGACACTCATACATACCAAACATGACATTAACCCTTAAGGCTTAGCTAGTCAATACTAATTAAAAGCACGATAAACACAATGATTAAAACAAGGATATTCCAATTTGTGGGTCACATACATAATATGCAGCTATGCATGGAAATGATTAGTTTCATTAACAATGAGCATGAAAGTATTTTAAGATGATTTTACAGTCTGTAGCTGTGATTTCTATCACATATTTACATGTAATGGTCACATGTTGCATCTCTTTGTCCATCAATATTTATTCCTCAAATGTATTACCGAATTCCTGCATTGGAATTATCATTGAGTGTTCCTTTGGTTTTGCAGGCTGTATTCAGACGGGCTGGCGCTAGGGGTCTGATTTATGACTTCCTGCTGTTGTCTTGTGGAATTCGGCTTCTCATGTTTCAACCATGCTTCGATCGAATCTTGATTTGCCAATTATTCGGTCCTTGATATTCTACAGGACGTTCTCACTCTACACTCAAGGTGTTCGTAGCAGCTATAGCGGCCTTTCATGCCCCTATAGCGGGCCAGTCGGTAGGCAGAGACAACTCAGTTGTCCGTTTTCTGAAGGGAGCCAGGAGGTTGAATCCACCTCGGCCCCTTACTGTCCCTACATGGGATCTGCCCACTGTACTGAGGGCCTTGAAAGGCCCTCCTTTTGAGCCGCTACAGTCTACGGACCTCCGGTCACTTTCGCTGAAAACTGCTCTGCTACTAGCACTAGCGTCGGTTAAGCGAGTTGGAGACCTGCAGGCGCTCTCTACTAGCCCTGCCTGCCTGGAATTCGGGCCTAACGACTCCAAGGTCGTCCTGAAACCGAGGCATGGTTATGTACCTAAGGTACTTTCAACCCCGTTCAGAGCTCAGGTCATCACGCTCTCCGCGCTTCCTCCGTCTGAGGAGGACCGGGAGTTATCTTTGTTATGCCCTGTCAGAGCTCTGAGAATCTACTTTGAGCGTTCCGCCCCTTTTAGGCATACGGAACAGCTCTTTGTTAGCTTCGGTAACCGCACCAAAGGACATCCGGTCACGAAGCAAAGACTCTCTAAGTGGATAGTGGATGCTGTCATGCTGGCATACTCTTCTTTGGGCCTGCAATGCCCCATTGGAGTACGAGCCCATTCGACTAGAGGCATCGCCTCGTCATGGGCGTGGTCTAGCGGTGTATCCATTACAGAGATTTGTACGGCGGCTGGCTGGGCCACTCCGTCCACATTTGCTAGGTTTTATAACCTGGACATACCGGCCTTACAGGCCAGAGTCCTCTCTGCTTAGATGAGCTTGTACACATACGCTGTGGGAACAATCCTGTCAGAGATTTCTTGACCGCAATGCGCTCAGGCTCTCTAATTGGCACCCTGCATACTCCGGTTAACTGAGTATACAGAAGTGGAACGATTATCCAGGCCGAGCACGACCTCTATGAGTTTAGCTCGCTTTAGCCTGAAGTATACTACTTACTTCCCTATGGGCATTTATGTTTATGGAAGTATATACAGTCGTTCATCTACCCTAGCACGGCGTGATTAAATTCAGTTCCCATATGCGTCTTTACAAGACGCAGTACGAGTGGAGTATCGATAGGGAACGTACTCGGTTACTATCGTAACCTCGGTTCCCTGAGATACGGAACGAGTACTGCGTACTTTGCCGTGCCAGGTAGCTGCACGACTCAGTCGTCGCTTCAGTCGAAGTCGACTCAAAGTGTTTCAGAGAATGCTGGGCCTTATGGCCGCAGCATCGCCAGTGTTACAGCTGGGCCTGCTCCGCATGCGCCCCCTTCAACGCTGGTTGAAACCACGGGTTCCACACAACGCATGGCGTCACGGACGCTTACATATCAGGGTGAATCAGGCCTGTGTAACAGCCCTGACCCCCTGGAAGAACCCTCGGTGGATGGAGAAGGGCGTGGCCATGGGGTTGGTCCACACCAGGAAAGTTGTCACGACAGACGCCTCCAACACAGGTTGGGGGGCGCTGTGCGAAGGCAAACCGACCTTCGGCCATTGGTCGAAGACGGAGAGCGGCTTCCACATCAACTGCTTGGAAATGCTAGCAGTTTGTCGAGCCTGCCAGTTTTTCCTGCCGGACCTAATAGGACGCCATGTGCTGATTCGCTCAGACAACATGTCCGTGGTGTCCTATATAAATCACCAGGGAGGTGTCTCCTCGAAGCGCCTCTTTATTCTGGCAGAGCGCCTTCTGGAATGGGCTCAGCTCAACCTGCGCTCGCTGAGGGCAGCACACCTGCCGGGCAGACTGAACCAAGGAGCGGATATGTTATCTCGGAGCAATGTCCCCTCAGAGGAGTGGATGCTCCATCCGCAGGTGGTTCAGAAGATCTGGAAGACCTTTGGCAAGGCAGAAGTAGACCTTTTCGCCTCCAAAGACAACTCTCACTGCCCAACTTATTATTCGAAGGACAGGGACGCGTTGGCCCACGATTGGCCCAACCTCCTCCTTTATGCATTCCCCCCGATCGCCCTGCTTCCACAGGTCGTCAGGCGTATCAGGGAACAGGGTCACAAGGTGCTATTGGTGGCCCCCTTGTGGAGGAACCAACCTTGGTTGTCAGAGCTGACTCAGCTACTGACAGCAGCCCCCTGGCCCGTGCCCCTGAGACGGGATCTCCTCTCTCAGGCGAACGGAACAATATGGCACCCTCGACCCGAGCTGTGGGCTCTCTACATTTGGCCGCTCAATGGGAGCCTACTGGCCTCCCAGAGCGAGTGTTAAACACCATTTCTGAGGCTAGAGCCCCGTCTACGAGACGCCTCTATGCCCTTAAATGGTCTGTTTTCTCCACTTGGTGCCTCAACCGTGGTGAAAACCCCTCTACCTCTGAGTTAGCGGTGATTCTGTCCTTTCTGCAGGAACTGCTAGATAAAGGACGTTCTCACTCTACACTCAAGGTGTTCGTAGCAGCTATAGCGGCCTTTCATGCCCCTATAGCGGGCCAGTCGGTAGGCAGAGACAACTCAGTTGTCCGTTTTCTGAAGGGAGCCAGGAGGTTGAATCCACCTCGGCCCCTTACTGTCCCTACATGGGATCTGCCCACTGTACTGAGGGCCTTGAAAGGCCCTCCTTTTGAGCCGCTACAGTCTACGGACCTCCGGTCACTTTCGCTGAAAACTGCTCTGCTACTAGCACTAGCGTCGGTTAAGCGAGTTGGAGACCTGCAGGCGCTCTCTACTAGCCCTGCCTGCCTGGAATTCGGGCCTAACGACTCCAAGGTCGTCCTGAAACCGAGGCATGGTTATGTACCTAAGGTACTTTCAACCCCGTTCAGAGCTCAGGTCATCACGCTCTCCGCGCTTCCTCCGTCTGAGGAGGACCGGGAGTTATCTTTGTTATGCCCTGTCAGAGCTCTGAGAATCTACTTTGAGCGTTCCGCCCCTTTTAGGCATACGGAACAGCTCTTTGTTAGCTTCGGTAACCGCACCAAAGGACATCCGGTCACGAAGCAAAGACTCTCTAAGTGGATAGTGGATGCTGGCATACTCTTCTTTGGGCCTGCAATGCCCCATTGGAGTACGAGCCCATTCGACTAGAGGCATCGCCTCGTCATGGGCGTGGTCTAGCGGTGTATCCATTACAGAGATTTGTACGGCGGCTGGCTGGGCCACTCCGTCCACATTTGCTAGGTTTTATAACCTGGACATACCGGCCTTACAGGCCAGAGTCCTCTCTGCTTAGATGAGCTTGTACACATACGCTGTGGGAACAATCCTGTCAGAGATTTCTTGACCGCAATGCGCTCAGGCTCTCTAATTGGCACCCTGCATACTCCGGTTAACTGAGTATACAGAAGTGGAACGATTATCCAGGCCGAGCACGACCTCTATGAGTTTAGCTCGCTTTAGCCTGAAGTATACTACTTACTTCCCTATGGGCATTTATGTTTATGGAAGTATATACAGTCGTTCATCTACCCTAGCACGGGGTGATTAAATTCAGTTCCCATATGCGTCTTTACAAGACGCAGTACGAGTGGAGTATCGATAGGGAACGTACTCGGTTACTATCGTAACCTCGGTTCCCTGAGATACGGAACGAGTACTGCGTACTTTGCCGTGCCAGGTAGCTGCACGACTCAGTCGTCGCTTCAGTCGAAGTAAACCTGAGGATCCTATGGCGAAACGACCGCTTATATAGCCAGATGCCCCGCCCGTTTCGGCGGGAATATTGGCGGGTATCGTCGCCATAGGTTCGTGCAGCTCCGCTGCCGACCCATTGGTTCGTTTTTCTACACCTGCACGAACCAATAGTCGTGCAGTTTCACTGCGTGATTAAATAAGACTTCAGTTCAGGAGAAAAAAGGCATTTTCCCATATGCGTCTTTACAAGACGCAGTACTCGTTCCGTATCTCAGGGAACCGAGGTTACGATAGTAACCGAGTACGTTTCTCAAGCCAGGTAGCGCATTAGACCAGGGGCTCATCTCCTGTTTCCAAAATGCATCACAAACTGCTTGAGAAAGCTGTTCTACTATGATAATTGGTGATGAAAATAAACTATGTTCAATAAGATGTACTTGTGTTTACTAACTGTTTATTCAGTTAAACATGAATTTTGAACTGTAGGCCTACATAAGAGGTCGTGATGAACTGTTTACAGTTTCCATTGGGAAGCTTCTTAAAAATAAATTTTTCCTGAAGCAAACCCGGCGGCTTCATAGCTGCATCCATGTTAGCACGTCACGTCTGATGTGGTAATTTCACAGTAACGTTAGGCATACACACAGGTTCGAAGCAGAGGGTGACACGGGAGTGAATTCTCAAGTTCACATGAGACCTAAAGCGCATCCTGTTTGCTTAAAAGCGCAACGTTTCGTTGTTATTCTGAGTGCACACAAATAAACGTAGAGTCTTTACAGATTCGAAAGATGTATTAGGCTACTTTTATCTGTATGACCAAGAATGACGGAGATTTTAAGAGCAAGTGAGCGCACCGGAGCCTGTCCTGCGCAAACGCGCTTCCACACAAACACTTCAATAGCGCACATTTCTCTAGGTTAACATCATATTGAGCGGCCATGTAAAGTTGCTACTACATACATCTTTCAGATGAAAAGCCATATTTGAGGTTGATGAATGATAGGTGAGTGTTTGGATGTCCTGCCCGATTGTATTACCACATAGACCAGCCGTTAACAATCTGTCCATCACGGACTGCGAGCCTCTAGTTCGAAGACTCGTTCTCGCCCCCTACAGTGCAATTCGGCTAGGTATACATCCGCGCTAAAATATCAGGGTGAAAGTCATCATAGCTTGCGTAGTATAGACCCAGCTCCCAACCCAACTTTGAGAATAGATTAACGGCGATATTTTTTTTATCGCCGATAAGAGTCTCACGTTAACGCAGCACGTTAACGCCGATAACGGCCCACCACTAATTATTATAGATTTTTTTGGTAAACATTTTTTTTACAGTGTAGCTGAAATAACCCCAGTTGACACTTTTTTTTTCCAAGTAACAAAAGTTGTTTTTCTTTTAAACCCTTTAGGTAACAATGTGTAAGGAAAAGAATCGAAAATGACCCTGTGCACATATTGCTTTAAGAGAAATACGTGGCCACCTGTCGTGAATTCTCCAGAGAGTTTGTTTTGTGGAAGCGAGCGGCATAGAACATAAAACCTTCAGATTCACCGCCGTACTTCCTGCTCACTGATCTGAAATTTAGGAGTAATGTGGCAGATATCGAACCTACTCAACCGTCTCCATCGGCTGGAGGAGGAGAGAGCACAAGACGAGGACACCTGTGTCCAGCTCCCAGCAGCACACTGCCAGCAGAACCGTATCAATCACACAATCAATAAAGCCAAAGGAATGCCATCAGGTTCCCTGAATTTGATTTCTTTTCTCAAACACATGCACTGTGCTAAAAGTCTAATTGATAAATCAGTTTGATTGTTTTCTCTTGTTGGGTAATAAAATCTTTAACGGGGTATTTTCAGAGGACAATCTGAGAGGTGTTTCCATGCAAAACACACCACAGGGGTTGCTAGGTTGCTGCAAAGCAGTTGCTAAAGTAGTTCAAGTGTTTTCAGCTAAAGGTGACCACATTTCTGAAATGGAAACGGGGACATTTACTTATTCAGTGGTAAAGATGTAACTGAAATCTCTCTAAAATATCTCATTATTTGTGTATATATAAAAAAAGGGGGACATTACAGTTTTGTGAGTTTTTGTTGAGGTTACTTTACCTTGTTTTGTAGGCTAATTATTAATGATCAAACGCTAAGTTATTTAAATAAGCTACAATTGACTAAACAGCTCTGTGAAAAATAGTAAACAGTATGCCTAAGCATTGTAAATAGCAAACTGATCAAACAAAAGTATGACTTTACACAAACCTCACAAAAAATACAACAAAATGTATTATATTTTATAACTATATTTAACGTTTTCATTTTCACTCTACTGCATACGGTAAACACCCAATGGTATGTTGAAGCTTATCTTAAGGAACTTTAAGCTCATTGTTTAGCATGTTTAGCTCATTTTGAGCACAAACGGCTTTCTGCACATGTAAAAAGCATTATTTGTGTCATTTCAACCAGGTGGTACAGTAAAGAAAGATGTAACTTATCCTGTGCAAATGACTGGCTTATTACAACAGAACTAGCAAGAGCGTTTAAACCTGTGGCGAAACACTGTTATGGAGTACATACAGACAGTATGACTTTAATCATTTCGCATGCGACTACCATCTTGAACGCGATGACGTTGTCTTGATAAACGCTGAAAACAGCGCTCTGCTCTGTGTGTCTGTGTTTAGCGCTCGTGCCGCGTCTCTGCCGGAAACATCACACCAATTTCAATTTAAGTGTGCTTTATTGGCATGACCAGGGGCGGCGCTAGGGGTGGGCTAAGGGGGCTGAAGCCCCGAATGTTTTTATGACCATGCCCTGTACGCATCATCATCACTGAGTTTTCATGCGCATTAAAATGATGAACCGCAGTTTACTCCCGTCAGGAACCGCCCACGGAAGCTCGTACTTCTGACTGACATATACACTTGATAATAAACTTCATATAAACTGGCCAATCATCGATATGAAGTAATAGCAGATCTTGGATCTTTGGGCTTAGCCCCGGATATCCACTCACCCTAGAATCGCCTCTGGGCATGACAAAAACTATACATTTGTATTGCTTGCCAAAGCAATTGCAGCTGGGCTGCTCACAAGTAGTGCACATTTGAATTAACAGAAATAAAAATAATAATAGTAATAAAACAAATATTTAAACCGTATTAAATATGTAGTGCAAAATGTAGTGCACACCATCGTACACACCTTATTAAATATGTAGTGCATTAAATATGTAGTGCACACCATCGCTGGGACTAAAGCAGGCTCTGATTGTCGGGCCTTTTGCGCGGTATTTTAGAACGTGCTGTAAATGTTACATTTCCGAATACTTTACCATTTGTCTTAAGCGGCTAATGAATCGTAAATATCGTAGGCTACTTTCACAGTCAATGTTTACTTCCGTGTTTGAAAATAAGGTCAGATTAGTTGTGCTTACAGTATTCTGCTGATAAATCTTAAATAGGCCACATTAATAATTAGACCTATTTCACACACAGTTCTTGTGTAATTTAACAAAACTGCAGCTTGCTTGTAAATGGACGATCAAATGTGATATTTACCTTGATTTTAGTTCTTCATAGTGATCTCAATTCACCTTTAAAAAAAATACATTAAATTGATAAAGAACTGGAAAAGTCTGGCACAATAATAAAACGGACGTAAAATTAAGTATTAACAGATTTTTTCGGCCTATGTGAAGTTTTAATGAAAAACGTGTGTAAATATTCCACAGGAATGTGTTTTTTATGTATTATTTGTAGTGTTACTGTAGGCCTGTCGATTTAGTAGAAAAATAAATAAAACTGCTCTAAAGCAGGTAGCACACAGACTCTCATTTGTTCACCTGCATCATTTATAACACAAACTAGCAGCCAAACTAATGTTTCATTCAGGGCCGGACTGCTGCAGAGAGGCTGTGCTCATAAAGCTGCCCTGAGCTGAGCACTTTCCCCGGAGGTTGCTGTTGAGTTAAAGTGCTCTCTGGAGTTTTGTGTGCTAGCAGCCCACCCACTCTGTGTTGAACACCGGTCAGTAGAAGACAGATATTATGATCCCATTAGATCCCTGTCAATCACTGCTGATCTGAAGCAGAGCGTGTTCAGATAACCCAAGCATCTGCTGCAGTCCAGCACACTTTAAACTGTGTGTCTGTATTCAGATCTAGATTATACATGACACTGCATGTTTAAGCAGCACGCGAGAACAGCTGGCGTCCTTTTAGAACTGTACCATTCTGCAAAAAACATCAAGGCTACTTGTAGACAATGCACTGAGAAGTGACTTTTCCAATGCTTTAGTTTCACATTTTTCAAAACTGTATTTGTAACAGAGTTGATCAAATCTGGATTTTTGTGTTTTCTGAAGGGAAAAAGGTATGCAGGGGTTTCAAAACACAGCTATACTGTATTTAATACATTATCATATACAATAATTCACAGTATTTATCTGTATTTCTTTATATAAAACATAGTTGTTTTATGTTATATAAAAGTCATGTAATACTGAAGGAAAAAAATAAATCCGTTTTGATTATTAAAAATACTATATAAACATACATGCATATATATATATTTTTTTTTACTTGTAATATATATATACATATATACACACACACACACACACATACACATGTATACTACTTATTTTATATAAAAATTGAATACTATATAATTATATAGCCTATATACAATACAAAAGATATGTTTTTATAGATAGGAAAACAATAATATACACACAAAATAAAAGATATTATCTCAAATGTAAAAGTAATACTAAAGCAAGAAATAAAGAGAGATTATTATTTACGTATTTCATTAATTAAAAATATACATATATGAGAGAGAGAGAGAGAGAGAGAGAGAGAGAGATATTTGACATAAAAATCGATTATATAATTATGTAATACTGAGAAAATGTTTTTAACAGACAGACTGATCATTTCAATACAGGTCTGTTTGTTTCAGCTGCTCAGACTGATTAGAGAAGTAGCAGCAAACCTCAATCCTCTGTTTGAGATCTGATTCACGAGTTTCACGCTGAGGTTAAATACAGAGATAATGCAGCAGTGTTGAGCCTCGTGCTGACACTGCCCTCTAGAGGAACACACACACACACACACACACACACATGCACACACACGCACACACACACACACAGATCAGCGTGTGGATTAATCTTCCTCTGTAAATCAATATATCTCGCTTCATCCCTGCCAGCTTCATCAGAGTGAGTAGCAGCAGTATTCAGTGTTTTCTAGTAGGGGTAACTGCAGCCTGGAGCAATGGGCGTGCCGAAAGGTGGGGGCGTGCCAAAAGGTAGGGGGCGTGCCAAAAGGTTTCTCATTGGTGAAACGAAAGTTAGGGGGCGTGCCAAAAGGTTTCGTCAAACGAAAGTTAGGGGGCGTTCCAAAAGGTTTCGCGAAAGCTGGCTGTTCCGCATAAAGACAATAAATTCAACATAATCCTATAAAACCAAATTAAAATCTTCCAAAGTAAAAACAGCGTTATTGATATTAAGAATATAATTACTTGAAATTACTTTCGAAAGTACCTTCGGAACTTCTGCATGGCGCGGCTCACTGACGTCATCACCACCGCAAGTTTAGGTCTTAGTTCATCAATAATCAAAAACAAATTACAATTATTTTCTTGAGGATACAAACGTCTCTTACCACGGTTAGTCGCACTAGCTGTTCTTAAGTTAAAGTAAGTCAAAAGTTGCATTTGTTAACATTAGTTAAAGCACTGTGAAGGGAATAACAAGAACAATGAACAGCTGTATTTGTATTAACTAATACTAACAAAGCTTAATAAATACTGTAACAAATGTATTGCTCATAGTTAATACATCAATGTTAACAAATGAAACCTTATTGTAAAGTGTTACCCTAAAAACAATGTTTTGCCTGATAGAGAAAAATATATAGTTGATAAAACCACCAAATTATAAAATTTAAAAAATTAAACCTTCTTTGGTAACCTTCTGTTAAGTGACATTAACCAAATTAGCAAACAGACACAGCTTTATCCACTAAAACATTTATTTAGCTTTCAGTTTCAGTTGCCAATTCAAGTAAAAAAAATTTTGAAAAACCATTCATTCATTCATTCATGCTGTAGTAGCAGTCCATAGAACAGAAGCCAGCAAAGTCATTGTCTGAATAGAACGCTGTGAAGATCCCCTTCTTTCCATGGCCACAGTATCCAGTGGTCTTTTTGTAGATGCATCTACAGCCATCACATCTGGTGAGCTCAAACTCTACTCTGTATGATTTCCTCACATCTGGACTGACAGACTTCCAGTCAACGATACCTACACACAAAAAAATCTGAATTAATGCAATAAACTCTCTAAAAACCTTGTTCAGTTAATAAAAGTACTAAATATACATACTGTCCAGCCAGGCAAAGTGAGCTTTTCTTCGAAAACTCTGACGGTTGATAATGTCATAAAACTTTCTGCACACTAGTGACAGAGTGAGAAAGGCTCCATCTCCTTCTTCATAGACAACATCTAGAAGAATATGTCTGAGCAGCTCTGATGGTAGCTGAATAAAAAATATATATACAAAACCATTTAAAATATGAAATTCCAAAAAAATAGTTACATAAAATACTACATAATATTAAATCTTACATCAGCAAGGCCTCCTGTTGGGTCCATGGCTGAAAAATAAATTTAAATTGTCATTTAAAATGTTAAAGATATATTTATATCTATGAAATTACAACTACAAATTACACATTCAGGCCAACATATTTAGATGTGCATTAACAGCCAAAATCAAAAAATAAATGTAAATACAAAATGTAAAATGTATGCATATTGGCAATATTGCAGAAAAAAAACTAATTTGTACATCTGAACAATGTGACAATTTTAGGTCACTTTCCTATAAAAAATAAAATAAATATAGATTTGATTTAATTTCAATTACTTTTTGGGTTAGTTGTTGCAGCCCTATATGAATTATTTTTTTCATTATTCTTTGCACTGGCCTTGTTATATTATAACACACACACACACACACACCACACACACACACACACACACACACACACACACACACACACACACACACACACACACACACACACACACACACACACACACACACACACACACACACACACACACACACACACACACACACACACACACACACACACACACACACACACACACCTATATGTGCCTTCAACTGAGCCGAGCCTACATCTTTTCCATTCTGAAGGAGACCTTAAAAAAATTAAAAATGTGCAAGAGATTTACATAGTGCTAAATGTCATCACTTTAAATGTATATAAGATTTCAAATTTACCCCGAGCCTTCAAGCAGGAGTGCACACCACCATCTCCTTATGCTTGGCATATTAGCCTGTTTAAAAAAAGGCAACTATTAATACAATGTCAAAAATACAATTGTGCTTTTTACTTGCAAAAAATTGAGCTAAGATCTGAAGACTCACCTCTGAAAAGTCAAAATCCACCCCCAGAGCAATGTACAGGCCATACTGAAAGTCAAAGACTAATTGTTTGAACCATTTTATTTGGTTATTAAATTAAACTGATGTGAGTTTCAATGTGAATAGTCATAAACTCTCCATGAGCACAAAGACTCCACAATTATCATCTCGACGCACTGAGTAGCAGAAGGTACTGTATGGTTCACCTGCCGAGTCATCTCGACGCACTGAGTAGCAGAAGGTACTGTATGGTTCACCTGCCGAGTCATCTCGACGCACTGAGTAGCAGAAGGTACTGTATGGTTCACCTGCGGAGTCATCTCGACGCACTGAGTAGCAGAAGGTACTGTATGGTTCACCTGCGGAGTCATCTCGACGCACTGAGTAGCAGAAGGTACTGTATGGTTCACCTGCGGAGTCATCTCGACGCACTGAGTAGCAGAAGGTACTGTATGGTTCACCTGGGGAGTCATCTCGACGCACTGAGTAGCAGAAGGTACTGTATGGTTCACCTGCGGAGTCATCTCGACGCACTGAGTAGCAGAAGGTACTGTATGGTTCACCTGCGGAGTCATCTCGACGCACTGAGTAGCAGAAGGTACTGTATGGTTCACCTGCGGAGTCATCTCGACGCACTGAGTAGCAGAAGGTACTGTATGGTTCACCTGCGGAGTCATCTCGACGCACTGAGTAGCAGAAGGTACTGTATGGTTCACCTGCGGAGTCATCTCGACGCACTGAGTAGCAGAAGGTACTGTATGGTTCACCTGGGGAGTCATCTCGACGCACTGAGTAGCAGAAGGTACTGTATGGTTCACCTGGGGAGTCATCTCGACGCACTGAGTAGCAGAAGGTACTGTATGGTTCACCTGGGGAGTCATCTCGACGCACTGAGTAGCAGAAGGTACTGTATGGTTCACCTGGGGAGTCATCTCGACGCACTGAGTAGCAGAAGGTACTGTATGGTTCACCTGGGGAGTCATCTCGACGCACTGAGTAGCAGAAGGTACTGTATGGTTCACCTGGGGAGTCATCTCGACGCACTGAGTAGCAGAAGGTACTGTATGGTTCACCTGGGGAGTCATCTCGACGCACTGAGTAGCAGAAGGTACTGTATGGTTCACCTGGGGAGTCATCTCGACGCACTGAGTAGCAGAAGGTACTGTATGGTTCACCTGGGGAGTCATCTCGACGCACTGAGTAGCAGAAGGTACTGTATGGTTCACCTGGGGAGTCATCTCGACGCACTGAGTAGCAGAAGGTACTGTATGGTTCACCTGTGGAGTCATCTCGATGCACTGAGAAGCAGAAGGCACTGTATGGTTCACCTGCAGAGCTGAATGTTTGCACGCATTTATGTGCTTGATGAAATCTGCCTTATTTATTATTGTTGTGGGGCAGTGGCAGCAGTGATAATGCTTGTATTTTCTGCACTCCAAGTGACAGTCGAAGATTAGAAATTCTGTAAGAATCATTAACAGACAAAATTTCAAATAGTAAAATTAGTATACAAAGCTAAATGTTTGATGTAAATTTCAAATGTTAACATGATTCGTAACATCACCGTTGACATTATCATTTATCACCTTGGGTCACCTTAACAATTGGGTCATTCTGGCTCAACTCAACCAGAGGTCCCTGGCTAAACATTTTGATCTTTTTTTTTTTTGGTGAAAGAAATACATAAATGAAGAAAGCCAAAATATTCAATGTGAGATTTGTAGCCATATTACAGGGGGGTAAAAATGATTGTAGAAAGATGACAGCATCATTATTTTATTTTAACACAGAGATTAACAGGTCTATTTGTTAAATCCATTTACTTTAGCAATCTTTTTTGCATTATATGCCAATGGTGACAGTTCAAAAATGGGGGAAAAAAAATCTTGTTTTTTTGCCCCAAGTTTGCTTGCAAAAATTAAATTATGCTGTCATCTTTCTAAACTCCCCCCCCCCCCCCCCTTTAATTGTGTCATTTTAACACACTCTACAAAATAGTGGATTACTCAGTAAATATGCATCAATTACATTTATTTGAAATTGAGCAGTTTTGTTGATTTGACACGGAATGACCCAAATTATGTCATGTAACAAGCATAGCACAACTAAACTTGTACTTACGTTCAAGATGAATCGCTCTAAGTCTGTGGCTTTGCAAATGAGTAAGTACCTTGTATCTTTCACATGGTTTAAAAACACTGGTTGCACAAAAAGGCATCAATGCATATGCGGTCATCGTTTTGTCTCACTGTAACATGTGTCTGTCAACAACAATAAACGAATTACTAAAGCTGCAAGATATAACGCAAAGAAAATAAATTATGATCGTATTGCAACAAGCTATCGTAATATACATATTTGTGGTATATTAAGCATAGATAAACATATGACGAATTACACCATGTCTTACCGCCGCCATCTTCTCTTGTCTAAAGGAAATTACGTAAATGTATGTTTACCGCTGATTGGCCAACACAGTAAAACGCCGTTCACCAATGAGAAACCTTTTGAAACGCCCCCTACCTTTTGGCACGCCCCCACCTTTCGGCACGCCCATTGCTCCAGGCTGCAGTTACCCCTGTCTCAGTGTTTTCAGCATCAGTCTCTCTCTCTCCTGCTGCTGCTTCAGTCTCATGCCACAGACATCGCCATGACAACAGTCAAACTGCAATCCAGTGCCCTCATTAGGAAGAACCCGAGCAGATCTCACACCGGTGTTTTCTCTCTCTTTCAGACGTCAGGTGGACATCCCCAGCGGCCGGGACACCGGACAGGTGAATTCATACCTTCACGAGAGTAGTATAGACTTACGAAAAACATATTCCCTTGTGCTCCATGCCGGAGACAGAAAGAACATTAATAATAGATTATTCTGCAGTGCAAACGCATTATGCAGGTTATTTTTAAATTTGTTCATTATTATTTGATAAATATTATTTCTGACTATTAATTAGCATTAAATATTGTTCAAAATGATCATCATTCCCTTGAAAGACATAATAGAAATTAATTTGTTAATCATGCTCAGGTTAAAGTTCCAAACAAGGTCTCTCTCTCACACACACACACACACACACACACACACACACACGTTTGTGAATTGTGGGGACATTCCTTATGCGTAATGATTTTTATGTACAAACCGTGTTTTTTATCACCCTACAACAACCCTACACCTAAACCTACCCCTTACAGGAAACTTTCTGCATTTTTACTTTCTCTACAAAAAACAAACTCATGCTGTATGATTTATAAGCCTTTTGAAATATGGGGACATAGGGAAATTGCAAAACCCATGTCATTATACAAATTTGTGTCCTTGTGTGTCACAAAAACACGGGAACACACACACAATTAACGTAATTTATAACATTTATTTATATATATCCTATGTCATGTATACATTTTTAGATATTTTAACATTCAAATTTCAACATTCAAAGATTCAGATCTGACCCATGCACCACAAAACCAGTCATTAAAAATTAAAAATTGAGATTTATACATAATTTGAAAGCTGATGTATAAATTGGAAAAACGTTTTTCATTGAAGAAAGCTTTCTATTGATGCATGTTTTTTTATGATAGGACAATACAGGTGCATCATTAGAATGTCGTGGAAAAGTTCATTTATTTCAGTAATTCAACTGAAGTAGTTTAAGTCTTTGGTTCTTTTAATTGTGATGATTTTGGCTCACATTTAACAAAAACCCACCAATTCACTCTCAACTAATTATAACATGGTGACAATCAGCTAATCAACTCAAAACATCTGCAAAGGTTTCCTGAGTCTTCAAAATGGTCTCTCAGTTTGGTTCACTAGACTACACAATCATGGGGAAGACTGCTGATCTGACAGTTGTCCAGAAGACAATCATTGACACCCTTCACAAGGAGGGTAAGACACAAACATTCATTGCCAAAGAAGCTGTTCACAGAGTGCTGTATCCAAGCATGTTAACAGAAAGTTGAGTGGAAGGAAAAAGTGTGGAAGAAAAAGATGGTGTTGGTCCATTGTGTTTTTTGAAAACCAATGTCACTGCACCCGTTTACCAAGACATTATGGAGCACTTCATGCTTCCTTCTGCCGACCAGCTTTTTAAAGATGCTGATTTCATTTTCCAGCAGGATTTGGCTCCTGCCCACACTGCCAAAAGCACCAGAAGTTGGTTAAATGAGCATGGTGTTGGTGTACTTGACTGGCCAGCAAACTCACCAGACCTGAACATAGAGAATCTGTGGAGTATTGTCAAGAGGAAAATGAGAAACAAGAGACCAAAACATGCAGATGAGCTGAAGGCCACTGTCAAAGAAACCTGGGCTTCATACCACCTCAGCAGTGCCACAAACTGATCACCTCCATGCCACGCCGAATTGAGACAGTAATTAAAGCAAAAGGACCCCCTACCAAGTATTGAGTACATATACAGTACATGAACATACTTTCCAGAAGGACAACAATTTACTGAAAAATGTTTTATTATTGGTCTTATGAAGTATTCTAATTAGTTGAGATGTGAATTGGTGGGTTTTTGTTAAACGTGAGCCAAAATCATCACAATTAAAAGAAGCAAAGACTTAAACTACTTCAGTCTGTGTGCATTGAATTTATTTAATACACAAGTTTCACAATTTGAGTTGAATTACTGAAATAAATTAACTTTTCCACGACATTCTAATTTATTAAGATGCACCTGTATATGGCTGAGCTATTACTATTTGAAAATCTGGAATCTGAGGGTGCAAAAAAAAATCAAAATATTGAGAAAACTGCATTTAAAGTTGTCCAAATGAAGTTCTTATTAAGCATATTGCAAATAAAAAATGAAGTTTTGATATATTTCTGGTAGGAAATGTACAACATATTGTCATGGAACATGATTTTTACTTAATATCCTAATGATTTTTGGCTTAAAAGAAAAATCGATTATTTTGACTCATACAATGTATTTTTGGGTATTGCTATAAATATACCCCAGCGACTTAAGACTGGTTGTGTGGGGTCACATATATAGAGAGAGAGAGTACATCATGTACACATACAGTGCAATTAATATGCGATTTATAATAGCAAAGTATATATATATATATAAGATACAGAGTTTAATATTGACTATTTAATCGAGAATGTTAATATCAAATCTAAAGGTAAATCATAAAATGAATATGTAATTTAGAGTAACAAAATATATATGATATAGCTTTTATACACAAGTGTATAAAAGTATATATATATTACACACACATGTACACTGCCGCTCAAAAGTTTGGGATCAGTAAGGTTTTTAATATTTTTAAAGGAGTCTCTTCTGCTCATCAAGTCTATATTTATTCAACCAAAAATACAGAAAAAAACAGTAATATAATACAGAAAAAACACGCGTGACGGATGTGAAGTGACAGGTGATTCAGACATTTAGGTCACAGACTTCATAAAGGTCAGAGGAATTGTACTGGATTTCACCTGACAACCCGTCCAGCTGTAGATTTATAACAGAACAACAGCAATAATGCGCTCCGGTTGAGCGATGCCATGTGTGCCGAAGAAAACACTTAAAATAAACATCAAAAATATAACTAGCTCAGTGTGGTTGAGAAACTTAACGGTTTTCAATATTGGGATTTTAGGTTATGATTTATATGCATGTAAGGTTTTTATTCACCTTGTACGTTTTTTTTTGCTATTCCCTTATTTCAGTGTACAAGTACAAATATTGTATTTGCAGTTTTTGCAAACCTGTTACCAGAGGTGGGTAGTAACGAGTTACATTTGCTTTTTTGGGTAACTAATACTTTTTGAGTATATTTAAATATGGGTACTTTTACTCTTTCTCAAGTAAATTTTTTGTGAAAAACTGTACTTTTACTTCGTTACTGTGGGCGACGCTCCTCTCGTTACTTCATCTTAATGCAATACAATTTAAAAATGCTTCACTTTATTCCAAACGAGTCTATTTTTCTCTGGGCAACGAGCGATGTAATTATACTTTAAAATATAATTGAATTCAGTGATGCAAATCAGATGATCATATGATCCATCAGAAATCCTCCTAATATATTGGTTTATTACCAGTGTTGGAAACGGTTTTGTGGCTTAGTATTTTTGGAACCGGTGACATTTTGTTCAGGATTATTTTGATGAATAGAAAGATAAAAAGAACAGCATTGATAACAAGTCAATATATTGGAATGATTTCAGACGGATTATGTGACCCTGAAGACTGAAACAAATCTGATTTACATCACTGAAATAAATAACATGAATAAAAAAACATTACAAATCTTTTGAATGGCAGTTTGTGTGTGTGTGTGTGTGTGACACACAAAACACACATTTTATCTATATATCTAAGTAAAAATAGACTATACAGTATATGATCCAAAGTAACTAGTAACTAACTACTTGAGTAGTTTTTTTATCCGATACTTTTTTACTCTTACTCAAGTAACTATTCAGACAATTTCTTTTACTTGAGTAAATATTTCTATACTTTTACTTGAGTACAGTTTTTGGGTACTCTACACACCTCTGCCTGTTACCAAAGTTGAAAGTATAAATATGTGTTCTTGTTATTTTTATTGCAATAAACATTTAACAAATTAATACAATGTTTTATTTTTTCAAAAAAATGCAATTGAAAAAGAAATAGTTCAAAGAGAGCATAATTTGCTTTTTGGGTTAAAATAATTGATTAATATGAAATTCGAATGGTATGACAATTACATTAGACTGTACATAAATTGAAATCTACACGTTAATATTCACTATACTCATAGTCACGCAATGCTGCTGTTGTTAACATTAATAATTGAGAATAAAGTATAACAATAATAATAATTTGCACGGTTTAATGTGATATGAGCTAACATTAACTGATCTTTAGATTTAATCACCGTTGGTAGCACAATGTATGGTACACTGTACATTTTTTTTTCCAAAAAGTTGTTTCAACTTAAAATCATTTGTTACCCCACTGACTTAATTTTTTTTTGTTTAGTAAACTTGAAATTTTAAGTTATTCAGTGTTAATTTAAGGGTCAACTGGAATATTTTCGTTGACTAAACTACATTTTTTAAGTCAATATCCGGTGAAAATTCTGATTTGGGTCATATATTCCAAAACGTAGACTAATCTGTGATTCCTAAGTGTTTGATTCACACCGGTGCACTGACACATTCACCTCCAAACATTAGATTAATCCGCGCTTGAGCCGCGCCGAATCATGACCGCGCACGGAAGATAGTTCCTCAAGTTACTGCAACTCCAGGTTTTCAAACATAGACGACGACAAAGAGCAAAACTTACGGACTGCAGCTCAAGATCAAGACCTCCTAGTTTATTTTAAGCGGTAATCAGTATTTAAAGCTAGCTACTTAATTTCATGTTAGATTGTAGTTCATATAACAAAAATGATAGATCTTTTACCTTTTTAATGTAGTCTGAGTTCCTCATTCAGGTCCTGGAGAGCCACTTTCCTGTGAATGTAATTCCAGCTCTAATGAAACGCACCTGAATCAGCTAATCAACGTCTTGAAAATTACAGCCAGCTGTGCCAAAGCAAGACTACAGGACCAGCAAAGAGAGACAAAAGTGTATTATAATCATGGAATATTAAGTGCAGATGAAAAATACATCGTGCTTTCTTTCCAATCATAGATCATGTAAGACTGTGAAAGTGAGAAATACTTGACATTATCTTATCGCTATAATAGCACATTTATATACTTCTACTGACAGTTCAGTTTTCCTATTACACAAGAACACCGCACTTATCAAAGATGTCCCACAGTTACTAACAGCTGACAGATCATATTTAAATATAGAGTTCTTTATTCGGCCCTTGACTCCCAACAAGACAAACATTGTGACAAAAATCATTTGTCATTTCTAGAATGTAGAGTTAAAGTGAAGACAGTGAAAGTCTCTTTTAACATTCATACCACAGAGATGCTATTCTTATAGACAGATACAGCTACACAGGGTTAGTCGAGATCAGAAACCAAGCTTGTGTTAATAACAGGCCATATTACAAGAAACAAATGACAATCATGTGCAATCAAATGTCAAGCTTAAAGGAACAGTTCGTTCAGAAATGAAAATGTCATCACCCTCAGGTGTAGATATAGAGTAGTTTGTTTCTTCATCAGAACAGATTTGGAGTAATTTAGCATTACATCACTGTCTCAGCATCCTCTGCGGTGAATGGGTGCCGTCAGAATAAGAGTCAACCTCAAGTTTTAACCTCAAACAGCTGCTTCCAGTTAAAATAAAAGTCCTCTTTTAATGATGTTGCTGTTATTGAGTTGTCTTGTCTAAATCGTGAGAGAAAAATGCACAGATCAAGCACCATTTACAAGCAAAAACTGTTCAAAACAAATATGATGGTGGATTTTGATGTGAGAGGACAGGAGATGGACTTCACTATCACTGGAGGAAGTGTTATTATGGATTACGGACTGGTATTTTGGCCAGAAGCAATGGGTTGAAGTTAAAATGCCCATCAGGATTTGTTTCTTACAAACACAGCTTTTTGCTGTTAACTGATGAACTGGAGTGGTGTGGATTACTGATGTTTTGACTCTCATTCTGACGGCACCCATTCAGGATCCATTGGTGAGCAGGTGATGAAATGCTGAATTTCTCCAAATCTGTTCACATTAAGTAATAATGTAAAATAAGTAAATCTTCAGCAAAAGTTCATTTTTGGGTTAACTATTCCTTTAAAAAACCGACCGCAGAAATGTACGGAGTGATTTAAGGTTTAGCTGTTATTAAATGTTCTGAAATTACAAAAAAGTCAAAGTAATGCTTTTGAAACCCTTGAATGAGACAGCATATTATATATATCCTCATTGCCCATTTGCAAACATACAGTATTCAATGATAAGATATTATATACCAGATAATATATTGGTAAAGCATGTTTAACAACCCATGCCCAGCGAAATCCTCAATATTTGAATCCAAAGACTCAATTCATCCATTCTTCTAAAAATATAAACTCCCATTTTCATATTCATACTTATTTTGATTTTTTTAGCATTTAGAAGATTTCGTTCTTGGGTATATTGAATTCATATATATATATATCAGAAGCAGTCAGAAAGCATCCAGTGCTGTAATGGGATGCAGCGTGTTTGGATGCTCTTGAAGCTGCTGTGCAAATCCAGAACCCTCGTTTCATCCAAATCAGTTCAAAACACCGTTCAAAGCATTTAGCACCACTGCAGAAAACATCAACTTGCCATCATCGCAGAGATTTGCACCGTAAATGCCAGGAAGCATCATATCTGCCAGTCCTGTGAATCTGATTGTAATATCAACAATGTTTGAGAGCATTTGGTTCATTAAACGCCTTAAAGGCCGGTCCTCAGCGGTGTCTGGCGCGGTGGCAGCCGCAGTGGAAGTCTGCGCTGGGGTCTAAGAGCAGCGAGTCTCGGTTGTGGTTGTGTGGTAAGCAGTCGAGGTGATACCAGGCGTCGCAGTCGTCACACTGGATCCACTGCACCGTGTCCTGCTGCGGGAGACGACAGTGAGCCGCTGCGCAGGGCTCCACGCCCTGAGACACCGCCCCCTCTTCATCTTCAGAGGATGATGAGGAGGAGGAGGAGGAGGTGGAGCTAGAGGAGGAGGATGATGAAGAGGGAGACGGCAGGGAAGGCTGTGGCAGCGGGTGTTTTCTAGGTCTTCCACGTCGACGCCTGCAGAGAAAAATCAGTACAATCGTGCATTAATAAATGCAATTAATTCAAAATACACTACTGATTAGAAATTTGAATGACTTTATATTTAACAAATTATATTTTCATACTTTTTAAATTATATTGTTTTTTTAATTTCCCTATTATTCAGGTTTGGAAGTAAAAAAATCTTGATGTTTTATATTAATAAATCCGATTAATGCATAAAACATTTCTAAATAGTCATTTCAATTACTTATTTTAGAATATCTTTATATTAGAAAAATGATTTCATAAATGTTCATAAATTGTCCAGGCTTAGAAATCACAAATTCCCTGATATTAACTACAAAAATATATTATTTTTATAAGTATTATTGACTTTAAATTGTATCTAAAGAAAATGTATGTGTTTAACGTTTATTGTAGAATTCCCTGATATTTTATATTAACACAATTAATTATAAAATATACTCAATATTAGAAATATTAATGACTTTAAAGGTTATATACATATAATATATAATACAATTCTACCCCCCCAAATAATCTTTACTGTAGAAAAAATATTTTATTAATTTCCATAAATCTTAAACTATATTTACTATTATTGATATGAATGACTTTACTGTAATATTTTTATTTCATTGTTTTTAGTTCACTTACTTTTCTATAAAATAAAAGGTTTAATTTATTACAATATATTTTTCAGGCCTTGAAATCATAAATCCACTGATATTTCATTTTAACAAATGGAATAATGAATTTGAAAAATATACTATAAGAAATATTAACTAGTTGTATAATATTTATAATATAATAAAGATTTAGTGTTAATCATTTCTATTCATTTTCCAGGCCTGGAAATCACAAAGTCCATAATATTTCATATTCATAAATAAAATGTGTTAGATGAATTATTAGAAATGAGAAACTATTAGAAATATAATTGCCTATACTCTTCTAATATATGTATGATTTGATTTTAGTATAGACACGTGGGCCTCAGAATCACAGGTTCTTCATGACTGAGAGAATCCGTGCGTATCTTTCAAGCATCACTCACCCAGTCGAGGCCTGAAAGCGTGAAATCACTCGCCTGGCCTTCTCGGTCTTACTCATCCTCGCTGACGGGGAGGTCAGGTTGTAATTCTCACTCCGCATCCCGAGGGTGGTGAATACGGGAGAGCTGTCTGCCCTCGGCCTCCTGCCAGGACCAGACAAGCAGGGCTTCTGCGGGCGGAGGGGCGTCACACTGATGCCGTTGCCTTTGGTGTGACTCGATATGTTCAGGATATGACTGAACTGCCGGTTGGGTTTGTTCACGTCAATCTGTGAGTGGCAGTTCTGCTCTAGTTTGGGTAGAGGCGGCTGAAACACCTCTGACTCTGATTTGTAAAGCCGGCGTCTTTTCTTGGCTTGTCCCCTCCGTCCGTCCTCCGGGTCTCTGCGGTTCGCCGGATCGTCTGAACTGTCGTCCTCCAGGAGAACCGTGTGGGCAGACTTGCGTCGGCTCTTTGAGGACGGTGGGACAGACTTGGATGAAATCTCACCAACGGCCTGGAAAGGAGGCGGAGTCGTGGGCGGGGCCAGAGCGGTGAACGCCGGTGTATTTAAGGTGCTTGTATTTTCGCTCTTCTTGAAGGTCCAGCAGCTGCCGTTCATCTTGCTCAGGCTGCCGATGGAGTTGAGGATGACCGTGGCTCTGTTGATGGACAGCTTTGACATGTCCAGAGCAGGGTCCGGTTTACGGTCCGAGCACGTTCTGATCCGGTTCTTTATGTCGGATGAAAACGAACCCGCTTTGGGCACAGTGATGGCATCAAAGTCCAGCGGACGAACCCGTACTTTCTGGAAGAGGAAGTAGAACTCTGGACTAGCCCGTCCTGATTGGCCGCCGATGGTGAGCGTGTCACCATCAAAGATTTCCTTTAAGACCCCTTGTTGGAGGCGCATGTCATTTACCCACGTGCCTGAGGAAAAAGAAGAGAAACCTTTTAGATTATTCTGAAGAAGAAAAAAAAGATTTTCTACAAGTTTATATTTAATATTGCATTTTATATATATATATAACATATACACATACACCCATTTATGATGCTTCAATAAAAATATATATTTCTATTTATTGTAATCACAATTAATATTTTTGTAAATTATTTGATTGGTTTATTTAATGTCTATGATTGTGTGTATATAAAGATACAAATTATACATATATAAACACCTATTATATATGATTTAATACAAAAAATATAGAAATAATCATTAAAATAGTTGTCTATATTTGTATATATATATATATATATATATATATATATATGTGTGTGTGTGTGTGTGTGTGTGTGCATATGTGTATATATGAAGTGAAGTGACGTGTGGCCCATATGGTGACCCATACTCGGAATTTATGCTCTGCATTTAATCCATCCAAGTGCACACACACACCGTGAACACACACACACCGTGAACACACACACACCGTGAACACACACCGTGAACACACACACACCGTGGACACACACACACCGTGAACACACACACACCGTGAACACACACACACCGTGAACACACACACACCGTGAACACACACCCGCAGCAGTGGGCAGCTAATGCTGCGGTACCCGGGGAGCAGTTGGGGGTTCGGTGCCTTGCTCAAGGGTCTCACCTCAGTCGTGGTATTGAAGGTGGAAGAGAGAACATTCACCCCCCCACCTACAATTCCTGCCGGACCTGAGACTTGAACCAGCGACCTTCGGGTTACAAGTCTGCCCCAATATATATATACATACATATATAACTGCTTAATACATATCAAAATACATTAACGTCAATATAATAAATGAATGTGCAATACACACCATAACTGCTGCGATCCTTCACTTGCACTTTCCAGCTCTCTTCTCCAGAGGCATCAGTTTCTCTTTCCACGTGGAGCTCTGCATGGATACGGGACACGATCATGGACTCCAGGGTGACGTCACACAGCTCCGTGGCCCGTCCCAAACGAAACACACACTGGGCCAGTGCGGGCCGGAAAGTGTACAGGTCACGGACAGAGTCTGACGACGCATTCCCCTGAGCGTTACTATCGTTTGTGTCAGACAAACCAATCCTCAACAACTGAAAACACGGCTGGACTCCTGAAGACATTTTGACTTTCCACAAATAACGGTTCAGGAAAAACCACAACACAGCCGGCAAACCACCTCTCACATAACACCGAGATAAACGTCCTCCATTGAAGAGCCTCCTCTCAGAAAGACCCAAATATGACCCTTACAAGAGTTATTAAACCCAGTACATTAAATATGACATACTAAAAAATATTACAATAATTAGAGGACAAACTAAAATGCTGCAGCACAGGTGGATGAAATATTAAAAGAGGATTTGTAGTGGCCAGATGCTCAATCGCTGGTCTTCATTCTGTAAAACAGAACAATACAGGGATTTAGTGCCATTAATGTCTTTACTGCAATTTATTTGATTAATTATACAAGTGCATATTACAGTATAATGTATAACTATATTACATTGAACATTACACTAATTATTTCAATATTTAAATTGTATGCATTACTCTTTAATACAAAATATATTAAAGGAGGGCATGTAAGAAATATTTTGTATATATTGAATACATGTGATATATATATAACACACACAAACGTGTTATATATATCATAACACACACATTTCTTTACATTGACATTTAATAGCGTCCGAATAGCAGCGTCAGACAGCTGCACGTCGTCTATGACTCTCACTGTGCACTGTAGACGAGACTTTCCTTCCAGCACTATACATCATATACGAATCATAGTTTAGAAACAGTGGCAAAAAGTGCAAAGCATGTAGATAAAGCAGACATGTGTTTGTTATCGATATTTCTACAGTCGCTGGAGCAAATGTACGGCTTGTGCAGGCAGAGCAGTGACCGCTGGCGCATAGAAACACATTCACACAAAGCGAGCCGAAAACAGCTGCTTTACAAACACAAACATTTCATTTCGTCGAACATTTCGATGATAAAGCGCTTACACAAGCATGACATACCTAAAATATGAAGGTACATGTTTTGTAAAACGCCACGCAAGTCTTTTATTTGTGCTCCGTGGTGAATCTTATCGCGTCCTCTCCCCAGGAAGTGCTTTGAAATTTGGCGCGCCAGGAGCAGGACGAGTTTCCTTGCGCGAAAATCTACGCCACTTCCGTCCATGTTGTCAAGGAGACCGTCAACGAAGACTGACAATACAAAGCGTTAGTAACCATATTATCTTTCTTTTCTTTTACATTATCATTACGTTTATTTAATAACTGTCACACGCTGTAATTATTAAATGTAATAATTATTAAATATATATATATATATTATTTTTGATTTAATAATTATTACATTTAATAATTACAGTGTGTGACGGTTATTAAATAAACACTATTATTATGTAAAAAAGATAATAGTTACAAACTCTTCGCATTTTCATTCTTCATTGACGCTGTAATTATTAAATGTAATAATTATTAAATGAAAACAACTTATACAGATATATAAATATAATTAATTTATATATATATAATTTATTATTTTAACATTTAATAAATATACTCATAAATATACTTTGATTATGTAATCCATATTACATGTAATGCTCATAATCAGATTACAGTTATAATAATTATGTTATATCTGTAACGTTTTGATGTGTTTAGCATTCAATAAATCAAGCTATGAATAAATATTAGTAATGCCTAAATAATTCATAGGATAATTTCTGAATAGTAATAATTAAGCATCACTGAGAAAAAAAGACAAGAACATAACCATGGCACTTTTAAAGTCATAGTTTTATTTTCATCTTTCATTCAAGAGAGCAAATCAAAGTTAAACTATGAAGCCACATGTAATACTAAACGAACAAAGCCGCTAAAAACAAGATCCTCTGCGCCACACTCAGTACATGACGTGAAGTATAGTTAATATTCATGTTTTTATAGAAGTCTGTTATCAGCTGTGAGAGATGCTAGTGTGAACGAGGAAAACACCAAATCATGTTCATAATCACATGTTTTCTAAGAAAGCGTTCTCCTGAGAACAACCCCTGCATGTAAGCTGACAAGAGATCAATTCAAGAATGAAATAACACACACAGTCCTGAGCTCGATTCATTATGGGATGCCAGCACCTGTGTAAACCCCTGATCAAACCTGAGCGGTTCCTGGACCACACAAAAACATCGTTTCTTATGCACAATTATGATTTATTCAGCTCAAAATACTCAGAGTAAAGTTCCCTTCACCAAACAATGACCTTTATAAATCTGAATCATGCGTTTGTTCAAGGATAATCACGCTAAACTGTATTTACATGATTTCTGTCCCAGTAAGAAACAGAAAAAAGACCAGTTTTGATTTTGTTGTGCTCAGTTACACCTGAGGATTGGAAACGGTTTTCTGTTCAAGATTGTAAATTGCATAATCATAAATCTGACATCCATTTTTTACCAAAATAAACCAAAATCTAAAACATTTCTATATTAGCTGCTAAAATAACACGGACATTAAAAATACTTCTCATCAGAGACAAAGTAATGCAATGCAATCAAATCTGATTTCTAACAGGCAACGTCTAGTTCAGCATGCTTCTGTGATGCTTTTAGATGCGTATATATGAGATCTATGACATCAGCGCATATATAAAGAGAGGAGAATTAATAAGTAGCAATAGTGTCAGATACATTTTTCTTGAGTTTTGCATGATCAAAATCATTCTCAAGTGCAAAGATTGAGTTAAAGCAGGGTTTCTGCAGGTTTCACGAAGGTCAAATGAAGACCAGGTAAAGAATATGTGAGGAATGCATTGAAGGGAATTCATCAGTGTGTTCTCTAATGCTCGATGAGTTATATTAAAATCACTTCAAAGTTTGAAAATACAACCTTTTTGGAAATAACTTACTGTCAAACTGCAAAAAAAGTGCTGTCCTTTTTTCCAGTGCAAATGTGTGAAGAGTCCCAAATCAAGATATTTACTTGAGATACAGATGACATAAGGTACGTCTTGTTTTCTGAGATAATGATCAAAATAAAGTGAGTTAGTGATTAAAACAAAACAAACGTCTGACAATGGTGTCGGAAAAAATCACTCAATTCAAAGGAGAAATACATTCCACTGACATATTTGTTCTGGTTTTAAGCATAAACTCACTTCATTTTGTTCAATCTCTTAAAAAACTAGGCTTGATTTTTGTCAATGTACCTTGATTTAAGAATGTTTAGGTATTTGAGCTGGAATACAAGACAAAAATACTGAGAAAGATATTATTTATTTTGCAGTGTATGCAACATTTAATGCCACGACTTTGTGAATTCAAGATTTCGCTTCAGATTTAAGACTTTTTAAGGCCTTCATTTGTGGAAAATCAAATAAAACCCATTTTTATGGCCTGCAGAAACCCTGTACATGTTTCTCTTTTTTTATGTCATTCATTTCTTTAGAAGCCGTGTCTTATTTGAAGAAAAAAGCATGAGAATCCAGCAATCATTGGATATTATTGATCATTAACATGCAATACATCTATATACAGAAGTGTGTGTGTATGTTTGCTGCACCTACCCTGTACGTGTGTACGTGTGCGTGTGCATGTGTGTGTGTGTGTGTGTGTGTGTGTGTGTGTGTGCGCGTGCGTGTATGTTTGCTGCACCTACCCTGTACGTGTGTACGTGTGCGTGTGCATGTGTGTGTGTGTGTGTGTGTGTGCGCGTGCGCGTGTGTGGGCGTGTGCGTGTGAGTGTGTGTGCGCGTGTGCGCGTGTGTGCGCGTGTGTGTGTGCGTGTGTGTGTGTGTGTGTGTGTACGTATGCATGTGCGTGTGAGTGTGTGTGTGCGCGTGTGCGTGCGTGTATGTTTGCTGCACCTACCCTGTACGTGTGTACGTGTGCGTGTGTGTGTGTGCGTGTGTATGTTGATGTGTGCTTGTGTGTGTGTTTGAGTGTATGTGTTTGAGTGTGTGTGAGGGCATCCAGCCTCATTCCTGAAACATGAGCAGAGCAAATGTATCAAAATCAATCATAAGACCATTCATACAGAAAATGTTGCAGTGAATTGGACTTTGAATTTAAGAATGTTAAACTGCACTGGGGCAGTACCTTTTCAAAAGGTACACCTTTGCACCCCTAAAGGTGCATGTTGGTACCTTAATGTACATATTAGTACCTTGTGAAAACGGAGTGCCCCAGAGACAGATTTAGAAACTTGTTTTTTTAAGAGAGTGAATGGTTTTACCAACAATATACAAAGAAATCTGTTTTGCTTATGCTTCATAAATGAGGCCCAATGCTTTCATGCTAATATTGCTTCATAATAACGGCACATTTAGTCATGTGACATAAGAACAAACCTTAACCAATAAAACAATTTCTGGAGTGAAGCAATGGGAGTTTAAAATAAAGCAAGCTAGTCAAAAATCTCTTGCTTGGTCATGAAATATATCAATAAATATCAATGCAATATAGAAAAGTTTTTTTTGTTTTTACTTTTTATACAATGCTTTACAATTACAATCAGTCTATCCATGTTCTGAATGCAGTCACTAAAGGCTTCACTATAAGCAAATAGGGGTTCATTTAATTCATAATTTGACTATTTTGTCTATTTTTTTGCATACCACTGTATTTACATTAGCTGCAATTTAATTCACATCTTTTGCAAGGATTTTGTCTTAATTGTGCTTTTTATGACACCCAGTGTCTTTTTTGCCATTTTCCCTTCGTGTGTCGCTCAGACATCAAAACATGAGGTAGCACTTTCACCAACAGGCTAAACCCCGCCCCTGATGCAAGACTCCACCCACCAGCTACAGCTCATTTTAATATTGCATCATAATACTCCTCACACATCATTTACCTGCATAAACACCTCTATCCAGTAGAAACGAGTAGCGTTAACCTAAAAATAAAATGCTGTGAGAATATTAAAAGAGAATTAGAACTATACACTCTTAAAAATAAAGCTGATTTTGCAACAGTTTCATAGAATCATCTTTTTGCTTTGTCAAAGAAACTTTCAGTGATTAGTTCTTAAAACAACCTTTTTTTCTTATTGTAATAAACATTATAATATTCTGAAGAACCTTTTTTTCCACTATAAAGAACCTTGAAAGGTTCCAGGAATGTTAAGTATTCCTCGTGGAACATCAATGCTAGCAAAAAAAACAATACGTTATTTTTAAGAGTGTATAGTATGAAAAAGATATTTGGAATTATTAAATCTAAAAAAATGTGCAATGCTTTTAGTAAAATTGCAGAAGTACAATAGCCATGTTACATGTTTCAACTGTACTTACAGAAGTGAGTCAATCACAAATGATTCAAATCTACATAATGAAACCATATTAGATATTATGAATATGAATATTGAATTTTCCTGAACTCAGCACCCCAGACTTATTGTGAATCATTTCTCATGAATAAATGTCAATGATTTTTGCAACGAGTGTATTTCTGTGAGCTCAAACCTGCTATAAGATATATTCAAATGAGTATAATAAAGGATCGCATCCGAAGCGCTAGAAAAGAGATCTTGAGGAGACACCGCAGCAGAATCAGCACCTGAAACTGCTGAGACAAGCCGTTCCTTCAGAGGAGTTCCTCTGAACCAGGGCCAAAACCCTCCACTGATCCTATTTACGTATCGGATACCTGTCATCCATGCGGACCGGATTCATCAAGGTGTTTAGTTTACCATTGGCAAGGATTATCAGCAAAGCTCTTCAAAGCCGGCGGTGACTGCATTCGCAGCAGGTGAAGCGCTGGGAAAGCATGCTTGATCTTGGAATGAATCCAACTTTGATTCAACAAATGAAGAAGTTCTCAAAATTTGGCATTTTGTAGATGTACGATCCAATGCAATCTGCTTCAGGTGTTACTTGAAGCGTCCATGGAGTTACAGGCAGTATGACTCTCTCGTGAAAGTTCTGGTTATTGTTGCATTGCTCAGTCAAATTAAAAAAGTATAAAGTCTTACACGTGTGTTTTTCTTCTTCACATGCACTACATGGTCACTCTAATCTAGCACTTGGCTTCAAACTAGACCTCAGTAATTCAAAGGCATGCATTGTGCAGGACTGATTCGGGTTTTTTTGTGAATTTTGTTGTCTTCTCTTGATTTTTGTCTTTTGTTCTTCTTAGATCAGGATTTTTCCTTGATCGACAAACCATTTGTTATGCAACAGATCAATCCAAGCAAGATGAAGTGTCATTTTAGACGTCAAATGGTGAGATGTGATGAACGAAAAGTGGCCACACTGGTTAGTGTGACTCAATTTGCTTTAAAGTGCTCAGGTTGTGGTACCATTACATGGATCCAGTGCCTTCTCAGAATGCGGTGAAGCATCTTTGCTCGTCTTCGCGTCTAAATCATTGGCTTTGGTCATTCCCTCAGGCGTCGTCGCACAGATTAAGTCGGCATCTATCTGAGGAGCGGATGTGGGCTGGACGACGGGGCTGGTGCTCAGAATGCATTCAGAGGTGCGAGTGGCACTGTGGTCACCCTCAGAAATGGCCGGCGGGACGCCAGCGAGAGTGTCGGACTCGAGCAGGGGCTTCTGAGAGGTGAGATTGTCGGGTACGTCCGTGTCACTGTCCAGAGGGAGTGAAGACGAGTTGAACTCCACGCCTGAGTCGTTCATGTCCAAGAAGTTCTGCTCGGATTGGAGGGCCTGGTACTGACCTGGTTTGGATACCTCAAGACCCTAAGAGTTAAATCAGAACCAAGAATTTTAAGACGACTTCAAATATTAAATACAAAACAAATAATCCAAACAAAAACCGATCACTCAAAATGAAGATTTCCCTCATTATTTAATTTGCTTATCTTTATGTTGCTGTTTTTTTATTATTATTTTAAATATATATATTTTTTTGGTCTTTGACCAGCTGTTGCACAAGTGGCATTGTAATTCTTTAATTTTTAACAAATATTTAAAATAGTGTTATAAACCCTAAAAAGGGCAAGCCCATAAAGAGACATCAGAAAATGTATTTATTGAAAGTAAGTAATTTAAAAGAAAATTATTTATTTTCCATCTTATTGGGACTCAAACAATACAATTTGATGCTTTATTTGTAATTGTATTATTTGTATCCCCAGACTCCGTCTTTGGGGGTTTAATTCGTTTTTTTGTAATTCCTGACGCTTTTGAATACAGACCTAAGGTTGGTCTCTTTTTAAAGAAGACACATAGCAGATTATTGCTGAAGTGAAAGCATTTCAAAAAAGAAAGTATAAAAAAGCTATACAAGTTTACATTTACAGTAATGTAGTATACTAATAGTTTTTTATTTTACATAAAATAAATATTTTATAAAATGTGATGCACTCTAAAATTGCTATGAAATCAACGCCATATGTCTAACCAATTTACGTTACAAATTTGCAGCTGACATCACAAGAATTGTGGTTCCTGTGAGATTTTGTTTGGGCACTACACCAAAAATAACCGAGGCGTTACACCCAAACTCTATACATTTTTTATTCAAATGTTTTGATGCCGTTTTCTGTCACAAATCAATCATTTTCTGTCATAATATCACTTCTATTACAAAACCAAATATGGAACCTTGACTGTCAGACCTTTCTAACGAAATCTGTTTTGTCAAGATTAAAAAAAGATTTGATTCTCTAAAAGCCACAAACTCTATAGAGTTTTTAGATCTTGATTTATACCCCTAAAAGGGCGATGCATCCCCTGAGATATAAACATTTAGACACCGATTAAAAAACAATGTAAGCATTTAATTCATACAATTTCTATCTACATTTCAATGTCCATTTTGTGGTGAACTTTAAAATGATGTAGACGCAAACCAACGTCAAAGGAAGAAGTAAATGGCCTACTTTGATGTCCAGAGAATATTAAAAGAGAATTAGAACTATACACTCTTAAAAATAAAGCTGATTTTGCAACAGTTTCATAGAAGAACCATTTTTGCTTAGTCAAAGAAACTTTCAGTGATTAGTTCTTAAAACAACCTGTTTTTTTCTTAGTGTAATAAACATTATAATATTCTGAAGAACCTTTTTTCCACTATAAAGAACCTTGAAAGGTTCCAGGAATGTTAAGTATTCCTCGTGGAACATCAATGCTAGCAAAAAAACAAAACGTTATTTTTAAGAGTGTATAGTATGAAAAAGATATTTGGAATTATTAAATAAAAAAAAATGTGCAATGCTTTTAGTAAAATTGCAGAAGTACAATAGCCATGTTACGTTTCATGCCGACTCAACTGTACTTACAGAAGTGAGTCAATCACAAATGATTCAAATCTACATAATGAAACCATATTAGATATTATGAATATGAATATTGAATTTTCCTGAACTCAGCACCCCACATAGTTGCATCTTATTGTGAATCATTCCTCATGAATAAATGTCAATGATTTTTGCAACAAGTGTATTTCTGTGAGCTCAAACCTGCTATAAGATATATTCAAATGAGTATAATAAAGGATCGCATCCGAAGCGCTAGAAAAGAGATCTTGAGGAGACACCGCAGCAGAATCAGCACCTGAAACTGCTGAGACAAGCCGTTCCTTCAGAGGAGTTCCTCTGAACCAGGGCCAAAACCCTCCACCACAGCTGATCCTATTTACGTATTGGATACCTGTCATCCATGCGGACCGGATTCATCAAGGTGTTTAGTTTACCATTGGCAAGGATTATCAGCAAACTCTTCAAAGCCGGCGGTGACTGCATTCGCAGCAGGTGAAGCGCTGGGAAAGCATGCTTGATCTTGGAATGAATCCATCTTTGATACAACAAATGAAGAAGTTCTCAAAATTTAGCATTTTGTAGATGTACGGTCCAACGCAATCTGCTTCAGGTGTTACTTGAAGCGTCCATGGAGTTACAGGCAGTGTGACTCTCTCGTGAAAGTTCTGGTTATAGTTGCATTGCTCAGTCAAATGAAAAAAGTATAGTCTTACACGTGTGTTTTTCTTCTTCACATGCACTACATGGTCACTCTAATCTAGCACTTGGCTTCAAACTAGACCTCAGTAATTCAAAGGCATGCATTGTGCAGGACTGATTCGGGTTTTTTTGTGAATTTTGTTGTCTTCTCTTGATTTTTGTCTTTTGTTCTTCTTAGATCAGGATTTTTCCTTGATCGACAAACCATTTGTTATGCAACAGATCAATCCAAGCAAGATGAAGTGTCATTTTAGACGTCAAATGGTGAGATGTGATGAACGAAAAGTGGCCACACTGGTTAGTGTGACTCAATTTGCTTTAAAGTGCTCAGGTTGTGGTACCATTACATGGATCCAGTGCCTTCTCAGAATGCGGTGAAGCATCTTTGCTCGTCTTCGTGTCTAAATCATTGGCTTTGGTCATTCCCTCAGGCGTGGTCGCGCCGATTAAGTCGGCATCTATCTGAGGAGCGGATGTGGGCTGGACCACGGGGCTGGTGCTCAGAATGCATTCAGAGGTGCGAGTGGCACTGTGGTCACCCTCAGAAATGGCCGGCGGGACGCCAGCGAGAGTGTCGGACTCGAGCAGGGGCTTCTGAGAGGTGAGATTGTCGGGTACGTCCGTGTCACTGTCCAGAGGGAGTGAAGACGAGTTGAACTCCACGCCTGAGTCGTTCATGTCCAAGAAGTTCTGCTCGGATTGGAGGGCCTGGTACTGACCTGGTTTGGATACCTCAAGACCCTAAGAGTTAAATCAGAACCAAGAATTTTAAGACGACTTCAAATATTAAATACAAAACAAATAATCCAACAAAAACCGATCACTCAAAATGAAGATTTCCCTCATTATTTAATTTGCTTATCTTTATGTTGCTGTTTTTTTATTATTATTTTAAATATATATATTTTTTTGGTCTTTGACCAGCTGTTGCACAAGTGGCATGTAATTCTTTAATTTTTAACAATATTTAAAATAGTGTTATAAACCCTAAAAAGGGCAAACCCATAAAGAGACATCAGAAAATGTAATTTATTAAAGTAAGTAATTTAAAAGAAAATTATTTATTTTCCATCTTATTGGGACTCAAACAATACAATTTGATGCTTTATTTGTAATTGTATTATTTGTATCCCCAGACTCCGTCTTTGGGGTTTAATTTTTTTTTTGTAATTCCTAAGCTTTTGAATACAGACCTAAGGTTGGTCTCTTTTTAAAGAAGACACATAGCAGATTATTGCTGAAGTGAAAGCATTTCAAAAAATGAAAGTATAAAAAAAGTTATAGAAGTTTACATTTACAGTAATGTAGTATACTAATTGTTTTTTATTTTACATAAAATAAATATTTTATAAATTGATGCACTCTAAAATTGCTATGAAATCAAGCCATAGTCTCATTTAGTTACAAATTTGCAGCTGAATAAAGATGTGGTTCCTGTGAGATTTTGTTTGGGCACTACACCAAAAATAACACGAGGCGTTACACCCAAACTCTATACATTTTTTATTCAAATGTTTTGATAGCCGTTTTCTGTCACAAATCAATCATTTTCTGTCAAATATCACTTCTATTACAAAACAAATATGGAACCTTGACTGTCAGACCTTTCTAACGAAATCTGTTTTGTCAAGATTAAAAAAAGATTTGATTCTCTAAAAGCCACAAACTCTATAGAGTTTTTAGATCTTGATTTATACCCCTAAAAGGGCGATGCATCCCCTGAGATATAAACATTTAGACACCGATTAAAAAACAATGTAAGCATTTAATTCATACAATTTCTATCTACATTTCAATGTCCATTTTGTGGTGAACTTTAAAATGATGTAGACGCAAACCAACGTCAAAGGAAGAAGTAAATGGCCTACTTTGATGTCCACTTCTGTGCTCTCGGTGGCGTTCTCCCATGTGGACTGTACGGTGGACTCCTCTGTGAATCTAGTATAAACTTCATGAACCACCTGAAAAACATCATTACACACATGTGAATTAGCTTACTGTGCTGTGGATGGGCATGTGCTCACAGGGGAATACAATCATAGCAAGGGCCTTTTCACACTAGAGCATGTGGTTTGAACCAGAGTCCATTTGACAAGATTAGTTTGTTGGGTGTGAAATCTGTTTTCTAATTCGTGCACGATTCTACTTGAACATGGGAATCTGATGTACATGTTATGAAGTGAACTGCTATTGATAGTAGAATGAATTCAGACAAATCTGAACTTGTTCCAATATGAAAAAGCGGCCTGATTTACCTGCGTTCACCTTATAATGCATCAGTCACTCGTGTCTGCCTGCAGAAATGGCAAGTACTCTGGCAAGTATCTTACATCCTTTGCTTCTCTTGCTATGACAAGATGCAAGTGACGTTAACATCTGCTCGTGAAAATCAAAGGGACTAAAACAAATGAGGTGAATATTGAGGTATATATATTATAGCGCACGCGGCAGACATCTGCTGCTGGTGATGCAAGCGTATCACAGTTTGGAGCCAAATAATGCAATGTAGAAATATTGTACGAAATGACCTCAGGTTCAGACCAACCAATCGAACCGAGAGCCTGAGAAATAATCATCAGATCCAGAATAAATATCCTGCACATGGAATATACTGTATACTGTAACATTGTGAAAACTGGATGACGCCATGGGCAAAATATCTGAATGATTCTGATGAAGTCGGCATATTGTTTGTTTAAAACACAACAACGCTGCTTATCAGTGTCTGTGTCTGGCCCTTCACAGTGTCACAAAACATATACAGTATGATACAGTAAATACAGTAAGACCCAGAGGCACACTTACCCATAAGGCGTTAAGAGTACACACAATGACATTACAGACGAACACAAGGACAACATTCATTTCACTGGGTTGGCAAATGATTAATTGCTAGAGTCTAGTGGCTATATTCAGAATTGCATACTAGCATACTACTTTTACTATAGTATTTTCTATAGTGTGCAGTGGGCTTGTCATAGTATAGAAGATACAGGCATGAAATAATGCTTTAAAAGCCAAATGTTTCTACAGACAACACAGCATGAGCGCTGACAGAATACAGCACCTTTCATTTGACAGGAACAATTGTGCAAAAGTCAGCTGATTATGATCCGATTACACAACTTGCATCTTAAGTGTTTAAAATATGAATAGAGTAAACCGAACAAGGAATCAATCTAGTCATACTCAGAAGCAAAGAACCTTATCAGAATGACTGAACACTTGAAATGGTTGAGCTTATAAATAAATAAATTAAATGAAAGATGCAGATCAATCATCAAATGTAAGTTGTACATGAAATGATGTATTATTAGCAGGGCAGCGTTACCCTGGCAACATGGGCTCCGAACACTAGGGGGCCCTCAAGTCAATTCTCTTTTGCATTATAGAGTTGCCAACCGTTCTGTATAATACGGCATCGTCCCGTATTTAAGGCATCAGTTGTCCTGTATTTTCAGGCATACCACCGAGACCATACAAATAACAAATTAATTATTATTTTTCCAAATCATTGTTTGAATTGCGACTGTAGCCACTCGAGGAAGGCTTTAAGGCCTAGAGACCTAGAAACACCGCCCATAAAAATCCTGCTTCACAGTGAGTTTGATTTCTGCAAATCAGTTTGGTCGAATGCAGAGACATGATTATTGATCGTAAGCACAACATCCAGCTAGAAAACATACTATCTACTTTTACTATTTGCAATAGTTGGACCGAGGCTATGCAATAACCTTCCTGTATATGTGAAAGCTTCAAATTCTGTCTATGAGTTTACAACTAAATTGAAATCTTATTTTCTTACCTTGTATTTTCTAAACTTTGTATGTTAAATGATCTTTTGAGTTTACTGATGTTATTCTTTTTACTGGTTTTTATTTTATTTGTACAGCATATGTTCAACTGCTGTTGTGTTTATCTGTGCTTAATAAATACAAAAACCTGAGAGAAGATGTCTTTCACTATTGTACATTAATGCTGTTAAATAGAGAAACAAAATTATACATTTATTAAATGTCTATAACTTCTAGCGCATTATAAGAAGAGCAGGAAGAAGCTCTTTTAGTGGTGAGTGATGTTTCATTTTATTTGCTGGGCTGTTGCTGATTTGTAAGATTATTACTCGTTAATATTGTTTAATTTATGTACATAGTTTTTTGCCTCCTGTGGGATTATGACGTTCTCATTGTGTTTGTTTATTTGTTTATTTCACGAGTATATCATGCACATCTTTATACAGTATTTGATCACTTTTTTATTTTGATTGGCGTTACTTGAAATGCTTTAGATTACATTTTAAGTTAAAATGTTTTAGATAAACAAGCAAGCAAGTAAATAAGTAAGTAAAAAAATACAATAATAAATAAAAATGAGATGTAGACAAATGTTCTGTAATAAAGACAATTATCAGAATGACTGAACACTTGAAATGGTTGAGCTCGCGGTATAAAAATGACGACATTGAAAGTGCAACACTGTCATGTGGCAAATCTATTATGAAGTTCGTAGATTTTCTACCCCTTTGCTCATAATTTGATATCAATTACATGACAATAATTTAAAAACACAGTTTGTTTCTTTTTTCTGATATGACGTCATGAAGTCATGTGACAGCAATGTAACATATTACTGGTGGTCATTGTTCATTGTGCTGTATCACATAAATATGCAGTTTAAATATTAAAAAGAAAGTATATACTATATAATATGTAGTACGCTAGTATTCCATTCTGAACATAAACTTGCAGCTATTTTGTGTCTAATTCACAAAGATAAGCCTTATCATTCTGTATAGCAGAATATCATATATAAACACACTGAACATGACTCTATTAATCACAGCCAACCATATGAACATATTCACACAGCAGCATATAAACAGCACACATATACACACATACACATAGATTCATATTTACCTCTCCATTGCATATGTGCATGTGTGTTTAAGCACGGCAGAAGCTTTAACACACAGGTGTATGTACCTTTATACCTATTTATTTTAAGAGTTTAAACTAGGATCAGTGCAATACACCTGAAGTTACTCATCTCAGGAGGTCTGAGAGGAAAACGAAGGGAATCATGGACAGATACACAGTCAACAAGAGTGACAGAAGGCCTTTGGAGACCCCTGTTGCGCTACCACAACACCAATACAGATTCATCAGCTGAGCACTACAGGAAAACACGACTCTCTCACCCAGCAGGGACTCCGTCAGACGATCCTTCAGGAGGGAGAAATGCAACGCAGATGAAGTGTTAAGCTAACCACCATGAAACCTCTTTCAAATAAATGTGTTTGGGTGAAACTCAGTGAATACACACATTCAATCTCACTTTACACTCCGACACAAACAGCCAGATGATGTTTGTATTGACTGATGGGGGATAATAGTAACTGGCGAGACTGGACAAAAGGGGACGTTTTCCTGAGGCTACAACAACATGATACACGACATTGAGTCTGATCGGGTAAAAAGAACGTAAAACCAGACTATAAATTATCCAGGAATTGTTCAAATAATTACAAATAATAATATAAAAATAGTGCTGTGATTGCGATTAATCGCATCCAAAACACAAGTTTTTGTTTACATAATATATGTGTACTGTGTTTATTTATTATGTGTATTTAAATACACACACATGCATGTATATATTTAAGACAAATATGTTATGTATATATATTTATTATATAATATAAAATAAAATTATATAAATATATAAATGTACTTTATATGTATGTAAATATTTTCAAAATATATACTGAATGTGTGTGTATTTATATATACATAATAAATAAACACAGAAAACACACACACACACACGCACACGCACAGCACACCACACACACACACACACACACACACACACACACATATATTATGTAAAGAAAAACTTTTATTTAGGATGCGATTAATCGTTTGACAGTACTAAAATTATAAATAATTAAAAGGGGTACATGAGTATGTATCAAAGAGCAAAGTGAACAAAGACAAGCGACAAACACAGACGTATTTTTGACAAAGTTGATCAATCACATTTGCTGAAACTGATTTAATTATCATTATATATTATATAATCACACCACTGTTCAACATTTCTGTGGTTGGTTGTTTTTAAAAAACAAAAACATTTTTGAAACATCTTATTCTTATTAAGGCTGCTTTTATTTTGTAAAAAATTTAAACTTTAATATTGTGAAATATTATTACAATTTAAAAGAACTGTTTTCTATTTTTTTTTATGTAAATTATTAGTGTATATTAGCAAGTAGATTTAAATTTCTGTACAGTTTAATGTAATTATCATACCATTCGAATTTCATATTAATAAATTATTTTAACCCCGAAAGCAAACTATGCTCCCTTCGAACTGGTTTTCTTTAAAATACAAATCTTGTGTAATCTCGGGCTATCTGTAATCAGAAGCATTCATTAAAGAAAGGCGATAGTTTTGAACACTGTTATGTACTTGCTCAAATATTGATTTCGGATCATTTTGAACCAAAAAAAGTTTAAAAGACTGCAGCTTTAAAGAATACAAAGTTCAAAAGAACAGTTTTTTGTCTTTACTGTCACGTTTTATCAAATTACTGCATCTTTGCTGAATAAAAGTACCAATTATTATTTTATTTTTTTAATCTTACTGACGTCAGATTTTTGGACAGTAGTGTATTTCACAATCTATAATATATATAATGCTTCTCCGGTGTCATAAGTCAGAAGGCTGGTTTTACCTGTCTGAAGGCCTCTCCGTCACCCTTGCCAGCCTGCTGAGCGATTAGAGATATCTTACGAGCTTTCTCCGCCCGACGGTGAACATTGATCAGACAGGACAGCAGACACACCAACAGCAGGAACGCCAGCAGACACAGCAAGGAGAAGATCGCCACGTACAGCTGTGGCAGCTTATAGGCTGTTAGGCGAGAAAAGAGGATCATGGGTACAGAAAACAGACCTTAGTGTGAAAGTTATTAAAGTGCTTCTCAAATTCTCTACTCACGCTCCACGTGAAGGTAGACGTCAGCTATGCGGAAGCCGGAAAAGTCCATCACTCGAAAGACACCCATGTCACCGACTTTGACCTTCTTCAAGTAGAACATGGATCCTTCCACAGACGCTCGACCCTCATAAACAGAGTCGACGTGCTCCGTCAGCTCCCCCTGGTCCATGACGAGTCGCTCCTTGTGGTCAGTGTCTGGGATGTACACCATTTTGGCTTTAGTGTGGTCCACGTGAAGCTTGATCTTCAAGGTTTCACCATAATTCAAGTGCTCAAAGATCTGGTGGTCTGTGATATGAAAAAAAAGGATATACACGGATATTGGATGTTGAATTAATGCACCAAATTCCTATGTACCTGCAAACAACCCACATTAATACTAATGAATTATAATACTCGGCAGAATTGACCAATTATTATTTAGATTTTTTATAATATGTTAAAAATAATACATAATAATATAATTAGTTATAGTATTATGTAAAGTATAATATTATACATACATATAATATAATTTATAATGAATATTATATACAATATATTACATTAGAAAACATTATTATAAGCTAACCATAGTGAATCGGGCTAAAATAAGGCGATAGTTTGAACACTGGCTGGTTATGCACTTGCTCAAATATTAATTTCAGATCATTTTTACTATATATATATATATAGAGAGAGAGAGAATTTAGAATATTATAATTTATCAATTAGAATATTATATATAATTAATGATTATATGCAAACAGCCAACAGTAATACTAATGAATTATAATACTTGGCAGATGTATTATTTCTAATATTGTTAATAATAATTAATAATAATAATTAGTATTATTATGCATTTTATATTATTCTATATTTATATGATAATATATATTTTTAGTTGTTATTACTATTGGTAATAATACGAATTTATTAAACACTGGTGTCTTTTATTACCTATGTGAAAAAATCATAACTGCAATGCAAAGACTCATGACTCAATGCAAAGACTCATGACTCAATGCAAACATTCATGACTCAATGCAAAGACTCATGACTCAATGCAAAGACTCATGACTCAATGCAAACATTCATGACTCAATGCAAAGACTCATGACTCAATGCAAACATTCATGACTCAATGCAAAGACTCATGACTCAATGCAAAGACTCATGACTCAATGCAAAGACTCATGACTCAATGCAAACATTCATGACTCAATGCAAAGACTCATGACTCAATGCAAAGACTCATGACTCAATGCAAACATTCATGACTCAATGCAAAGACTCATGACTCAATGCAAAGACTCATGACTCAATGCAAAGACTCATGACTCAATGCAAAGACTCATGACTCAATGCAAAGACTCATGACTCAATGCAAAGACTCATGACTCAATGCAAAGATAATGCAAAGACTCATGACTCAATGCAAAGACTCATGACTCAATGCAAAGATCATGACTCAATGCAAAGACTCATGACTCAATGCAAAGACTCATGACTCAATGCAAACTCAATGCAAAGACTCATGACCCAATGGAAAGATTCATGACTCAATGCAAAGACTCATGACTCAATGCAAATTCAATGCAAAGACTCATGACTCAATGCAAAGATTCATGACTCAATGCAAAGACTCATGACTCAATGCAAACTCAATGCAAAGACTCATGACTCAATGGAAAGATTCATGACTCAATGCAAAGACTCATGACTCAATGCAAAGACTCATGACTCAATGCAAAGACTCATGACTCAATGCAAAGACTCATGACTCAATGCAAAGACTCATGACTCAATGCAAAGACTCATGACTCAATGCAAAGATTCATGACTCAATGCAAAGACTCAATGCAAAGACTCATTGCAAAGACTCATGACTCAATGCAAAGACTCATGGTTTATTCCTTCAATAATCAGCTGATTTTCAGCTGACACTAGCATGTCAATACTGTATCTTTGCTCTAGTACTCCATATCTGTTCGTTCAGATTTGTTTTAGAGTTGACTTTAGATTTATCCTGCCAAAAGGTCACATACAATTGTGGTTTTCACTTTATATGGTCAGATGATCTTTTTCTGTATAAGTGGATGGTTCTTGATCAGAATAAGCTGCAATTTGGACCAAAATTAATACTGTCTAAAGCAGGGATCCTCAAATCTGGCTCGTGAGATCCACTGTCCTGCAGTGTTTAGCTCTAACTCTAACCAAACACACCTGAGCATGCTACTCAATGTCTTCAGGATCATTAGAGAATCACAGGTAGATGAGTTTGATCAGGGTTGGAGTAAACTCTAAGGAAAGTGCCAGATTTGAGGATCTCTGGTCGAAAGTCTGACTATGTGAGTCTACGTAGATCACATGTCCTATTTTTTTATCCTTTATCTTTCCTGTTACTTCCCTTGTTGTGCCTTTACACTATTTTAAGACTTTGACACAATAGTCACGTAAGGCTTTGTCTTTTATCAGATACTGAAACAGTCACCTCATATAACGTACACAAACACTGATTTATTTTACCTTTCACATTGAGGCAGGCTCTCAATCGGACTTTTTCATCACTGTCCACGACAGTGTAGCTGCCCTCATCGGCTCCTGTAACCAAATGGAGGTTGACCCTCTTCTCGTCCACGTTGAGGCGGCGCTCGTACTCTTGCGTGGGGATGCTGGTCCGGTTGAGAAGCAGCACAGGCGGTTCCTCTGTGGTCTGGTTAACTGGAGTGTGAGCTCCAGACCTGAACTCAAGCCTGTATGGACCAATCGAAGGGTTGATCGGGATATGATACGTGTATCCATATTTCACCACAGTCTCTAGAGCACAGTCTAGGAGAAAACAGATTAGAAATACATTAAAGCTAGGGTAGGCAGTTTCTAGCAGAATTATGAAAATAAGCCTGTTTTCAAACAACCTCTGCTGACTGTGCTGAGAAACAAAAGTATAATAATAATTCTGAATAATTCAGCTTCAGTTTCAATCGAGATTCCATTAAATAAATAAATAGATATGATACATTTATTCATTCATTTGATAGAGAATGCTTTTATAATGTTACAAATGTATTTACTGTCATTATTGATCAATTTAATGTGTCCTTGTTCAAAATTTGTTTTTAATCTTACCTTGAACTTTTGCATGCTACTTTATCAGGGTTTCCACAAAAACATTTAAAACAATGAGAAATGTTTCTTGAGCAGCATATCAGCATATTAGAATGAATTCTGAAGATCATGTGACACTAAAGACTAATGATGCTGAGAATTCAGCTGCGCATCACAGGAATAAATTATTTACAATATATTAAAATAGAACACAGTTTTAAATTTCAGTAATATTTCACTGATCAAATAAATGCTTCCTTGGTGAGCCTAAGATACTTCATTCTAAAACATAAAAAAAATCTTAATTTTTAACATTTTAATAACATTTTGATAGTGGTATATATACATTCATAACATGTAGTGACCATAATAGCTGTTCAACATTTTAAAATAGAGTGAATTCTATCCTGTTATCAGTCTATCGTGAGATAATCAACTGAGCAAGTATTTATTTAGTGGTATTGTAACTTATACCTCTAACAATAAGAATGATTCGTCTGACATCAGCCGGAGCAGCAGAATTCTTCACCACATACGTGCCCTCGTCCTCCTCGCCCACATCCTCCAGGATCAAATGACTGATGTGAACGTTCAGTTTGGCTCTTGAGTCCAGAATTGTCCCGTCTCGCAGGAGAACCCGCTCTAACACCGGATCCACCCTCGGCTTGAACAACACCTCTGTTGTGTCTAAAGCCGTCATGGGAATATGAACGTCCTCTCCAAAGAAAGCAGTGCGGTGTTCATCTTTAGCTGCAGAGCGAGGAAGAAAGACAGAGCCTTTATGTGTGGGAAAAGTCAGCTAATAGAATTCACTTATTGACTACAGAAAGCTGAAAAAATATATATATAATATAGACAAGCTGCACTTACTAAGTTACTTTGTACACTTTAAAATATATATATTTTTTTTTGCAGCAATGCCACAGAAAAACAACAAAACATTTTTGGTTACTCAAAGACTCTTTCAGTGAACAGTTTTTACAATAATCTTTTTTTAGTGTGAAGAACATTATAAAAGTCCAATAATTCACTATAAAGAATCTTTGGTTCCATGGATGAGGTTCTTAATGGAACCACAGATGCCAATTAAGATCCTTTACTTTCATAAAATGTTTCTAATAATGTAAAAAAGATATTATAATAATTTAAGCAGCATTACCTTTAATGGTTGATGACCAAACTGTAAAAAACAATGAAACAGGTAAATACAAGTAAAATAAAGGCAAACATCTATGTGTTGTCTTCATTAATACAGGCTACAATACACTAAACTGAAGTAGCAACACAAATCCCAGAGTGACTTTATATCGAAATGATTCACCTCTTGAATTCACTCTGGGTGACAAAATGATGTGAGTGGAAAAGTATATTTTATTATCTTTTCCAATCAAAGTTCTGAAAAATCTGTAAGAGTAAATGCTATTCAACAATATATACTGTTCAGAATGGTTCAGCAATATGAGAATGTGTTTTTGCTCAAGTGACAGATCACATTTCTATTAGATCAAATTTAGCTTGTCTATATGACTGCTGCAAAATTGCAATGATTTGCCCTTATAGCTCTAACCAGCTGAATCCCTTTGGACTTGGGAATCAGCAGTTATGAAGGATGAAGAAGAATAACAAGGAGACAATTCTCTCTTTTGATGTGTGTGTGTGTGTGTGTGTGTGTGTGTGTGTGTGTGTGTGTGTGTGTGTGTGTGTGTGGTAGGTACCTAGTGTATGGTGTGAATGTGTGTGTGTGTGTGGATGTGTGTGTGTGGTGTGTGATGTGTGTGTGTGAGTGTGAGTGTGATATGTGAGTGATGTTTTTTGATGTAATTGCAGATGTGTGCTGTGTGTGTGTTGTGTGTGGGGTGTGGGATGATTGTTTGTACAGATATGTTTGTCTATGGAAATGTATGATAGGTGTGTGTGTGTGTGTGTGTGTGGTGGTGTGTGTGTGTGATGTGTAGTGAGGGTTTGTGTGTGTGTGTGTGTGTGTGTGTGTGTGTGTGTGTGTGAGTGAGTGAGGAGTGATGGGTGTGTGTGTGTGTGTGTGTGTGTGTGTGTTGTGTGGTTCAGGATACTACGTTTGGGACAAAATGTCAAACGATGGCATATGAAAAGTCCGTGTGGGGAATTTTTTGGTCCCATGAGAAAGTTATAAATCAGACTGGTGGTTTTTGAAAATTAAAATTGGAATGTCTCTGTGTGGTTGGTGTTAGGGTGTGGCAGTGTAGGATGAATTACGTTGTACGTATAAAAACCACGCATTTACTGTTTGGTCTAAATATGGAAACCCTAAAAATGTATGCCTTTTTGCTGACAACAAAAATACACCTAAGAGTTAATAGTGAATGAGTTTTATCGGGTGGAGGAGTGTGCAGGTTTTTCTTCTCTGAAGCACTAACAATATGAAAGGACTATTAGGAATGCTGCCATGTCAAACTTTCCTCTTGGTCTTTCAGTACCAACCTTATAATAAATTATGCTGCAAATGTTGCCTTGGGAAACAAACCAATTAAGAAAACTATGCAAATTAAAAGCTATCTTCTATTTTTATCCAACATTTTTGAAATGCTTAAAACAGTTAACGGAGCACAGGAGGCTGCCAGTGACTGCCACACGCTGCTGCATTTAGCCCATCTTATAATAAATTATGCTGCAAATGTTGCCCTTTGGGAAATAAACCAATTTAGAAAACTATGCAAATTAAAAGCTATCTTCTATTTTTATACCAACATTTTTGAAATGTGTTTTAAACAGTTACCTGAGCACAGGAGGGTGCTAATGACTGCCACACGTGTGATGCCCATTTTAGCTGATATCTGTGGGGGGGGGTGCATTTAGAACACAACATAAACAATCAAAACTCATATCTGGGAAGATATATGAAGAAATAACACTTTATGGTAACTAATATGACACAATTAATTAAATAAATATGTTCCGTGAATTATAATGATGGTCTGCATTTAAATCGAAACCAAATTTGATGAATTCATACAAGATGACAAGCCTTGAAAGATTCTTGTCATAGTAAAATATGATAGTTATCTAACTGAAAGCCTAATCCTGAATCATTAATGGCAAATTAATCTTTATGTGTGGACATCAAAAGAGACCATATATTTATTTTAAGTCAAACTGTATACAGCAGCCGGACAGGATCTCTTTAAGAGTCTGTAATGGACACTAACCATAATGCCATGACATCCAGTCTCTGGCAGGAGTGCTTGCCCAGACCAGACTGAAGGCAGCTGACCGTGCAGAGCTCAAATCTGTCTCTCTCTCTCTCCCTAATAAGGGTTAAGCTTTAGTCTACCTTTTATAGACATCTCAACTGATAGATTGAGGCCAATATTTTTTCAGTAAGCGAATAACGTTCACAAAACACTGTCATTTCACTCACTAGAAAGTGTTTTCCTTCAAGAGAGGGAGAGAGAAAAAGAGACAATCTGCTTTGTTCTAGTCCCTTGCCAAAGTACTCTCTGGCCTCGTATTGAATAAAACAGAGCCTCAGCGTGAAAAATGGAAATGCATCTGCTCCACTTCTACTTGATTTGCAGTCGCTTTCATAACACCGCATCATTTATTAATAAGTCTGTTTGGTTTATACATGCACTTAACCTTATTTCTCATCTTAAACAGCGTAAGATTAACATTAGCTCTCAAATAATGAAATAAATGTGGATGAGGTGATGCTAAATGACTGTGTTCATAGCACACATAGCACACATACTGATAACAAATGTATAGCCTGAATGCACTGTAAGTCGCTTTGGATAAAAGCGTCTACTAAATGCTTACATGTAAATGTAAAAGCGCTTGTCTGTTAAATCGCTGTCTCAGATGATGAGTCAGAACGGCACCAATTAAACAACCAATTAATCATAAAGGATTGCGTCTGTATTAAGACGTAATTCCCTGTCGTGTCGAGAATTACAGGGTTAACAATACCCGCGGTTTTCATTGGTGAGGGAACGTTGATCCGGGCTCTTTAGCCGCCTTTTTCTTTCCATGTTAACCCGCTGATGCGACAAGGGTGTGTCGCATTCCTCTGCTGGAAACGACCCACCAAAAAGTCCCCGAGGACCCCAGTAAACCCGAAATAATTGGGGGTTCATATCTACACACATTACCATCCATTGGCGTTTTCGTTCTCTTACGCACACATACAAGCTTGAACAAAGCAGGTTATGTACAGAAACAAGAGCATGCAAGCATGATACACTGGTGCTTTCTTGTTTAGCGAGATAATAAACAGTAATGAAACCCGTCCGTCGGTTCTGTTACGTAAACGAACGGATGCGCTCGCGCTGCGAAACATTATTATATAGTACAGTACGCGCTCAGCAGCGAGGCGTTAATAAAGTCTCGAGCGTTCCCCAGAGAGCAGTATGTCATGATAGACGGTATTTGATGTCCCATTCAGAAGAAAGCATCAATCGACAATGAACTATAAATCAATATTGTCTCGTGTTACGAATACAGCCACTTCAACTGCACTGACACGCTACAGCCATTCTGTAAGAATTTGCTCTATACACGAGAAAAATAATCAATAGAAATGAACACTTTCATGTCCATATAAAGCCTTCGTTTAAATAGTTAACTAACAATTGTCCCAAAAGGTTTTACCTCTCCATGGGCTAGTTCTGCATTAATTATAACGGGCTATTAAAATGTTAAAGATGTCCTGACGCGAACTGTTTCTTGCCTCATCATCAAGAAACGCCTTATATTATATTTATCATATAGCTGTCTGAGAATAAAGTTAAAATGCGGTAAACGACTAACTGCATCCTTTAACCCTATTATTCACGTTGTCTTGTGAAAAAAACATCCAGTTAAAAAAATGTAAACTCTTAAATCTTATAAAGAAGTGCTGTAATTACCTCTGTGTATGAATCCAAATCAGCAAAAAGATTGGCACGCTAAATAAAGAAATATGGTTTAAAGGGATATTTGAGTTCTTCCTCCTATCTTCCAACCCTTCTTCATCGCCCCCAATCTGCCAAAGAAAGACTCTTCTGTTTTACAGATCGTCGTTATCTGGAAGACTTCGGTTTAAGATCGGCTTTGCTCGGATGCTGTCGTTAATGTCCGGACAATGTCTCGCACCTATGGGTTACAAAGAGCAGGTGCGTTTATATAAAGCATATAAAATAGAAAAATACAGCCTAACTGTAAAAATCTGTGCGTCCCTTACTGGCATAAAGATGGCTTGACGTTGGGCGTTTGATATTCGCAAATTAAGGGACCGTCTCTAAAGTTACATGCGATATCTAACTTCAATAGCATCTGATGAGATTGACTTACAGTCATAAAACAAACTGTAAACTGTCAGCTATAATTCACACCTTTTACATTTTTGATATTTATTCAAATAAACTGTAAATCATATGTAAACATTTCTGTTTTTCACTACCTAATGGGCTCAAACGCACATTTAAAGTAGGGCCCATAGCATTAGAGGAGAATGACTTACAGTCAAACTGTAAACTGTTCATCTAGGTGTCAGCTATAATGCACACCTGATATTTATTACAATAAACTGTAAATCATATGTAAAAAAATACAAAAATTTCACTATCGAATGGGCTCAAATGCAAAATAGTGCCATAGCATTGAGGAGAATGATTACAGCTCAAACTGTAACTGTTCACTAGGGTCACTATAATGCACACCTGATATTATTACAATAAACTGTAAATCATATGTAAACATTCATTCACCTAATACAAACTTTAAAGTCCATTAAGAATTACAGTCAAACTGTAAACTGTTCACCTAGAGGTCAACTATAATGCACACCTTTTACATTTTTGATATTTATTACAATAAACTGTAATTTATATTTTTTCTATTTTTTCACTACCGAATAGTCTCAAAAGGAAAATTTGCAAAATAAAGAAATATTTTTTTAAAACTACTGTTAAAAGTGTTCATCAACACATTACTGTAAATAATGCAATATAATCCAATAAATATAATGCAATAGCCTATAATAACCATAATAAACATAATACATGCATAATACTATAGCAGCCAGTCTGTTTCTCATTCAATATCATTTTTATTTTCTTGTGCTCTTTCCTTTAAAAAAGAAAAAGACTAACCCCAAACCCAACCTTTTGCTCAAGAAATCCTTTGTTTTATAAACATCTATATTTTTGTTTCTTTAAAGGGATATATTTTTGTCCATACAATAAAACGTCAGTATGGTTCCAGTGATGTTTGGACCCCAGCTCTTCAAAATAGCACTTTTTTTCTCCCGTTTCATAGCTGACTAAACTAAGAGACGCAATAACACGTCAGACAGACTTATGTTTGTGTTTTGAGGCTGATCATGCTGTGACACTACAGTCATTACACTTTGAGTTCATTTGAAGATTTTCTGTCAAATGAAGAACATAGGAATCAGAGCTTTATCAGCGCTCCATCCACCCACACATGCTCTTTATCTCTCTCAAACTCCTCCGTTTCCTACAGCAATTACAACCAAGCTACACAGAACTGCAGGACTGTTGTTTCGGTGTCTTGTGTGAATGCAGCTCTCATGAGTCCTGAGCTGAAGGGCTAAACACATAATGTGCCATTTCATGCATGTGCCGTTCTGAAGCTTATTCCCCACGCACTGATGTAAATCTACATCATCAACTGTTTTTTTATGTCAAGTATTAGGCTACTATTGTGCTTGGCATTACTGATTTGAACAAACCCAAAAAACTAACACTAATTAAACCTCTTATCCGTCGTCATCTTGCAAAAATGACATCATTTGGAGCCAGAGTCTGTGTGTCAGGGATCGAGAGGAGAGATTAGAAATCACATTTTAGAACAATTTGAATATTTTAATTATTTAAATATTTAGATTTAGCCTAGTTAACGCTACGGCTACCGCTACGGCTCACCGGGGGCCGCGGCCCACAGTTTGGGAAGCACAGCTCTAGGGTGACCATACGTGGCATTTTTCCCAGATGTGTCCTGGCCAGGATTTCTATATTGCTTTAATTCAAGAGTGTTTCGAAAACATAAGGAACCGATGTCATACACCGATCGGTCTGCACACGCAAACAAAGCCAACTCCTAGATATTTTAGGAAATATAGAAATCCTGGTCAGGATGCATCTGGGACAAATGGGACATATGGTCACCCTAGTTTCTCACGACAAGGAGGGCTAAAAAAAATCACATGAGAATTCACACTGGAGAGAAACCGTTCACCTGCCAACAGTGTGGAGTGAGTTTCACACAGCATCAACACCTTAAAAGTCACATGAGAGTTCACACTGGAGAAAAGGTCTTTCACCTGCTCTCAGCGTGGAAAGAGTTTCACACAGCATCAACACCTTAATAGTCACACGAGATTTCACACTGGACAGAAGTCGTTCCCCTTCCAACAGCGTAGAAAGAGTTTCTCAGTACAAAAAAAAGCCTTGAGAATGACATGATAATTCACACAGGAGAGAAACCTTTCTTCTGCCTTCATTGTACAAAGAGGTTCACATATAAACCAAACCTTGTGGAGCACATGAAACTTCACACTGGAGAGAAACACTTTCCCTGCTCTCAATGTGCAAAGAGCTTCACCATAAAACAACACCTTGAAGTTCACATGACAATTCATACTGAAGAGAATCATTTCACCTGCTCTCAGTGTGGAAAGAGTTTCACACGATATAACACCCTTAAAACTCACATGAGAATTCACACTGGAGAGAAACCGTTCACCTGCCAACAGTGTGGAAGGACTTTTACACTGAAACAACACCTTAAAAGTCACACGAGAATGCACACTGAAGAGAAGCCTTTCTGCTGCCTGCATTGTATAAAGAAGTTCATAAATAAACAACACCTTGTAAGGCACATGAGAGTTCACACGGGAGAGAAGTCTATCCTCAGTGTGGGATGAATTTTTCATAGCCATGCTGTTTAAAAAGACAAGAAAACAGTGTGCAAGACAGAGTTCTTATTAGTATAAGCGTCATCTAAAATTCATCAAATGAAATAACAAAAACAACTTATTGAGTCACCTGTCTGTAGCATCCAAAATCACCGCGATATGGTCAATCTGATTATATGATTAGGAAGTCGTTACTTCTGAAACCTCATAAACATTCCTATATTATAATAAACAACTGTGATACATAATTGTCCCCTTATCTGATTCATGTTCACTGTCATGTTTTTCCTAATGTTGTATAACCTTGTTGTACATAGAATAACATTTAAGCTTAATTAATCTGTGAAATGATGAAAACAATAACTGTATTGCCTCTACAAGCTTCAAGGAGTACAATGCCATAGATATTGGTAAGAAGCAGAAAGTTCCCATTGCTTCTGGCTTGTTATAAAATCAAGTGTGTTTCTGTTTACACAAATATGCAATAAACTGCTCCTTTCTTATTTTTTTCTTTCTTAATTTGCTTTTCCTTGCCATCTGCCTCTTGGCTATAGAAATGTTAACATAGTAATGAGTTTGAATAACTTTATATCAGATAAAAATCTGATATTTCCTGCATGAACCTAACACCAAACCTGAGGAGGAGAACATTCTGCATGTCTTCTCACCGAGCAGCTGCAAAACAGAAAGGCGGAGCAATAATTGTTTATCACTTTCATTCAAATAATAAAATAAGTTAAACTGTACCTTGCCGTTTGCACAGTATTTTCAATTGAATTTATCAGAATCGCCAAGATACAGGTGATTCCCAGCTTCCCAAATCCCAGAGACATAGATTAGCAACAGGCAAAAGCTCCACAAATCATATCTTTGTCAAGGCAAAACTATTAGCTGTATTCAGTTTACAAATTCCAAGAAATTGGAAGAAATTCCAACAAAGTGAAAAAAATTGAAATAAACTGCATCTAAATCCAATGCATATTTACAATTATATAAAAGTATGTAGCAAAAGCCACACAGATATACAATTCACAAATGTATTGTATTCAAATCCACACTTGTATTCAACAATGTTTAAATGTCATTACGACAGCTGCATTTACATTTAGCAGACGCTTTTATCCAAAGTGACTTACAGTGCATTCAGGCTACACATTTTGTCAGTATGTGTGTTCTCTGGGAATCGAACCCACAACCTTTTGCGCTGCTAACGCAATGCTCTACCACTGAGCCACAGGAACACTGTGGGAACAGATTTAAATTGAAGGATGACGTAAAGTTTTTTTATAGTTAAACTTAATGCATGGGATTCAGCAAATATCGCGTCCATGTACTCGGAGACTGATTTCAGTTGATCTGGCCTAGGCCACGGAGGGCCACACGTCGAGGGGAACTGCTCCATGGGATGACGTCATGATCCTGTATGATCCGGGCGGGGCGCCATCATCATCAGCACACGCTGCTACTACAGCCTGCTGGATTACTGCGCCTTTATCTTACCGCGGTCAAGCCAGCCGCAGTTCAGAAAAACACGGTCAAGCCAGCCGCGATTGAAATTAATGTGCGCGTGTATTACAATGACTACGGTACAGGAACAACACAGAGGAGACGCGCTTTTAGAGCGCTTTTCTTCTAGACGCCCAGAACTGAGATATAATGACATTTTTCGCGATTTTTTTTTTTGTATATCTGCTTTAATATTTGTGTTATTTATTGGTGTCTTTGACGGTTCTGTATTACTATATTTTTCTACATTTCAAATCTGCAGGATTCATAGAAAAGGAGATATGGGACATTAATCAATTTAGAGGGGTATAAAGACACCATTTCTAATAAGTACTAGAAATGAATGGTCAGTTCTTATACAGGACATCCCATACTATATGCACACCTCATATGAAACCATATTACTGCAGCGTTTTCAAGAAATGAGACATTATTCGATTTAGAGGACTATAAAGACACAATTTCTAATAAGTACTAGAAATTAATGGTCAGTTCTTATATAGGACGTCCCATACTATAAGCACAACCTCATATGAAACCATTTTACTGCAGCATTTTTGAGATATGGGACATTAATAAATTTTAAAGAGCTATAAAGACCTAATTTCTAATAAGTACACAAAATGAATGGTCAGTTCTTATATGGGACACCCCATACTATAAGCACACCTCATATGAAACCATATTACTGCAGCGTTTTTGAGATAAGGAACATTAATACATTTAGAGGGGTATAAAGACACCATTTCTAATAAGTACTAGAAATTAATGGTCAGTTCTTATATAGGACAACCCATACTATATTCACACCTCATATGAAACCATTTTACGGCAGCATTTTTGAGATATGGGACATTACTACACTTTAGAGAGCTATAAAGACCCCATTTCTAATAAGTACAAGAAATGAATGGTCAGTTCTTATACAGGACATCCCATACTATATGCACACCTCATATGAAACCATATTACTGCAGCGTTTTCAAGAAATGAGACATTATTCGATTTAGAGGACTATAAAGACACAATTTCTAATAAGTACTAGAAATTAATGGTCAGTTCTTATATAGGACGTCCCATACTATAAGCACACCTCATATGAAACCATATTACTGCAGCGTTTTTGAGATATGGGACATTACTACACTTTAGAGAGCTATAAAGACCCCATTTCTAATAAGTACAAGAAATGAATGGTCAGTTCTTATACAGGACATCCCATACTATATGCACACCTCATATGAAACCATTTTACTGCAGCATTTTTGAGATATGGGACATTAATACATTTAGAGGGGTATAAAGACACCATTTCTAATAAGTACTAGAAATGAATGGTCAGTTCTTATACAGGACATCCCATACTACATGCACACCTCATATGAAACCATTTTACTGCAGCGTTTTCCATAAATGGGACATTATTCGATTTAGAGCACTATAAGGACACAATTTCTAATAAGTACTAGAAATTAATGGTCAGTTCTTATACAGGACATCCCATACTATATGCACAACCTCATATGAAACCATTTTTCTGCAGCATTTTTGAAATATGGGACATTAATAAATTTTAAAGAGCTATAAAGACCTAATTTCTAATAAGTACACAAAATGAATGGTCAGTTCTTATATGGGACACCCCATACTATAAGCACACCTCATATGAAACCATATTACTGTAGCGTTTTTGAGATAAGGAACATTAATACATTTAGAGGGGTATAAAGACACCATTTATAATAAGTACTAGAAATTAATGGTCAGTTCTTATATAGGACAACCCATACTATATTCACACCTCATATGAAACCATTTTACTGCAGCATTTTTGAGATATGGGACATTACTACACTTTAGAGAGCTATAAAGACCCCATTTCTAATAAGTACAAGAAATGAATGGTCAGTTCTTATACAGGACATCCCATACTATATGCACACCTCATATGAAACCATATTACTGCAGCGTTTTCAAGAAATGAGACATTATTCGATTTAGAGGACTATAAAGACACAATTTCTAATAAGTACTAGAAATTAATGGTCAGTTCTTATATAGGACGTCCCATACTATAAGCACACCTCATATGAAACCATATTACTGCAGCGTTTTTGAGATATGGGACATTAATACATTTAGAGGGGTATAAAGACACCATTTCTAATAAGTACTAGAAATGAATGGTCAGTTCTTATACAGGACATCCCATACTACATGCACACCTCATATGAAACCATTTTACTGCAGCGTTTTCCATAAATGGGACATTACTCGATTTAGAGGACTATAAAGACACAATTTCTAATAAGTACTAGAAATTAATGGTCAGTTCTTATACAGGACATCCCATACTATATGCAAAACCTCATATGAAACCATTTTACTGCAGCATTTTTGAGATATGGGACATTAATACATTTTAAAGAGCTATAAAGACCTAATTTCTAATAAGTACACAAAATGAATGGTCAGTTCTTATATGGGACACCCCATACTATAAGCACACCTCATATGAAACCATATTACTGCAGCGTTTTTGAGATAAGGAACATTAATACATTTAGAGGGGTATAAAGACACCATTTATAATAAGTACTAGAAATTAATGGTCAGTTCTTATATAGGACAACCCATACTATATTCACACCTCATATGAAACCATTTTACTGCAGCATTTTTGAGATATGGGACATTACTACACTTTAGAGAGCTATAAAGACCCCATTTCTAATAAGTACAAGAAATGAATGGTCAGTTCTTATACAGGACATCCCATACTATATGCACTCCTCATATGAAACCGTTTTACTGCAGCGTTTCTGAGATAAGAGACATTATTAAATTTAGAGGGGTATAAAGACACCATTTCTAATAAGAACAAGAAATTAATGGTCAGTTCTTATATGGGATATCCCATACTACATGCACACCTCATATGAAACCGTTTTACTGCAGCGTTTCTGAGATATGGGACATTACTACACTTTAGAGAGCTATAAAGACCCCATTTCTAATAAGTACAAGAAACGAATGGTCAGTTCTTATACAGGACATCCCATACTATATGCACTCCTCATATGAAACCATTTTACTGCAGCGTTTCTGAGATATGGGACATTAATACATTTTAAAGAGCTATAAAGACCTAATTTCTAATAAGTACACGAAATGAATGGTCAGTTCTTATATGGGACGTCCCATACTATATGCACTCCTCATATGAAACCATTTTACTGCAGCATTTTTGAGATATGGGACATTAATACATTTTGAGGACTATAAAGACACCATTTCTAATAAGTACTAGAAATTAATGGTCAGTTCTTATAGAGGACATCCCATACTATATGCACACCTCATATGAAACCACTTTACTGCAGCGTTTCTGAGATATGGGACATTACTACAATTTAGAGAGCTATAAAGACCCCATTTCTAATAAGTACAAGAAATGAATGGTCAGTTCTTATACAGGACATCCCATACTATATGCACACCTCATATGAAACCATTTTACTGCAGCTTTTTTAAGATATGGGACATTAATACATTTTGAGGACTATAAAGACACCATTTCTAATAAGTACAAGAAATTAATGGTCAGTTCTAATATAGGACATCCCATACTACATGCACACCTCATATGAAACCATTTTACTGCAGCGTTTTCCATAAATGGGACATTATTCGATTTAGAGGGGTATAAAGACACCATTTCTAATAAGTGCAAGAAATTAATGGTCAGTTCTAATATAGGACATCCCATACTACATGCACACCTCATATGAAACCATTTTACTGCAGCGTTTCTGAGATATGGGACATTAATACATTTAGAGGGGTATAAAGACACCATTTCTAATAAGTACAAGAAATTAATGGTCAGTTCTTATATGGGACATCCCATACTATATGCACTCCTCATATGAAACCATTTTACTGCAGCGTTTCTGTGATATGGGACATTACTACACTTTAGAGAGCTATAAAGACCCCATTTCTAATAAGTACTAGAAATTAATGGTCAGTTCTTATACAGGACATCCCATACTTTATGCACACCTCATATGAAACCATTTTACTCAGAAACGCTGCAGTAAAATGGTTTCATATGAGGAGTTCATATAGTATGGGATGTCCTCTATAAGAACTGTCCATTCTTTTCTTGTACTTATTAGAAACTGGGTGTTTATACCCCTCTAAATCAAATAATGTCCCATATCTCGAAAACGCTGCAGTAAAATGGTTTCATATGAGGAGTGCATATAGTATGGGACGTCCCATATAAGAACTGTCCATTCTTTTCTTGTACTTATTAGAAACTGGGTGTTTATACCCCTCTAAATCAAATAAAGTCCCATATCTCGAAAATGCTGCAGTAAAATGGTTTCATATGAGGTGTGCATGTAGTATGGGATGTCCTATATTTAGAACTAAGACCATTAATTTCTATAGTACTTATTAGATAATGGTGTCTTTATGGCCCCTCTAAATCGAACTAATGTCCCATTTTATGGAAAACGCTGCAGTAAAATGGTTTCATATGAGGTGTGCATGTAGTATGGGATGTCCTATATAAGAACTGACCATTAATTTCTTGTACTTATTAGAAATGGTGTCTTTATACCCTCTAAATCGAATAATGTCCCATTTATGGAAAACGCTGCAGTAAAATGGTTTCATATGAGGTGTGCATATAGTATGGGATGTCCTCTATAAGAACTGACCATTATTTTCTAGTACTTATTCGAAATGGTGTCTTTATAGTCCTCAAAATGTATTAATGTCCCATATCTCGAAAACGCTGCAGTAAAATGGTTTCATATGAGGAGTGCATATAGTATGGGATGTCCCATATAAGAACTGACCATTAATTTCGTGTACTTATTAGAAATGGTGTCTTTATAGTCCTCAAAATGTATTAATGTCCCATATCTCAAAAATGCTGCTGTAAAATGGTTTCATATGAGGTGTGCATATAGTATGGGATGTCCTATATAAGACCTGACCATTATTTATTGTACTTATTAGAAATGGGGTCTTTATAGCTCCTCTAAAGTCGAATAATGTCCCATATCTCATGGAAACGCTGCAGTAAAATGGTTTCATATGAGGTGTGCATGTAGTATGGGATGTCCTCATATAAGAACTGACCATTCATTTCTAGTACTTATTAGAAATGGTGTCTTTATAGCTCCTCAAAATGTAATAATGTCCCAATTTCTCGAAAACGCTGCAGTAAAATGGTTTCATATGAGGAGTGCATATAGTATGGGATGTCCTATATAAGAACTGACCATTCTTTCGTGTACTTATTAGAAATGGTGTCTTTATAGTCCTCAAAATGTATTAATGTCCCATATCTCAAAAACGCTGCAGTAAAATGGTTTCATATGAGGTGTGCATATAGTATGGGATGTCCTCTATAAGAACTGACCATTCATTTCTTGTACTTATTAGAAATGGGGTCTTTATAGCTCTCTAAATGTAGTAATGTCCCATATCTCAGAAACGCTGCAGTAAAATGGTTTCATATGAGGTGTGCATGTAGTATGGGATGTCCCATATTAAGAACTGACCATTCATTTCTTGTACTTATTAGAAATGGGGTCTTTATACCCCTCAAAATTTAATAATGTCTCATTTCTTGAAAACGCTGCAGTAATATGGTTTCATATGAGGAGTGCATATAGTATGGGACGTCCTATATAAGAACTGACCATTAATTTCGTGTACTTATTAGAAATGGTGTCTTTATAGTCCTCAAAATGTATTAATGTCCCATATATCAAAAATGCTGCAGTAAAATGGTTTCATATGAGGTGTGCATATAGTATGGGATGTCCCATATAAGAACTGACCATTAATTTCGTGTACTTATTAGAAATGGTGTCTTTATAGTCCTCAAAATGTATTAATGTCCCATATCTCAAAAATGCTGCAGTAAAATGGTTTCATATGAGGTGTGCATGTAGTATGGGATGTCCTATATAAGAACTGACCATTAATTTCTAGTACTTATTAGAAATGGTGTCTTTATAGTCCTCAAAATGTATTAATGTCCCATATCTCAAAAATGCTGCAGTAAAATGGTTTCATATGAGGTGTGCATATAGTATGGGATGTCCCATATAAGAACTGACCATTCATTTCGTGTACTTATTAGAAATTAGGTCTTTATAGCTCTTTAAAATGTATTGATGTCCCATATCTCAAAAATGCTGCAGTAAAATGGTTTCATATGAGGTGTGCATATAGTATGGGATGTCCTCTATAATAACTGACCATTAATTTCTAGTACTTATTAGAAATGGTGTCTTTATACCCCTCTAAATGTATTAATGTCCCATATCTCAAAAATGCTGCAGTAAAATGGTTTCATATGAGGTGTGAATATAGTATGGGATGTCCTCTATAAGAACTGACCATTAATTTCTAGTACTTATTAGAAATGGTGTCTTTATAGCTCTCTAAATGTATTAATGTCCCATATCTCAGAAACGCTGCAGTAAAATGGTTTCATATCAGGAGTGCATATAGTATGGGACGTCCTATATAAGAACTGACCATTCATTTCTTGTACTTATTAGAAACCTGGTGTTTATACCCCTCTAAATTGTAGTAATGTCCCATATCTCAGAAACGCTGCAGTAAAGTGGTTTCATATGAGGTGTGCATGTAGTATGGGATGTCCCATATTAGAACTGACCATTCATTTCTTGTACTTATTAGAAATGGGGTCTTTATACCCCTCAAAATTTAATAATGTCTCATTTCTTGAAAACGCTGCAGTAATATGGTTTCATATGAGGAGTGCATATAGTATGGGACGTCCTATATAAGAACTGACCATTAATTTCGTGTACTTATTAGAAATGGTGTCTTTATAGTCCTCAAAATGTATTAATGTCCCATATCTCAAAAATGCTGCAGTAAAATGGTTTCATATGAGGTGTGCATATAGTATGGGATGTCCCATATGAGAACTGACCATTAATTTCGTGTACTTATTAGAAATGGTGTCTTTATAGTCCTCAAAATGTATTAATGTCCCATATCTCAAAAATGCTGCAGTAAAATGGTTTCATATGAGGTGTGCATATAGTATGGGATGTCCTGTATAAGACCTGACCATTCATTTCTTGTACTTATTAGAAATGGGGTCTTTATAGCTCTCTAAAGTGTAGTAATGTCCCATATCTCAGAAACGCTGCAGTAAAATGGTTTCATATGAGGTGTGCATGTAGTATGGGATGTCCCATATAAGAACTGACCATTCATTTCTTGTACTTATTAGAAATGGGGTCTTTATACCCCTCAAAATTTAATAATGTCTAATTTCTTGAAAACGCTGCAGTAATATGGTTTCATATGAGGAGTGCATATAGTATGGGACGTCCTATATAAGAACTGACCATTCGTTTCGTGTACTTATTAGAAATGGTGTCTTTATACCCCTCAAAATGTATTAATGTCCCATATCTCAAAAACGCTGCAGTAATATGGTTTCATATGAGGTGTGAATATAGTATGGGATGTCCTCTATAAGAACTGACCATTCATTTCTTGTACTTATTAGAAATGGGTGTCTTTATAGCCTCTCTAAATGTATTAATGTCCCATATCTCAGAAACGCTGCAGTAAAATGGTTTCATATGAGGTGTGCATGTAGTATGGGATGTCCCTATATAAGAACTGACCATTCATTTCTTGTACTTATTAGAAAACTGGGTGTCTTTATACCCCTCTAAATTTAATAATGTCCTCATTTCTTGAAAACGCTGCAGTAATATGGTTTCATATGAGGTGTGCATATAGTATGGGACGTCCTATATAAGAACTGACCATTAATTTCTGTGTACTTATTAGAAATGGTGTCTTTATAGTCCTCAAAATGTATTAATGTCCCATATATCAAAAATGCTGCAGTAAAATGGTTTCATATGAGGTGTGCATATAGTATGGGATGTCCCATATAAGAACTGACCATTAATTTCGTGTACTTATTAGAAATGGTGTCTTTATAGTCCTCAAAATGTATTAATGTCCCATATCTCAAAAATGCTGCAGTAAAATGGTTTCATATGAGGTGTGCATGTAGTATGGGATGTCCTATATAAGAACTGACCATTAATTTCTAGTACTTATTAGAAATGGTGTCTTTATAGTCCTCAAAATGTATTAATGTCCCATATCTCAAAAATGCTGCAGTAAAATGGTTTCATATGAGGTGTGCATATAGTATGGGATGTCCCATATAAGAACTGACCATTCATTTCGTGTACTTATTAGAAATTAGGTCTTTATAGCTCTTTAAAATGTATTGATGTCCCATATCTCAAAAATGCTGCAGTAAAATGGTTTCATATGAGGTGTGCATATAGTATGGGATGTCCTCTATAATAACTGACCATTAATTTCTAGTACTTATTAGAAATGGTGTCTTTATACCCCTCTAAATGTATTAATGTCCCATATCTCAAAAATGCTGCAGTAAAATGGTTTCATATGAGGTGTGAATATAGTATGGGATGTCCTCTATAAGAACTGACCATTAATTTCTAGTACTTATTAGAAATGGTGTCTTTATAGCTCTCTAAATGTATTAATGTCCCATATCTCAGAAACGCTGCAGTAAAATGGTTTCATATCAGGAGTGCATATAGTATGGGACGTCCTATATAAGAACTGACCATTCATTTCTTGTACTTATTAGAAACCTGGTGTTTATAGCTCTCTAAAGTGTAGTAATGTCCCATATCTCAGAAACGCTGCAGTAAAATGGTTTCATATGAGGTGTGCATATAGTATGGGATGTCCCATATAAGAACTGACCATTCATTTCTTGTACTTATTAGAAATGGGGTCTTTATACCCCTCAAAATTTAATAATGTCTAATTTCTTGAAAACGCTGCAGTAATATGGTTTCATATGAGGAGTGCATATAGTATGGGACGTCCTATATAAGAACTGACCATTCGTTTCGTGTACTTATTAGAAATGGTGTCTTTATACCCCTCTAAATGTATTAATGTCCCATATCTCAAAAACGCTGCAGTAATATGGTTTCATATGAGGTGTGAATATAGTATGGGATGTCCTCTATAAGAACTGACCATTAATTTCTAGTACTTATTAGAAATGGTGTCTTTATACCCCTCTAAATGTATTAATGTCCCATATCTCAGAAACGCTGCAGTAAAATGGTTTCATATCAGGAGTGCATATAGTATGGGACGTCGTATATAAGAACTGACCATTCATTTCTTGTACTTATTAGAAAACTGGTGTTTATACCCCTCTAAATCGAATAATGTCCCATTTCTTGAAAACGCTGCAGTAATATGGTTTCATATGAGGTGTGCTTATAGTATGGGGTGTCCCATATAAGAACTGACCATTAATTTTGTGTACTTATTAGAAATGGTGTCTTTATAGTCCTCAAAATGTATTAATGTCCCATATCTTAAAAAAGCTGCAGTAAAATGGTTTCATATGAGGTGTGCATATAGTATGGGATGTCCTGTATAAGAACTGACCATTCATTTCTTGTACTTATTAGAAATGGGGTCTTTATAGCTCTCTAAATTGTAGTAATGTCCCATATCTCAGAAACGCTGCAGTAAAGTGGTTTCATATGAGGTGTGCATGTAGTATGGGATGTCCCATATTAGAACTGACCATTCATTTCTTGTACTTATTAGAAATGGGGTCTTTATACCCCTCAAAATTTAATAATGTCTCATTTCTTGAAAACGCTGCAGTAAAATGGTTTCATATGAGGAGTGCATATAGTATGGGACGTCCTATATAAGAACTGACCATTAATTTCGTGTACTTATTAGAAATGGTGTCTTTATATTCCTCAAAATGTATTAATGTCCCATATCTCAAAAATGCTGCAGTAATATGGTTTCATATGAGGTGTGCATATAGTATGGGATGTCCCATATAAGAACTGATCATTAATTTCGTGTACTTATTAGAAATGGTGTCTTTATAGTCCTCAAAATGTATTAATGTCCCATATCTCAATAATGCTGCAGTAATATGGTTTCATATGAGGTGTGCATATAGTATGGGATGTCCCATATAAGAACTGACCATTAATTTCTTGTACTTATTAGAAATGGGGTCTTTATAGCTCTCTAAAGTGTAGTAATGTCCCATATCTCAGAAACGCTGCAGTAAAATGGTTTCATATGAGGTGTGCATATAGTATGGGATGTCCTCTATAATAACTGACCATTAATTTCTAGTACTTATTAGAAATGGTGTCTTTACAGTCCTCAAAATGTATTAATGTCCCATATCTCAAAAATGCTGCAGTAAAATGGTTTCATATGAGGAGTGCATATAGTATGGGACGTCCCATATAAGAACTGACCATTCATTTCTTGTACTTATTAGAAATTAGGTCTTTATACCCCTCAAACTTGAATAATGTCTCATTTCTTGAAAACGCTGCAGTAATATGGTTTCATATGAGGTGTGAATATAGTATGGGACATCCTATATAAGAACTGACCATTCATTTCTTGTACTTATTAGAAACCTGGTGTTTATACCCCTCTAAATCGAATAATGTCCCATTTCTTGAAAACGCTGCAGTAATATGGTTTCATATGAGGTGTGCTTATAGTATGGGGTGTCCCATATAAGAACTGACCATTAATTTCTAGTACTTATTAGAAATGGTGTCTTTATAGTCCTCAAAATGTATTAATGTCCCATATCCCAAAAATGCTGCAGTAAAATGGTTTCATATGAGGTGTGCATGTAGTATGGGATGTCCTATATAAGAACTGACCATTAATTTCTTGTACTTATTAGAAATTAGGTCTTTATACCCCTCAAACTTGAATAATGTCTCATTTCTTGAAAATGCTGCAGTAATATGGTTTCATATGAGGTGTGAATATAGTATGGGACGTCCTATATAAGAACTGACCATTCATTTCTTGTACTTATTAGAAACCTGGTGTTTATACCCCTCTAAATCGAATAATGTCCCATTTCTTGAAAACGCTGCAGTAATATGGTTTCATATGAGGTGTGCTTATAGTATGGGGTGTCCCATATAAGAACTGACCATTAATTTCTAGTACTTATTAGAAATGGTGTCTTTATAGTCCTCAAAATGTATTAATGTCCCATATCCCAAAAATGCTGCAGTAAAATGGTTTCATATGAGGTGTGCATATAGTATGGGACGTCCTGTATAAGAACTGACCATTCATTTCTTGTACTTATTAGAAATGGGGTCTTTATAGCTCTCTAAAGTGTAGTAATGTCCCATATCTCAGAAACGCTGCAGTAAAATGGTTTCATATGAGGTGTGCATGTAGTATGGGATGTCCTATATAAGAACTGACCATTCATTTCGTGTACTTATTAGAAATGGTGTCTTTACAGTCCTCAAAATGTATTAATATCCCATATCTCAAAAATGCTGCAGTAAAATGGTTTCATATGAGGTGTGCATATAGTATGGGATGTCCCATATAAGAACTGACCATTCATTTCGTGTACTTATTAGAAATTAGGTATTTTTAGCTCTTTAAAATGTATTAATGTCCCATATCTCAGAAACGCTGCAGTAAAATGGTTTCATATGAGGAGTGCATATAGTATGGGACGTCCCATATAAGAACTGATTATTCATTTCTTGTACTTATTAAAAATGGGGTCTTTATACTCCTCAAAATGTATTAATGTCCCATATCTCAAAAATGCTGCAGTAAAATGGTTTCATATGAGGTGTGCATATAGTATGGGACGTTCCATATAAGAACTGACCATTAATTTCTTGTACTTATTAGAAACCTGGTGTTTATACCCCTCTAAATCGAATAATGTCCCATATCTCTTTTTCTATGAATCTTGCAATGATTTGAAAGGTAGAAAAATATAGTAATACAGAACCGTCAAAGACAAGAATAAATAACACATCTGCTATTTTGTACATCTGCTATTAAAGCAGATGTACAAAAAAAAAGATCACGAAAAATGTCATTATATCTCTACAGTTCTGGGCGTGTAGAAGAAAAGCGCTCTAAAAGCGCGTCTCCTCTGTGTTGTTCCTGTGATTACCGTAGTCATTGTAATACACGCGCACAGCAATTTCAATCGCGGCTGGCTTGACCGTGTTTTTCTGAACTGCGGCTGGCTTGACCGCGGTGTTATCTTACACTGTTTACAAAAGAACCCAGATATCGATCTATTATCAAGTCGATTCATATCTCCTATCCATTCACTTAACGGTAAGAGTTTTTCTGACAATTATTCCCCATTTTCTCTGCAGTCTGTCCCGATGCTTTTACGTCGTCGTGACGCTGGATGTAAACACTGGATTCAGATCTTTTACTGGCCGATAAGATATTGCGAATTTATATGCGCCGTTGTTGTGTTTATCTGTTATTTTGCAAGATACCGGGAAAATACAGTCTGGTGATGTTGCATCAGTAGACTAAGATAACAGGCTAAATTCGCTTGTTTTAATGTTATTATAGGATACTAATGTCATTATAGGGCACCTCCTAGTGCGCGCTGCACACTGTAGACATCTCCACCGCAAAAAACAATCAAATAATGCAATATGATGCAACAATAATACAATATAAAACAAAAATAGCAAATATGTATTTATATCAAATCGAGTTGTGCATAACAACGAGATGCTCGTGTTTGCCATCTACCACGCTTAAGACCCTTTAAAAGTGAATGGACTCGGATGATTTTTCTCCGGACATTCTTTGCTAAATCTATATTTAATAAGCACCTCAAGCACATCAATCAATCGATACTACTACTTGAAGGTATTAGTGATGGGTTTAATGCAGATTATAAGATACTGCGCATTGTTTCATTGTATTTATACACACTATAAATACATTTCATGTAGAATATAGAATTCGATTTCAATTAGTTTTTAATAGATTTGATTTTGAATAGATTTAATTTTACTTTATAATTATTTGAGTATTTTTGACCCATAAGAATATTTTCACCTTTGACGTTTCAGCATGTTATATATATATATATATATATATAATATATATATACACACACACACACACACACACACACACGTGTATATGTACTTATATAAAAGTATATTATATACATATATTATTATATGTCTTTGTGGCCTACAGCCTCTTGGGATTATGCAAAGTGTGCCGCACTGAATGTTGAAATGAGAATAGAGATTTATTTTAAAATTACTAAGAACAGAACAATAGTTGTTGTTATGTGAGTCATTAAAAAAATGATCCACAGTGATTGCTTTTTCCTCCCTAAAATGATTTTAACAGTGTTCCACTACTTTAATTTCTCTGGTTTCTCCATAGTGTGAAAATGTTTTACACTTGCGGTCCAAATGAAGCAATGGTGGTGTCGGGTAAGACTAAACCTCACTGAAATATGTTCATAGAGAGATATTTTCAGTAGAAATCATGAAAACACATTCATGTATGTGCTCTGACTCCTGCCTCAGGTTTCTGCCGCTCACCACCGGTCATGATCTCTGGTGGGAGAGTGTTTGTTTTTCCATGCGTTCAGCAGATACAAAGGTATTATTCGCTCTGTGTGTTATACGTATGCATGGTTTGCATAAACCAATCTCAGCTTTTTCTCTCTCTTCCATCACAGGATCTCGTTGAACACACTGACGCTGAATGTAAAGAGTGATAAAGTCTACACACGTCATGGCGTGCCCGTCTCTGTCACTGGAATTGCACAGGTTAACCGTCTCATGCACTCTCTAATATCATATGCAGTAAATAACATTTCATTGGGTTTAATAAAGTGTTTTTGTTATTAATAAACCCGTTTTTTTTCCAGATTACTGTGCTATTCTGTCCTTTATGAAATACTTTATCTGCCTTTAATAACTTTTCTGTAAAAAATCATTGATTGTGGCCAAACTGAACCTTGTCTCTTCGGCAGATGAAGATTCAAGGGCAAAATAAACAGATGTTGGCGGCAGCATGTCAGATGTTTCTGGGAAAGTCAGAGGGTGAGATTGCTCACATTGCCTTGGAAACACTGGAGGGTCACCAGAGAGCCATCATTGCTCATCTGACTGTGGAGGTAAATAGACATGTGCGCAGGGAAAATGCCCACCGTGCAAATGTCCTGCACTCTGCAACATCACAAACAGCAGTAAAACTGGATCTAGTGTTCAAAATCTGCACTTTCAGTCCTCGGCATGGTGTATTGACTTCATCATGGTGGGTTTTGTGTTTGTTCTTTAGGAGATCTACAAAGACAGAAAGAAGTTTTCCGAGCAGGTGTTCAAGGTGGCTTCGTCCGACCTTGTCAACATGGGCATCAGCGTGGTCAGCTACACACTCAAAGACGTTCACGATGACCAGGTCTGTTAGCCACATTTGTGTTGTTGTGTTTATCGAACTTGGGGCCAAATTTACTAAACAAGGCAAACTAGCGTGAGAGTGCAATCCCATAAAAAGTGTGGATGGGAAAGGAAAGTTCTGCAGATGATTTACTGACCACGAATTAAAGAACATAGACGCAGCCAGTGTGTTTTCATAATGACCTGCAGTCTACCAACAGCGGTGCAAATTAGCATAGAGTTCGCAAACAAGCAGAGCCGATGATAATCGTGGGTTAAAGGGGTCATATGATGCTATTTTAAAGATCATTATTTGGTGTAATAGTATATTTTGCCATGCTTTAATGTTCAAAAAACACATTATTTTTCAAATACTGCACATTATTGTAGTTCCTTCCGACAAGCGCAGTCTGCTCTGATTGGCCAGCTGACACAGTGCATTGTGATTGGCCGAACACCACAACACTCACTTTAATCGCGAGCTTCAGCTTTCAAAGTAAATATGAAGACAGCTAATCATGTCCTTAGTTTTAGCATCAGTTCAAGCCCGAGAGGGGAACAGAGTCGTGTGACAGACACGGTGATGATGCTCGTATGTGTTTACACACAAGCCGCGTTAAGACAGCTGATGTGCTATTCTCTTACAACGCTGTTCCCCTCACTACACACATTCACCACACACACACACACACACACACACGACGCGTTACTCTACACTGCGCATAACTCCGCATTCGAACAGTCAATAACAAATACTTGAACTAAGAACAAAACATGCTTTGAAAGTCACCGATTCAGAAGCGCCAGATCGTCATAGCAAAGTTGGGATTGACCCTTTTTTTTTTAAATAGCCTTTGTGCACAGCCAACAAGAAATTGCATCATATGACCCCTTTAAGACATGCTTTTCTCTGGGTGTTGAGTAATGGCACAAATACCAGTAAAATGACTACCGCAAACCTTAGAAAGTCACATTGCATGATTCATTTAAATACTGTTCTTTTATACATTTTGAAAAGGAAAATCCTTTTTTTTTTTACGCAAAAATAAAGTGTCTTTTTCATCGTTAATGTTTCACTGCATTTCTTGAGTAGATCCTGACAGTAGGAGGGTTTGTGTTGGCTCAGGATCTGCCCCTGCATCTTTAAATGATATAAAAATGAATCTGTGTGAGTGGTAAATCAAGTCTTTTGTTTCAGGACTACCTGCACTCTTTAGGGAAGGCACGTACGGCACAAGTGCAGAAGGATGCTCGTATTGGGGAAGCCATGAACAAAAGAGATGCAGTGATCAGGGTGAGCCTTTCCAGAACTCTATATTCTAAATATCTATATATCTAGTATTTTCTTAATGTCTCTCTCACTTCTTTCTTTTCTCTCTGTAGGAGGCCAATGCTATACAGGAGAAGATCTCTGCTCAGTACATGAATGAGATCGAGATGGCTAAGGCTCAGAGAGACTACGAGCTGAAGAAGGCGGTCTATGACATTGAGGTTTTCACCAAAAAAGCGGAGTCTGAAATGGCCTATCAGCTCCAGGTGAAATGACAACCAAACCTATTTGTGACCTTCAACATTATGAAATCATTTCTTGACTTTCTATAATGAATCCTTGGGGTTCTTGATGAAGGAAATTTAAACTCTGTCATACTTAACTCCCCTCCCATGTCCTTCCAAACCGGTATGACTTTCTTTAAAAAATCATTTTGAATAATATTTGTAACTAACAGTTTCGGTTCCCAGTGACCACCATTGTATGGAAAAAAAGTACCATGGAAGTCAACGGAAACCAAAACTGGTCATCAACAAAGTACAATATCTTTATTGTGTTCAGCAAAAGAAAGAAATGCATACTTGGATGAACTATTGCTTTAATAGTATACCGATTTAAGAAACATTTTCTGGGTAATCTTTTTTTAATGTACTTGCATTTATTCAGTAAATCTTCATCCTCCTGTGTAACCGTTGCATTAGGTGGCAAAGACAAAGCAGCGGATCGAGGAGGAGAAGATGCAGGTGTTAGTGGTGGAGCGCTCGCAGCAAATCATGATTCAAGAACAGGAGATCACACGCAAGGAGAAAGAGCTGGAGGCCAAAGTCAAGAAACCAGCCGAGGCCGAACGATACCGGCTGGAGAAACTGGCGGAAGCAGAACGGTGAGATGGATGCTTCTTCAGCGCACTCAGCTTCCTGTTTGTTTTAAACACCATATAACATGGAGGTTGTTTTCCACAAACATTCACCAATTGTTTTTGTCTTAAAAGTGTGCATTAATGAAATCATACGGAATTGCAAAAACAAAATTAGTCTCAGCTTAAGTTTGTTTAGGAGAAAGTATTTTAAAATTGAATAATTTTAACTCCCCTTTAAAAACATGTGCATCTGGCCATTTTGTGCTCCCCAACAGTCTTCAGCTGATCATGGAGGCAGAAGCGGAGGCCGAATCTATTAAAGTAAGTGATCAGCCATCATCTGGGCTGGATTCAAATCAAACTAGTTTGTGTTGCACATGAACTGTGTCTCTGCAGATGAGAGGAGAGGCCGAAGCATACGCTGTGGAGGCTAAAGGTCGTGCCGAGGCGGAGCAGATGGCTAAGAAGGCTGAGGCCTTCCAGCACTACAAGGAAGGAGCTATGGTGGACATGTTGCTGGAGAAACTGCCACTGGTGAGATGGTGTATTTGTAATGCTTTTTTTCTAGTGTGTTGGCAATACAGAAACACAGTGCATTACACTGCAAAAATAGGAATCTTGCAAGAGATAATCCTGCTTGGAGCAAAACGCAGTTTAAGTTGATGTCTTACATTGATGGTAAATTGTGTTCTTCTGTGCGTTAGATGGCAGAGGAGATAAGTAAGCCCCTGTCAGCTACCAATAAGGTCACCATGGTGTCCAGTGGAGGTTCAGAGATTGGCGTAGCCAAGCTGACAGGAGAAGTGCTTGACATCATGACCAGACTGCCTGAAACCATTGAGAAACTAACTGGGGTCAAAATTTCCCAGGTATGTCAAACACTATTTTAAGTAAATACAGAAAATGTTTACAGTCACATGATCATTTATCTATTTTGTTCATCGTGTAGTGTGTGCATATTCTCCTCACATGTATAATTGATGGAGAATGTCTCTTTCTCTTCAGGTGGCCCAGACTGGTTGAAGAAATTCTCCAACAGGACGTTTCTGTATGCATGCTTCATCAATCTTTCCCTGTATATTTTTATCTTACTCTCACTTTTTCCTCAGGTTCTTTATCTTCTAAATGACTCTCTTCTCTATCTTTGACCATTTATTTCTTCTCCTTTTATCTTCCACACTGCATCTCTGGTTTCCCTTTCCCATACTTCTCTCTCGACTTCCACTTCCTGTCTGTCTTGCCATGCTGCCAAAACCCAAAGTGCATTTGAATCTAAAACTCCAGGGAAGAATGCTGTTCTTTATATTTTTAATGCAATCACGAGAAGACGGTGAAGTCCAAGGATCTGTTGAATGCCATTAGACACTGTAACTTCTGACATGTTACTTTCACCTGTAGTTTGTCTTCTAGAGCACGTTTTAATGCTGGTAGTGCACTAAGAGCATATCGTTATATTTGAGCTTTCCATTAGGTGAGCTTCTGGAAGCCAAAGTAACATGAAGGGAAACTTATTTATAAGGACTGATGCTGTTGTGTCATTAGTTTCTGTGGGTTGAATAGGATATACGTTCACTTTACCTCAACAGTACATTATAGCTATATTAGTTGGATATTATCGTGTAGGAGTTCATATGGTACAGTGCTCTGAAATCTGAAGATACTGCCAATAATGTCCGATCTTCATGTGTGTGTTTAAGTGTTTATTCAAATGAACAATCAAGTGTCTTCATGTGTTATGCAGAATTATAAGTCAGTAATTATTTAAAAATGTATTTATTTCACAATTATCATCTGAAGGTTTTTTTTGTATAAAGTGTTTTCATGCATGACTGAAGGTGCGATTTTATACACACACACACTATATATATATATATATTTATGATGTCCTTAACGATGTTGAAAATGATCATGGCCATGTAGTGTACTCCAGGACTAGACAAACAGGTCAACTTTTTAATTTAATTTAATTACAGTTTTAGACAGATCTGTTCATTAAATAAGTCTGAAGGCTGAGTTCTTGTCAAAATAGTTTCAAAGTTGTTTCATAAAAAAGTGGGATTTTAGGGGGTTCTAATATGTTTTGTTCATAATCGTACAGTATTTAAAACTGGTTACACTACATTTTTCTTTGATTGCATAAAAATTGTGATGAATGTTCTTTTGTCAAATGTTTAATTGTCAGTACAACGTGTTCTCTTTATTAGATATAGAAGCATGTATTCATAAGCACTAATGACAGCCATTTAGATTTAGATTTAATTGTTACTAACATGACCGTGATCTATAAACACTGTTATGGTACTTTATAGATGTTATGCGTAATGCAAACTGAACTAACCACACGTTTGTCACTTTTGTATTTGTTCAATCTTCATGTTTAATGGTTTATGACTAATACTTGAAGGCTAAATATGAAGTTCACGTATTATTGGTGGGCAGGTATTAGTTAAGCCTAAACCGTGATGTTTGGATTTAGCATGGGGTAGACTTGCTGTTGTGCTGCATAGGCTATGTCTGCTATATTAATGTAATGAAAGAAAAACTGTATTTGTCAATAGATGCTTTTTCTACTCTATATACTATTGTGTAAACAAATCCACTATTATAACTGTTTCAACAATTTCATCTGTTTCAGCATGCATGCAAAGACTAACAAACCAAACCACTGTTGTCTATCTGTGCTTATGATGCCTTAAAGTAACCTCCCTACTAAAATAAACATTTAACTAAATTGCTGTGTTCAGTCTAAATTGATTAAAATAACTTCAACACGGTCCCTGCAGGAGGATGCCAACCCCGAGGAAATGTGAACATGGTAAAGTGATTGGACAGCCTCCGCTTGGGGCTTTAGTTTTACTGAAACCCATGCAGCCACACTTCATTTTGATGTCTTACCCCATTAAACCCCCTCATACCTACCTGTTTTGAGGTGCCGGTCATCATGACTCATCTCAAGTCCTCTTTGCTTGACAAACTCCACCAATGCATATGATCCAGCTGCCTCACAATCTGCCATCCACCTGACACTACATGGGCAAAGACACCAACACATTTTTGGAGGGTGAGTACATTATATTTTACTCCAACTTCCTACAATAAAAATATTATGGGTAAAAGAGGAATTTAATAATTGTTTCCAAGACTTCACTGGATTATTTATGCAGTTGTTCATAGTATCAGAGGAGGCATGATGCAGCGGATAATTGAACAGAACTATTGCTTTTATACAACATTTAAATATGAAGTTTATACTAAATAACATAGTCAAAATACAATCAACTACAGCATCCCTCTACCTCAAAAGCAGAGCTGCTAAAACCCTCAAGGACTCAAATCAGCCCGGTAGCCGGTGTTGTGTCGATTTGTTCTACCCTGTCAGATTTTGCTACCTCCCATTAAAACAGTGGGTAGTAACAATTCAACAACGAAAAATGTTACCTGTTAAATTGTTTTATTTAATGAGTACACCTACCACAAGCCTAAACCCTGTTGACATTTTGAAGTCGATTCATGCGTAATCTGCCAGGTAACGAACTTCTGATTGGCTGACTCCTGTGACGCAAGCTTATTTTGATTGGCCACGTTAATTAAAAAAAAGAGTCAAAACTCAATGAGAACAGTTTTCAATGAAAACTATTTCAGTTTTAATCAACACAAATTTTCTTGGCCTAAATCCCTGAATTTGCAATAAATTAGAAAAATAAACAATCTCAAAGAATGTGCAATTACATCAAATAAGGCCTTTCCTATAGGGAAAATATACTAATAAAAAATAAATAAGCAAAAATAAGTACTATTCCAGATAAAACGTGTTTATAATTTTTATTGTTCATATTAGGAGAAACGTCAAGATGAATGAATGTTGATCTATACAGCAAAGTCATCTTAAAGAGTAGTTAATAAGTATTAGGAGTGACAGAAGTAACATTAATAACTATATTGAGAACCGTGTTATTTTCCAAAGACATATATGGATACAAGGATTATACATGGAGGGTCAGCCAATCACTTGGCTGCTTGCTGGACACAGATGGCATCATGTAGGTCAGTGATCGGATAGTTTAGCAATATGTTAACGTCCCATACTCTGATCTTTAATGTTGTCTTTAATACATTTAAAAAAAATCATATTTCAGCTGGACCAGAAAGACAATCCTTCCCTTTTAGAATGAACATGTCATCTCTATATACACACACACACCACAGAGTAACTCCCAATGGATAATGATAATAATAATTGCATAAAAAACAAAGTTATAACTGGTATTAAAGGTTTTAAAAAAAACTACTAAATAGTACCAAATAGTTTTCTGCACATTTTTCCCCCTCCCCTCCTTTCTGGAAAAAAAGACTCGTTGTGGGGAGGGTCAAGAAATTATAAAATAACTAAACTCTTCTGGTTAAAAACAAAAACTGAATATTTTTATAGATGTTTTCACACATTCATCTCCTTCTTTAAATGTTCTCTTATATGCTCTTTCAACCAACCCTTCACACACTCAAACACATACAAACATACACAAGGACAATAGAAAAATACATAAAATGTAATGACAAAACAGAAAAAATGAATAAAAAAGATCATTTAAGTGCCGTCTCCCATAAACCATTAGCTTCTGTGTATCCTTTAGTGCAGTCTTAGCCACCTCTCTCCAACAGGTCTCGGCTGGTAGACAAACCAGTCGCACGTTTGCTTGAAATGTCAATCAGCAGGCCTGCAAAGCAGTGTCATAAAAGGCATTGAAACGTCATAAGAGCTTACGAAGTCATACGGATTTGGAAGAACATTAGTAATTTAACTATTACTGTAAACCTGCTCAAATACTGCAGATGTATCTTTCTGTGAAATACTTAATGTAAACTAGTTACAGTTCAGTACAATTCATTTATGAGATATTTGGTGGTTTTTGTCCATATTTTCTTGTTTACCAGCATTTGTAACATTTATAACTCAGAGAAAAAGTAAACGTGCTGGTTTTCAAAGCTTGATATAACCATGTGCTAGTCTTTTTTGGCATTGGTAACCATAATCACCCATGTATAAAGCCAGTGTCCATTTTTAGTCAATCTTGCCCAATCCTTGCAACAAAATAAACCGTTGTTTTCATTTCACCTGTGCCTTTTAGTAGTGATAGAGAAACATGCCATGTAGAGAAAAAATATCACCAATGTAAAATAATTAGCTCAATTATCCCTTCTCCGCTGACAGTGCTTTATTTTTGGTAACACTTTATTTTGATAGTCCACTTTAGACATTCTGCTAACAGTAAGTGACTCTGCAACTACATGTCAACTAGCAGAGCATTAGTAGACTGTCTGCATAATAACTTCGAACACTTTATTTTGATGGGTCCACAACATACGGACTATGAGAAACTTTGCAAGTATATGTCAACTTATTCTAACCGCTAAACCTACCCTAACAGTTTACTCTGAGAGTTAGTAGACATGTAGTTACTAATGAATGATAATTAGTTGGCATGACACGTATATAAGTCTATTTTAGAAACTTCATTTCCTGTGAAGTTGCTTTGCAACGGTTGTATCGTAAAAAGCGCTATACAAATAATCTTGAATTAAACATGTAGTTACAAAGTAGAATGTCTAAAGTGGACTATCAAAATAAAGTGAGACATTTTTTTTCTGTCAGTCTGAAATGGAATCATTTAAAAATATCATGTGCAAATTGATTCCTATCAATTGTATTCATTATGACCTCTACATCAAAACCAGCTCAAGGTGGCATAAAGAAGATGTTTAATAAAATTACTTGGATGTTAAAATATGTTCTCAAAACTGAGGGTGGTGTATTTATGGGCAAGTTAAGCAGTCAATTATGACATTGTTTGTCTCTCAAGTCATTGGAAATTCTAGGGAAGTTCACAGATCACCATTTCAGACCATTAGTTTTTTAAACCATGGTTTTTGCCCACCTTTTCAATGGTCTTGGCTGAAAGGATTTTTCCATGGGATTTTAACTAGTCTTTGTTGAAGAGTTACAAGCCATGAACCAAACCAACCAGCTACATGGTGAATCGTGGCATTAGAAACTTTGATTTGAAGCAAAAAAGTATTTAAAAATGGGACAAAGTACTAAAGCACATACTTAATAGCTTATTCTATTTAGTGATTTTTACAGACTGGTGGAGATTTCTTTGCAGAATCATGGGTAATGTAGTATTTCACAAGGAATTATGCTGCTATATTAACATTCTTCAAAATATCTTCTTTGGTGTTCAACAAACAGATTTGGACAATTTGAGGGAGAATCAATAATTTTGGGTGAACTGTCCCTTTAACAACCTCGTAGCTCACAGTTAGTCTATCTTCAATGGTTTGTAAGTATTTATCAAAAATCAGTTCCCTATGAAGAAAATGAATGGGAACCCGACTGTTGAAATGCACAGTGGCCAAAGGGACAGAATTGGGGCTGGGTATTGTACATTTCAACCATGACAGTTTAAGGCCTTTTGTGTGACACTGCAGAGCAAGTCTAAAGAAAGACAACTCATAAGAGTTCATGTGCTCCTCCTTCATCTCTCCTTTTCTCCTCAGTTTGCAAACCTGCCCTCCCCTCCTGTCAGTCTGTATTTGGAAATCCTTCTCTGTCCCAAGGCAGTATTTTATTTCCTATCCAATTCATGGTCCGTTTCTCCTCACCCCACCTTCTCGCTCTTATTCTCCTCAAGTTCCTCTACGAGTTCATGTGCTCCACCTGGATGGCAGAGGTGGAGACGGTGAGGCAGAGGTCTTTGTGGGCCGTCAGGTCGGCCACGGTGACCGGTTTGTACTGGATCTCACCAGCTGACACGGTCTTGTACTGGTGCAGGTCGAATGGGCAGGATATTCCCTCCGTAACAGAGTAACTGGTTGGCGGGTTGTGGTTGGGCTGGTTCTGCGCTTGCGCCGCTGTTCCCGCCCCGGCTGACGCAGCTCCGGCCCCCCTGCCTCGCCCGCGACCCCTGCCGCTTCCCCCGCCCGAGGGCTGAGCCGGATTCTGGCCCTGCTGGGCAGCTACTGCAGCTGCTACCGTCAGAGGGTCGGGGTTGTGTTTTCGCATGTGTTTCATCAGGTACGTCTCCTAGAAAAGTAACACAATCAGAAAAATGTGTCAACATAAAGTAGGGCTGCGTGATGAATCATATTCTAATCTTTATTTATCTCGATTTATTAGGCAAAATCACTATTTGCCCACTGGTTCTTTATCCTGAAGGCACTGCATTTTAATTTGGCATTTACCTTATCTTAAACCGGTAACAAGCCTCCACAAGCTGGTTGCCAGATTTCTAGAGTTTAAATCCCCCCAATCAGAGCTGCAACAACATTGTGAAATGTGTAACATAGCTTAATGTCTTAAAAAAAACAACCAGCGAACGCCAAACTAAATTTTCTCACATTTGTCTGGTCATAAACACTATCTAATGCCAAGTCAATGGCACCATAATCCAAGTGCAAAGACAATTTTACATTAAAGGGGATATAACACAGTTTCTGTTCATCTTGAGTGCCTAGAGAATACTACTGCATATCTTTAGTTTTATCATATTTATAAAAGATAGAGATGTACCACTTTTCTCCAAATGCTGTCAAGATCCTGGCGGTATGCTGTGGGCGGAGCTAAAGAGTCACGAGGACGCTACGCTTTTGCCAGCTGTGACATCGAACAAGGTTATCTTTCCCTCACAACCAAAAACACACTTCTTTGGTGACATTGTTGATTTTGCGATCTAGAAACAAAATGACAATCCTTCTGGAGCAAGTGAAGCACTGTGCAGCCCTGCTGACGACTTCCATAACACGAATGAAGCACATAAGAGTTTTCTTCTCATAGAAAACCATTATTACGAAAACGCATATGTGAAAACACCAGCAAATATATTAGTTAGATTAATAATCTCTGTTGGGATATTCTGATGATCAAGTAAAAGTGCAATACATCCAGTTTCTTTTACGCAGTCGTTTGCACCTTTTGCTGTGAATAAATCTGCAAGAAAACCATGCCTGTTGACTTTTTCTTGACTTGTGCTTATGTGCAATAATTCTGAGGAATGGCATTTAATAATCATAACTAAGAATTGTGCAAAATAACTGTGATTAAGTATCGTAATTATCAAATAGCCTAACAAAGTATTATCTAAAACATCTCTAACAAACTCCTATCTATCCTTTTAGGTTAATAAAACAGGAGATTGACAAGATGGAGGATCAAGGATTGAGGTATCATGGGTGGGATCTTACAGATGTGTAGGCGCGGTTGCAGAGGCCACAGGAGAAGAGTTTGGCGTGTTTCACCGTATGTGTAGACAAGTGAACCTCTAAGCTGGTCGCATCTGTGTAGCCACGGTTGCAATTGTGACATTTGTATGGCTTATCCTTGTTGTGCTGTCTTCGATGAGACTGAAAAAAACAAACAATGTCGTGACGGTGGCCTTGATGTTCATGTTAACATGAAATTGACAAGCAGATTAATGGAGACAGTTACAGCTCAAATTAAAATAAAGCTAAAATATTTATAATGGTCTGAATTAATAAACAACACTTACTAAAGTATATTTGGCAATGGTTTATGCAATTACAACTAAGTGTCTGTTATGGATTGGAATCAGAATAATGCAAATGTAATGCATTTAGAGCCCCAGATCATTTCAGATTATAACACTCCAAAGTTTAGAGTCAGAAAGTGTTTTCTTTAAAATAAATTAATACTTGTATTCAGTAAGAATGCATTAAATAGATCAAAGTGACAGTTAAACAATGTTTCAAAAGTTCTCAATTTCTAATAAATGCTTTGTTTCATAGAAATGAACTTTCTATTTATAAAATACCCTGAAAAAATGTATCAGTTTCTATAACAAATATGAAGCGGCACAACTGTTTTTAAGATTGATAATAATCAGAAATGTTTCTTGAGCAGTAAATCAGTATATTAGAATGATTTCTGAAGATTATGTTACACTAAGACTGGAGTAATGATGATGAAAATTCAGCTGCGCATCACTTTTTTTTTTTTTTATAAACAGTTATTTTACATTTTGATCAAATAAATGCAGCCTTAATGACGATAAGAGACTTCTTTCAAAGACATTAACAAATCTTACAGACCCCAAAGAGTGGTGCATTAATGAAATAAAAATACTAAATATAATAACTTTTAGTTCATATTAATTCATTGTAATAAAATACAACCACAAAAAATATTAAACTATCATATGAACAACCAGTTAGAACGCTAATTTAAAGTCTCACAAGCCAGAAAATATTTAATTTACAGTTCAGTAAATCAGTGCAATAAACTCAGTGACCACTTTACTGATTCATACGTTTTTTGATTCACTACAAAGAACTAGTGATCGACCGATATTGATTTTTTAGAACCGATACCGATTATTTGTACGTTTATGTTACCCGATAACCGATATGCAGAACCGATATTTATTTACTGTTATAAAGTAAATAAATAACAGAGTGAAGTCATTCTTCACTTTGGTTTTTCCTCCTTTCAGTTCTTAACAACAACAATAAAAACATTTTATTTATAAAAAGCATCATCAGCAACACTGATATTAACAATAAGCAAAAGAATGTCTAACGTTTTCAAATGGAGAAAATAAAGGACAGAAGTCATATCAACTTTTTTAACTCATTTTAAACTACAGTTTTAGGTTTATAAGCTGTTGAATAGACTAAAGAGTGAAGAATAATTCACTGAATAATATTCTCTGGAATATTGAAATAAGCTATAACAAACAAAACATCGTATTTTATTGAATTTCTTAACTGTTATGTTTTATCAGAATTATTAAAATGTTTTTGTCGTTCTAAATTATGAAAACTGCTGACAGCGCGGTTTATCTATTTACACAGAACTATACTCAAACTGCGATCGCTTGTGGAGAAATTAAATCATTAATTTCGATAGAGATGTATTTATTTAGATGTTTATTGGTGAAATAATGGTTCTATAGTAAATGTTAATATAATTTAGCGTGTTTCAAACAAGTGAATCTTGTATAAAGTTACATGCGGTGGTCGTGCTGGAGCTTCTCCTGAGTGTCCACTACTCCAGGTGTGTGTGTGTGTGTGTGTGTCCACTGCTCCAGGTGTGTGTGTCCACTGCTCCAGGTGTGTGTGTGTGTGTCCACTACTCCAGGTGTGTGTGTACTTGGATGGGTCAAATACAGAGAACAAAATTTCACTGCTGGTTATACTCTGTATAATTGTGTATGTGACAAAAAAAACAAAAAAAATATCGGTTCTCGTTTTTTTTCTAACCCGATATCCGATTATGGTAAAATATTTAAATATCCGGAAAAATATTGGTAAACCGATATATCGGTCGATCTCTAAAAAGAACCAAAGAGTCATTAATTTCCAAAACTGAAGTGGACTGGACTTCCATCTGCATATGGCATTCTTGAACAGTAATTGAAGTAAGTTTGCATATTTTAGTACAGTGTTCATTCTTCAGTGGAACCAAAGGTCATGAAAAATCATTTGGTTACAGAATTTGACTAAAATCAAACTCAAATCCAAGATTTTTTTTAACCACAGGGCTTCAATCACTTATGTAGAAAGCTGAAATGTGTGGACGCATCCATAAATCAGCTGAAGATGGTTACCTGGAGGTTGGATAGTTGGGTAAAAGATTTCTCACAGCCGGGATGGGAACACTTGTATGGCCGATCACCAGTATGAATCCTTCAAAACAAAGCAGAAGCTTTTCATGAGAACGTTTGATCTAAAGATCACATGAATACAGTGTCTAAAATATGTTTCCAGGAAGCCTACACAATCCTCTCAGCTACAGCATGAGAAAGACCGAGGAGGAAGAATAAAGGAAAAGGACGCTGCTGTATATGGTTGGTTACTGATTCGACCTGTCCCTGTCTGTTACCTGTTATGCTGCTGTAAGTGACTGAGCTGTCTGAAGGTTTTCTGGCAGTAGGAGCAGGTGTAGGGTTTGGCGCCGCTGTGGATGCGGATGTGCTGCGCCAGGTAGCTGGAGTTGGCAAACGATTTGGAGCAGTGAGGACACTTGTGCGGTTTGCCCTCTGTGTGGTTTCTAACAAGGGATGAAGGGAAGGGGATGAAAAGAGAGAAACAAACAGAGAGAGATTTACCAGTGAATCAATAAACGAGCCTTACTTGGATCAAATCATGATCGTATCATCAAACATGTCGTAGGTTACATGCTTTTAGCAATGTGACGGTGCTCTTTGTGGTGTCTGAGTTATGAAACGCAGCACACAAATACACAAGGCACTTCATCTTATCCTCTCTCTCTCTCTCTCATTCTCTCTCTCACCAGCTTCCTTTCCCCTCCCTAACTATCGGGTTGCATGTAACTAGCCAGAGCCTTTAAACCAGAGCAGACGAAACAGACATGATGAAGAGAAGCAGAGTAAGATGGAATTCAATTATGACTCGTTTCCACTGAGTCCACGGGTCAGTACGGTATGACGGTACGGTACGATACGATACACCCTGATCCAGCTTGCGTTTCCACTGCCAACAGTACTTGATAAGCGTGGTGTATGCCGGAAAGTAGTGATCGATAATAAAGCGCGACAATAAGCACAACTCTGCCTCTTTTTGTTAAACGTCAGTTTTATTAATGAACAGTAATAGCCATTATAAAAGTATATGTACAAAGTATAAGAGGCTTATATAAGAGGAAATAAAGACCGAAGCAAACAATTCAGTCAAACGTATGCTACAAAGTCAGCGCTGTACTACAGTAAAGTTCACAATAAATATATAAAGTTAAACATTAACTTTTTTGCTCAGCCAAAACGATGACCAGGAACAAATAATAGATTCATGAGACCACGAATGCCTGTTAAATATACCCCAAACGAATTGTCTCTCATGTTTAATCACTAGAGATATCAGAGCCAGCGGCAAATGTCGGAAGGACTAGCCGAGCCAAGCTGTACGTAAGGCGTAAAAAATAAGATTTGTTAAATCCGAATTTTCCGTAAGGCTGCTCGAGGCGGATACACGAGCACTGATTAATTGAGTTTTTGGTCAATGACGTTTCACAAGTCCACAATAACAGACAAGAACGCATATTGAGAAACGGCTATTGTCTGTGTGAAAATATAAATGATAAAATACACTGTTATATGTTTTTGTGTTTGCGCACATGTACACTCTGATGTAAATAATAAGCCCAACACGGATAGCAGAGCGGAACGAGTGAAGGAGGAGCTTTATCCCCTTCAACCAATCAGCTTCTGCAGTGAGTTTAGCTCCACCCTTTTGGTGCTAGGTACCCCAGCAGAAGGGTACCAAAAAAGTGGTATGGTACAGTTCGCTATTTTGGTACCATTCACAACTTTTGACAGTGGAAACGGAAATAATTGCGTACCGTACTGTACTGTACCGAACCGTGCCGCTCAGTGGAAACGAGCCATTAAAGACTCATTCTTGTCCAACAGCATATAAATGACACGGAAAGAAGAGAAAGAAGACATGACACAAACCAGATAACGTAGAGAAGAAACACAGATAACTTATATTTATGGTAAATATAGTTACTATTAGTTTTTACAAACTAAGGGATGATTTAAAATTACTTGTCGGTGATTATTAATATCATCACAGAAGTAGTTAATAAACTGTAGTTAATAATAACTCCAGAATATTACATGACATCGCGTCAAATAGCTAAACAATAGGGCTGCGTATTGACACATTGATTTTACTTTTTAGCTATTATTTATTCTTGTGGACTATACATATTTAAATACCTTAGGACAGATACTAAATAAAAACCATGCATCCATACTGTCAAATAGTGCTATTTGAAAGGGACAAAAAAAGTGATATTAATATTGCAGCCTGCACTGCAAACTGTGCAAACCTGTTTCATGATTTGAAACAATATAGAACTTAAGACATTTTTCTATTAAAATATTTATTTTAGGAAAAAATGACAGGAAAAATGTAAAGAATTCAAAAATGTGAAGTGTTTTTCATGTTCTGATCGTTAAGAGTAGTTTAAAGCCATAATTAACTCCTTTTCACATAGGAGCAAAAATCTGCCTTTAAACTTGAAAGAAATAAAGATTTGAAAGTTATTGTGATAATTATCGATGTCGACTGATATGAAAATTTATCCTGACAATGTTTTTGGCCATATCGCCCAGCCCTATGCAAAATTATTCTAAAATTGTATACGCCTGAAAACTCCCATAAGCTTTGAATGTGTTTATAAACATATATACATATCATAAAACTATATTTATATGCATAAATTAGTGCAGTCAAAAGAATAAACGCATATAAAATATGTTTTTGTTTACATAATATATGTGTGTTCTGTGTATATTTATTATGTATATAAATGCACACACATACAGTATATATATTTTGAAAATATTTACATGTTATTTAAATATATATTATAATAAATAAATCTATTTAATATATAAACATAACATATTTTTTTAAATATATAAATGCATGTGTGAGTATTTATATATACATAATAAATGTACACACACATATATAATGCACACGAAAACTTTTATTTTGGATGCGATTAATAATTTGACAGAACTAGTATAAATCAAAAGATTTCATGTACAAACGTTCTGTCAAAATACTGAGTAACACAATATTTTTAAATATTTGTTTTATCTATATAAAATCAACAGAGCTGCCTACACTGACCACATATGCATAGAGTTAAAGATCGATCTTGAAGATTGATTAATTTGAAAAACAATATTCTACCCAGTCCACACAAGAAAGCAGATTTAAAAGATTAAATAAAAAAGCTTTGCAAGAATACAGTGCCAAAAAATAAATGACAAAGGACTCCAAAAGAAGTAAACGAAACTAACGAAAGACAGACATCGTGGTGTGAAACAAGACAAGCAGATGCATGATGTGATTAGCATGAGACAAAAACACCTGCTACTATCTGCTGAGAGTATATTGTATATGGTCAAATGTCACCCTGTCAGGGTGGGAAAAGACAGGAGGGTATCAAGAGAAAGAGTTACAACAATAATATAACAACAGCTGCAACAGTAGCCCAGCGCTGTGTGCTGCAGAAATGTCGAGAAAGAGTAAATGTTGGCTCTTGCGCTGGCTTTTGAAGATAACGGGGAGGGTAATGTTGGTTCACAACGATGTTTGTGGGTGTATGACATTATACGGGGAAGGAAACAGTATGGTGTTTACAATAACTTAGTCCCGGAGCTCCGGTTGGATGATCCGCGGTTTTATGGCATATTTTAGATAGAGTTTTGTGCTCCGAGACTATTATAATCAATCTACCGGCCATCTTCTCCATTCCTCTTGTTGTTATGGAAACAACTCGCCACTTGCTTGTCATTGGCCAGCTGTCAAAAAGTGCTTGACGTAGGGCGTTATTTTCCCAGAAAAGTTTAACTTTTCTCAAATTGAAAAGAAACTCAGAGCTGCAGAAAAAGACGCCGGCGGTGGCGTTTTAAAAAGCGCTCAGGACTTTTCTGAAAACACGGTTTACTCCATAGGATTATAATAGGGCTGCAACAAACGATTATTTTGATACTCGATTAATTTAGCGATTGTTAGAACGATTAATCGACTAATCGATTATTTCGCTGATTAATCAGTACACTTTGATTGATTGTTCAGCTTTTGCATTTAGTTAAAATAGTAAGTTATACATGAAGACTTCAGATGCAAAAGTAATTTTTTTATTTGAATTTGAATAAATGCCAAGATGTAAATGTTGTTTTGCTAATGTTTATTTCTGTATTATTGATGAAATGCCTTTAAATCTCTCCAGTAATTCACTTTAATTGCAATGTATAGGTCCTTTTCTATGCAATTCAAGTGAAATAACTGAACATAAATATAGGAGCGTGAGAAAAAAAGCACATTTTAGAAGAAAAATTCAGACGCACTTAAGAAGAGGCTTTTGCATCTGAACTCTTCACATATTCTGACATAAATAAAGGTCACTTCAGCTTTAGAAAAGCATATTATGTAATTACAATTATTATACAATTAATCGGTAACACTTTACAATAAGGTTCATTAGTTAACATGAACTAATTGTGAACAATACTTGTACATTTACTAATGTATTTATAAAAATCACAAGACGTGTTTACATTGTTTAACATTGATAAATGCACTGTGAACTTGAACAAACAGTGAACAACTGTATTTTTATTAACAAAGATTAATACATAAATGTAATAAATGCATTGTTCATTCATGTTAATTAATACATTGATGTTAACAAATGATACCTTATTGTAAAGTGTTACCAATTCATTATACTAATAAATTGTTTTTGGCACACAAAATGAGATGCCAGACAGAGACTCTCTCACCATTTAATTAGCGAGATAGAAAAGTAACTGAATGACATCATTCAGACAAACATCTCCTTTTGTAAGACATATAGATAAGAAACAAAATCAAGGTAAGAGATAAGACGCTTTGTTTAAACTATTTTATTCACAACATAATGTCTTAAAATACCTTTATAGGGTTATGATAACCAAAACAGTCCTGAGATCGATCAAGCTTTGATCTCTGTAAACCAAACTATAACTTTAATTAAATAATTATTTTCCCTCAAATACAAATATTTTATCACCAGCTAACGTTAGCTCCACACTGGAGAGCTGCTTCATAACAGAAAATCAAGTTGTAATTCTAATTGAAAGCGACACCGTTTTTCATGTTTAATACCGTAAATATGCTTGAATTAAGGCTATTGCATAAAGTACTATATAAATAAATATATGAGCGGACTTTACTGGAGTACGTTACTGAACTGCAGAGCTCATGCAAACATCCACATCGTTGTGATCAGATGCATTTAAAAATTATATACACTGTTGCTTTCACACTACTGTCAGTTTTTGTTGTGTTTATTTTGTTATTGAGAGGAAAGCGCGCAGCATATATTTTTACATATTCATCCAAACACCGCTCAACAGCTTCAGGTTTGAAGCACTGAAGCGGTGTCTTCTTCTCTTAAACTGCGTCCAGGAGGGCTGAACTACAGTCTCCAGCTACAGCGCCACGCTGGTCAAACCGTAGTACTGCAAGCTCCTACATTAGTCACATGAGATCAGATGACTACTCGACAACAAAAATATCGTTGCAGCCCTAGATTATAATATAAAAAAGAAAAGACGCCAAGTGTGAACATAGCCTAAGCACACACTTCAAAGCCCTGGCTCCATCCTGTAGCAGGTGTAGCAGTGCATTCTTTAGTAAGTCACACACTCATGCGTACCGTGTATGCTGCTGTAGGTGGCTGAGCTGTCTGAAGGTTTTCTGGCAGTAGGAGCAGGTGTAGGGTTTGGCGCCGCTGTGGATGCGGATGTGCTGCGCCAGGTAGCTGGAGTTGGCGAAGGATTTGGAGCAGTGAGGACACTTGTGCGGCTTCGCCTCCGTGTGGGACTTGGCATGAATTTGCATGTCTGATTTGTTGAAGAACGTCACCGCACACATTCGGCACCTACAGAGAAAAATCAGCATGTGCTTTTGCATTCAAAATACTCACAGAAAAAAATCATTTAAAAAAAACACTAAAACAGCCTTGACACTTTTGAGAAAGTATACTGAAAAATGTGTCACAATGTATCGCATGAATGCCATTTACATTTCATTTATCATCTTTACAGACACTACCTTTTGTAAGGTGGCAGATATAGGGCCCTATGATTTCCGGGATGCAGAAAACGGGGACGGAATTGCCGAATCCAGTCATAAAAACTGAATTTACAGTTTAACGCGGAATGTCACGGAACGTGTCAAAGTTTGGATGAATTAATCAAAAGTAGGTCATTACACTTAAATCAAATTTGTAAATATTATGCCGCAAAAGTCGATTTAAATATGAATCCTGCATGTTCTGCGTGTCTCTGTATGAATGGAGCAGAAGCACGGTTTTGTTTACTAATGTTACATTAACAGCGCGCGTGGCGCTCGTCTGCTGTCTCAATGAGGACATACACATATTAACAATATCTCCAGAACTGCTCGGAGAGTCACTTCACGGGAATTGTATCATTTCATTTGAGTAAAACTAGCATCATATCCTATACACACAGAACTTTAAATGTATTCACAGCAACCCGTCAAAATAAAAGTTTGGTTTAACTTATTAAAGACATTGTGCCAGAAATAGGCTATATTACTATTATTTAGTAGAATGTACGTAATACTATTACTACAACTGTTGAAAAATAATAAAACGTTATTTTTTTTTAAAGAAATAATACACAAAATATTTTAATTTTAATATGTAAATCCCCTTTATTTGCCAAAAATGTAAATGTTTAATTTTCATTAATTAAAATATAAATTAAATCAACGTGTTGTGCCTTCATCTGATAACCAGTTAATTTAAATACACAACAGAATTTCTGAGAGGAAAAAAACATTTCATAAGGCTACTATAAGAATAAAAAAATGTGTATGCATTCAAATAATGAAACATGCTAAAACACAGAATTTGGTAACAATAAAACATAAGGTGAGAAATTTTCTAAAATTCTTACGGCCCTAAACATGTAATTTTTGTTACACTTTTAATAAGTTAATGTTAAATTGTATAAGTTTCATGATTTTAATTAATGAAACATGCTTTTTGATTAATAACATTTTAATTTGATCATTAAAAAGGAGTCCAGAAAAATTTAACGGGAAAAAAAAAACGGAATCCAGAAAAATTTAAATGGAAAAAAAACTGAATTTAGAATTTTTTTTTTACTGAATTTGGGAAAAAATTAATGGATTTCATAGAGCCCTACAGATATGTCATGCAATTAACTTAAAAGTTCAAATAAAAGCACTGAAACACATTCATATAGTTTCAGTTTGTTGCAGTGTTTAATGCACACTAAAATTAATCAAGCCTGCAAATATTTAAGAAAATGGCTATTTATTTCTTAAAGGGATAGTTCACCAAAAATGAAAATTCTGTCATTAAATACTCACCCTCATGTCGTTCCAAACCCGTAAGACCTTCGTTCATCTTTGGAACACAATTTAAGATATTAAATGGAGGAGGAGATGAATTGTTGAATAAAGTCGCTATTTTTGTTTTCTTTGCACACAAAAAGCATTCTCGTAGTTTTCTTAAAATTACGGCTGAACCCCTGATGTCACATGGAATATTTTAACGATGTCCTTGCTATGTTTATGGACCTTGATCGTGTAAGGACCCTTGCTGTCTATGGAGGGTCAGAGAGAGAGCTCTCAGAATTCATCAAAAATATCTTAAATTGTGTTCCAAAGATGAATAAAGGTCTTACATTACAATTAATGACAGAATGTTAATTGTTGTGTGAACTATCCCTTTAAGCAATAACATGCACCTGTATGACTTGTTCCCATCTTTGCCTGGATGATCATCCTCATCATTGGAAAGGTCATAAGGGTCACTCGTGTTGTGCTGTAAAAGCCAAAAAATTCAATGAGCATCTTAATACAGTTAAACTTTTACATCAGACAATTTAGGAAAGCGTGTTTTGAGTCTTTTTTACAAACAATAAAACTAAATTAATAAAGTGTCTTAATTTGGTTTACTTCTCTCCATTTTAAGATCTTTAAAAATGTTACCCCTTTTAATTGACTTATCAGCGACGGCTTTTTTTTTACAATAACACAGACCAGCATCTTGAAAAAAACATCTGCTGATTACCAATGAAGTCCTAATATTACCTAATCTGATGATGCGGAATTTAAAAATATCAATAAAAACCATCCATCATGCACATTTTTGTTCACAAATTAAGAATGAATTATTTCAAATTACTTAAATGTATCACGATCAGCTCTAATGCACTTATCAAAATAACAAGTAGGTTTCGTAATTTAATGACAGACATTTTTAACACGTATCATTTAACTTACAATCTGCAATGGAGTGGAAAAATATGCCTAAATGCATTGAATTTAATTTCAATGAACTTTACATAGTTTATAAACCAGGCATCTTATTTTGCCACAAAATCTGCGCCATGTTTGCATTTTCTTCTGTCACTGGCCAGAATTCTAACCTTGAAAGTATGATTAGGCATAAAAGCATGTCATACATGTGAAAGTTGGCTGATTTTGACAACAAAAAAATTCTTCATAGGTTGCCAAAAGCTAAAACTCTACAAAATGCATAATATTTTGTGAGAAAGTGTGACAAGCACAATTTGGAAACAGCACCACACAATTAGTAAAAAATACACAAAAACTAGATTTCATTCAGTGAATATGATGCAGGGCAGTGTAATATAAACAATAACTTATTAACATAAAGGTAAAATTATGACGTCTCACCTGTCCCCCAGCGGCCAGGTGTGCAAGAATCAGCGCATCACTTCCTGTGGCGAGTGCATGGGCTGAAACGAGACCTGCCCTTGGCATCATGGACTTCTTCTTTCTGCCCCGCTTTGAGGGGAGTGGCATGACTATGGCGGGTGGAATACTGCCATCCTCTTTCTTGTCTGTGTGTCAGCGGGGTAAAAACAGAGTAATATAATATTGATAATCTGCATAATTACTTCCTGCAACTCAGAAGATAAAAGCAATGAGCATTTTTGCTATCTTCAAAGAAATGTCTAAAATGTAAAGGTCTGACATCAAATCCTTCACACTGATATTGATTAACTCAATTATTTAGTAAACATTTCAAATACATTTCAGTAAAATAGACACTAAAACACTAAAACCTAAATATGCATTGGCAAGATTGTAATGACCCACTTTTAAAGGTGCACTATGTAATATTTGACAGCTAACGGTTGAAATGGATACTGCAGTCCAAATTCAAAATATGAGAGATATTCGTTTCTCCCGAGCCCTCCCTTCTCACACTCAATGCTCACAAGGGTTGCCAGATTGTGGACACGCAACAGGAATGAGCACACATGACAATGGAACTGTATGTTGTTGAGTTGATTCATCTGTGTTTTAATATTTATCTATTCATAGAGTTGTTTAGATGGATGTTGAAGCTTTTTAGGTCGGATAGAATCTGCGTTCTCTGACCCAATTCGTTTGCTGGTCTTCATGGTTGCAATACGCAGTGTTTTCCACCAACTGGCAACCCGGGGCGTTGAAATACTATTGGGTAAATTGGCAGTGGGCGGAATCACACAGACCAAAACAAAAACAGACATTCCGACATGGAACCCACATTTCAAAGTCGAATAACTGGCTGTAGCATTATTTTTCAAAGAAACAAGTGTATGTGAACATTACATGTTTCCTAAATATCTGCAAACATACAGTGTTTCCCACACATAGACTTTACCTGGGCGGGCCACCCAAGTATATTTACGGCCGCCCAAGTATATTTGGTGACAATTGTACGCAATTGGTGTACATTTTGGTTTTAATTACTATTATTATCCTCTTACACTTTTTTTTATCACCGAGAAAATGAAATCATCTGCGATCGATTAACTATTGGAAAATCTCCCCTCGCCCTACACGTTTCGTACGACTCCTTCTGTGCTCAAGGACTGTCGACACTCCCACAGACAACCTCCAGTGTTACCCATACGTTGATTTATTTGTGGCGAGCCGCCTTAATATCAACCGCCCTCTGCCATCAGCTCCCGTGTGACAAGCGCGACTTTAGAACTATATTTAGCAACTTTCAGACCCTTTTGGTGGCTTTTTTTTCAATAACAGGTACAGACTGATAAAACAGGTAACACTGATAAACCTAGCGACTTTTTTGAAAAAAAACTTATGTTAATATGCTCAGTTTGTCATTAAAGCTTACGTTAATATGCTCAGTTTGTCATTAAAGCTTACGTTAATATGCTCAGTTTGTCATTAAAGCTTACGTTAATATGCTCAGTTTGTCATTAAAGCTTACGTTAATATGCTCAGTTTGTCATTAAAGCTTACGTTAATATGCTCAGTTTGTCACTCAGACGCAGGCATTGTGCTGAATGAGACCAAACAGTAGCCAAAACCACCGCATATAGTCGCTTTTTAGTGTAAGTTAGATGTATATTGATTTTATCAGACGATGTCGCGATTATAAATCAGGATTTAAGGAGTATAGTGAGAGTGTTTCCTGGTTAACACGCATTATTGATGGGTCGTTTTTACTATTTATACTTTTATGTATGACTACAGAAAATATAATGTGAACAGCTTTATTGGGCATACTTGTATTATAGTATGTGACAGTTCATAGAGTAAAACAGATCTGAAGCGCCAAAACTCGTCTGTACGCAAACGTGATGCAATGACGTCATAAATATGCAAATTAATATGTGACGTCACCTGTCGCCACAAGTCTCACAAAATCCTGTGGGAAACACTGAAACATATAATACTATTTTTATGCTTTAGTAGAATCAAACAAATTACATACAGCACCTTTAAAGGTCTACCTTGGCGAACCATTTTGGTTTCCAAATGACTAATCTTATATGTCTGACCCAACTTTAAAGCCAAATGACTGCATTAAATGAAATATTTTTTTTCTTATTTGAAATGTTAAAAATAACCAAAAATGAATCCAAGCAAGAAATGGTTGTTACTAGGGCTGCACGATATATTGCATGCGATAGTCATGCGCATCTCGTCAGTAAAGACGGTTCTGTGATTAGCCGTAAATCTCCATCAGCTGTTTTCAAATGGAGCGGCATTTAATACACAGAGCCGTAGATCGCCGACAAGCTACGCAATCTCACGTTCACTATCGCAAAATATTGTGCAGCCTTCGTGGTTACTGCTATTTCAAGTCAAAAGACACCAAATGTAATAGAGTGTTATTTGACTGCATAAGTGTGTTAGTGATGAGTGTGATTGACTGCAGGTTTCTGGTAGAGATGTACATGTGCTATTATACTTACAGTGGCTGTGGAGATAGAGGGAAGGGGGCCGGACAGCCTCTGACAGAAAAGAGCAGAACATTCTCAACATATAGAGCTCGCTGTCCCTCTCTCAATTCATCCATCATCCATCCCTTCTCACTACCTCCCACAGTCACTCTCACTTTCACTTCCTACAGCTTCTTTGGCTCTCAGACTGGCTGAGTAAGCAAGCATATGTGTGTGTGTGTGTGTGTGTGTCTGGTGCTTATACAGTGAAAGTGACATGAAAAACAATTACGAGAATAATCAATACTCTGCAATGTGTGGTGTATTATCTGTTGTTATATAAGAAGGAAATGCTCAATCAAACACATGCTCTTAATATTATGACCATGGCCATCATGAATCATTTGTGACTAAGAAATGCCTATATAACTGTCACTATTCACTGTGAAAATATGGAAAGCTATGAATTTTGCATGATAACAGGAACATAGTTTTGAACTCTGCAAGAAAAGAAATTATTTTTACAAAGCATGTTTTGTTTTGGCTGCAGTGGATGTTATACTTTTATTCAGCAAGGATGCATTAAACTGATCAAATGCGACAGTAAAGACATTCATAAATATAAAAAATATTTCAATTTCAAATAAAAGCTGTTCTTTTGAACTTTCTATTCATCAAAGATTTTAAAAAACTAAATATTCCCAGTTTTACAAAAATATGAAGCAGCACAACTATTTTAACATTAATAATAATCAGAAATGTTTCTTAAGCAGCAAATCAGCATATTAAAATGATTTCTGAAGGATCGTGTTACACTGAAGAATGATGCTGAAAATTCAGATTTGACCACAGAAATAAATTACATTTTACAATATATTCACATAGAAAACCATTATTTTAAACTAATAATATTTCACAATATTACTCTTTTTACTGTTTTTTGATCAAATAAATGCAGCTTTGTTGAGCAGAAGAGACCACTTTCGAAAACATTCAAATATCTTACAAATGTGTGTATACAGATAAATAGATAATTTTCAGATGAATAAATTCAAATGTAACTTATTGTAAAGTTCTATACAAAATATTCTTAGTCCTAACATTCTAACATTCTTCTTTCGGTTTCACCCCCGTTATTTTTGTCATAAGTATGGAAGGTATAAACTGCAGCATGTTAAAAATGTGTATATTTTGGAGGGGTCAGAAAGGGGAGTAAAATAGTTTACCTGTGTTTGTCGGGTGTAAAGCGGACACAATCATGGTTGTTGTGGGTGGTCCAGAAACAAAAGACTGAGAGGAGGCAGAAGGAGTGACCAGCGCCCCTTGAGGAGTCGTGATCACTAACCCTGCTGAGAGACGGAGGACAAACACATCAGTTTGACTGATTCTGATAACCTCATTAGTCATTACATTAACATTTGATTTCTGAAGCTATATATAAGGGCTTAAATTTGTCAAAAAAAAAATAAAAAATTCCTCGATTGCATTTTGCCCATGTCACGTAAGCACCAATATACTGGAAGTGGTGCATTCTACAGATGAGAATTCATGAAACACATTATTTGACAACTTATCAAGGGTGCATGATATATTAATCCCATTTAAAGATCTTAATAAAGCATCACGTTATTGGGAATTCACAAACGCTGCGATTCAATTAAATACATATATGTGATGCAAGTTGAATTGTGCTTTAATTATTTACATGTGTAGGTTATGTACACTTTGTTCTGAAAAGCGCGGTGTGCTTTGATTGGCCAACTATCCAGTGCGTTGTGATTGGCCGAATACCTCAAGCATGTGATGGAAATTATACGTCCCCTTACCATATTTGTAATATCTTCTATGGCAGCGACAGCAGCAATACTACAGCGAGAATAAAAGTTATGGATGGCTCAATACCACTTTTTCAGAACCGATACCGATACCAATAATTCTGAGTGTCTGCCGATACCAATAACGATCCGAAACCAGTAGTTTTTTAAATCAGTGTAGAATTTCTATATCTCAGTGTGTGTTGACCTGCTCATCACTGTTTTGTGTTTTACACACAATCTACTAAATATAGACAACTTTACTGTAAAGAAAAACAACAAATGAATGGATAAGTAATTATAATCTATGAACAAAAATATTTTTTTATAAACTAGGTTAGTGGGTAATTCAGTAGCAAAAGTTACTCTAGAAAAATCACGAGTGCACAATTTTATAAAATCTAAAATTAGTGAAAAAAAAACATATTGGGGAACAAAGAAAAGTGAATAAGAGTAGGACTAAATCTGGTAAAAAAAAATGTAATATATTACTCTTTGTATTGTTGTAAAATACATTCATGGAAAACAAGTAATATATTTATATTAGGGGTGGGCATAGATTAATTTTTTTAATCTAGATTAATCTAGATTAATTTTGAAATTAATCTAGATTAATCTAGATTAAAATGGCTCATTTGAATTCTGCCGAAGGCATTCAGAATATGTGTGCTACCCAAATAATGGCTAAAAGTAAGTCTTTGAGAACGGGTTTCTCAAGCCAGGTGGCGCATTAGACCAGGGGCGCATCTCCTGTTTCCAAAATGCATCACAAACTGCTTGAGAAAGCTGTTCTACTATGATAATTGGTGATGAAAATAAACTATGTTCAATAAGATGTACTTGTGTTTACTAACTGTTTATTCAGTTAAACATGAATTTTGAACTGTAGGCCTAGATAAGAGGTCGTGATGAACTGTTTACAGTTTCCATTGGGAAGCTTCTTAAAAATAAATTTTCCCTGAAGCAAACCCGGCGGCTTCATAGCTGCATCCATGTTAGCACGTCACGTCTGATGTGGTAATTTCACAGTAACGTTAGGCATACACACAGGTTCGAAGCAGAGGGTGACACGGGAGTGAATTCTCAAGTTCACATGAGACCTAAAGCGCATCCTGTTTGCTTAAAAGCGCAACGTTTCGTTGTTATTCTGAGTGCACACAAATAAACGTAGAGTCTTTACAGATTCGAAAGATGTATTAGGCTACTTTTATCTGTATGACCAAAAATGTCGGAGATTTTAAGAGCAAGTGAGCGCACCGGAGCCTGTCCTGCAGCAAACGCGCTTCCACACAAACACTTCAATAGCGCACATTTCTCTAGATTAACATCATATTGAGCGGCCATGTAAAGTTGCTACTACATACATCTTTCAGATGAAAAGCCATATTTGAGGTTGATGAATGATAGGTGAGCGTTTGGATGTCCTGCCCGATTGTATTACCACAGAGACCAGCCGTTAACAATCTGTCCATCACGGACTGCGAGCCTCTAGTTCGAAGACTCGTTCTCGCCCCCTACAGTGCAATTCGGCTAGGTATACATCCGCGCTAAAATATCAGGGTGAAAGTCATCATAGCTTGCGTAGTATAGACCCAGCTCCCAACCCAACTTTGAGAATAGATTAACGGCGATATTTTTTTTATCGCCGATAAGAGTCTCGCGTTAACGCAGCACGTTAACGCCGATAACGGCCCACCACTAATTTATATAGAAATATATATACTGTAAAATTAAAATAATTTATTTTAAATGTACTGCACAGTGATGAGGCAGCACCATATAAAAGATGAGACGAACAAGAAAGACTATTAATAATCTTTCATTGCACAAAAATATAATACGAAAGACTCCAATACAGAGCGGCATAAAGCGCTTATGTGCATCCCGTGTGCAGAATGATGCGCTTGAAGCAACACTGAGTCACAGCGCTGCGGAGTCCACATAGAGAAGTTCAACGCACAAAGAGATATTAATGTGTAGTGTATTAAATCCGTGCAACGGTTTGAGTCTTTTCTTTTAACCGTTTTAAATGTCAGTTACTGTGCTCATGAAGAACCCTTCATAGTGCTCTCTACAACAGTGATGTGATCGAACAGACACCTGATAGAAAGTAACACGGTTTAGAAACAGCACGAGACTCTAGCTAGATAAAATACTTTTATGCTAAAACATTGAATGTATTTGCAGATCAGGTATAATAGGAACAGTGGAGAGAGTTTATCGTCTTGAGTCTAGTAACCGAACGCGGCACGCAGTTTAAACGCTGAATGAAGGATGAAGGATAGACGCAGCGGAGAGAAGTGTTTACATAACCTTGACCTAAATATTCATCTGTACCAAACATGAAACTACGTAACTGCTTCAGAACACTTGAAATATTGTGCACAAAAATGATATGCTGTTTTATAATGTTTGTGCCTTTTGTGGGGCTTAACAATAACACAATATTAGCTATGCAGAATATCGAACTTGGATCTCGTCAGACCGATACCCCGATCCAGCAGAAAATGCCAGTATCGAAGCGATACCGATCCTGAATATCGGATCGGCGCACCTCTAATAAAGTTACGCCTTCTTTCTTTGCATTTACATTTGGGCGGTTTTAAACAAATCTTCCAACACAGTGACTTAGATTTGTGGGGGTGTTCTTTAAAAAAAAATAGATATACTTTTATTCAGTAGGGATGTGTTAAATGAATAAAAAGTCATAGTAAAGACTAATATTGTTAGAAAAGATTTCTATTTCGAACCCCCAACTGCTTCCCGGGCGCCACAGCATTAGCTGCCCACTGCTCCGGGTGTGTGTTCATGGTGTGTATGTGTTCACAGTCGTGTGTGTGTGCACTTGGATGGGTTAAATGCAGAGCACGAATTCAGAGTATGGGTCACCACTTGGCCACACCACACGTCATGTCCTTTCCTCTTTTTAACTTTGTATTCATCAAAGATAAAATTATCATATGTTCCAAAAAACAATATTAAGCAGCACTACAGTTTCAACACTCATAAAGCAGCGTCACAGAAATAAATTATATTTTAAAGTATATTAAAATAGGAAACCAATATTAGGAATTGCAATAAGATTTCACAATATTACTGTTTTTTTTCTCTATTTTTGATCGAATAAATACAGTCTTGATGAGCAGAAGAGACTCCCTTAAAAAACATAAAAACACATTACATACATACACACATACCCACCTGCTGTCATGATGCCAGTAGTCGAGACAGGCACCACCGTGATGTTCTGGGACGTGTGAGGTGGGTGCAGGTGCGCTCCCATGCCAGATATTTGCCCCCCTGCTGTCCCGCTCGCTCCTCCTCCACCCTCCTGCTTCGGCACCCTCCCAACGGCTCCCGTGTCCATGGCGACCGAGCCCGGCACAGTCAGCACCGCCGTGGAGTAGTGCGCCGCGGATGAGTGCGGAAAAGCAGTGCCCTTGTCCGGCCCCAGCTGCTCTTTCATCTTATTCAGAAACATGGCGTTCTCAATCTAAACTCGCAAGGGGGAATGAATGGAAAAAAACAAGGGAAGGAGGAAAGAGAAAAGGAGGATGGATTGAGAGATAAACGCAGATGAAGGATGAAGGGGAAGAAGGAGAGAGCAGCGAGGGAAGGGTTACTTTTTCTGTATGCTGGTGCAGGGCTTCCAGTGTGTAACTTTCACATGGATCAGTGCGAGGCTGGTGTTTAGCCATCCTGGACTGGTATGCTTGATTTGATTTACTAGATTGTGATCTATAAGCATGGCGTGTCTGTTAAAGACACAAGGCTGTACTGTAGAAGAGAGTCCAATAATAAGTTGTCTACCTGTCCTTGCACTGTTGGAACGGGAGACCAAAAGTATGATGAGTTGAAATGGGAATCTTCCATTATTTCTGCAATTAAAAAGCAACATAACTTGTAAAACACCCACTCTGCCTTTGGCAACACTTGTGAAATGACACCTCGTTCTTATGTTTCTCCTGTGGCCTGAAGGTTTATTCACTCACTTGGACTGTACTGTTTTCATTTTGCCACCCAAGTATCTTGCATAACATAAAAAGTTTTTTTGTCCTAATATGTTCTTTGAAACACATGCCATGCCAAATATCATGCACCTTCATCCTTTTGACAGTTGTGCTTTATTTCTCTTTAAGCAAAGGACTTTGGAGCATCTTTCAGGAGGATGTTGTTTGGCAAAGAGGCGTGTTGGGTTAACAATCACAATACACGCACGACCCAATGTGTAAAACACAACTGACATGCATAAAGCAAAAATGCATGCCAACTCAGCCTGCACAAAACAGGAAAAAAACTACTTGAACCAGCCTAAGATTGTTTGCTGGTCTCTCGATCTAGCCATCTGGTACTCTGATGGTTTAACTTGTCAGCCAACTAGTTCAACAGACTGACCAACTAAAACCTTTTAAAGTCAAGATGAAATGCAAGAAGTGACCGATTTTTTTTTTGTTTTTGTAACACATTGAAATAGTGTTATTTCAGCTTCATTATACACTTTTATAGTTTTTATTAATGAAGCACTGAAATTTCAGCCGGCGAAAATTATAAGCCGAAAATTTTATTTTTGGTTTTCAGCCGAAAGAGAAAAACATATTTAGCACACAAGTTGCACTCTCCTTCTGGCCATCATCATCACAGCGCTTTGTGACGCTCTGCTCAATATTCCTCTCTGGTGTTACACCAGGGTTGCCAGGTCTGCATAACAAAGGTAGCCGAATGGCCAGACATAAATAGCCCAAAAGTATCCCAATGACCATATCCCAAATATCAAAACTCAAAACATCCTAACATGCATATTTCACAGTCACTGTTGAAAACCAATATATTATAGTGATCATAAACACATCTCAAGGGCTCCTTACTAGTGGCCCTCCTTCACAAAACTTAACATCTACCGCAGTTGTATTATTGGTAGAATATAAAATATTTCAGTTCATGCATTTTAGTCAAATATACTTTATGCAGCAACAGTTTAAAAATAGCTTAATTCCGCAGGAAAAACCACAGACTTGGCAACCTTGATTCCACTCATGCTCAATGGAAAAGCAAAGTCTGCTCAAATAATGTGCAAACAGGACATTTCTATGTAGTACACTTGTTGTTTTTTACAACAGCTATACTATGCTGTAACAAGGTGTAGTACAGCTGCACTGGGCAACGCTGGTAAAATGACGCTACACTCTCGTGATGTTATGCTCTGCTCACACACTATTATAATAATAGCTTTGCAGGACAATACATTATTTGGATAACTAGTCAAAAACAAGTTATATTAGATTCTGTTGCATAGAACTGATTGAAAATAATATATTGATATTTATATTAATACTAGGGGTGGGCATAGATTAATTTTTTTAATCTAGATTAATCTAGATTAATTTTGAAATTAATCTAGATTAATCTAGATTAAAATGGCTCATTTGAATTCTGCCGAAGGCATTCAGAATATGTGTGCTACCCAAATAATGGCTAAAAGTAAGTCTTTGAGAACGGGTTTCTCAAGCCAGGTGGCGCATTAGACCAGGGGCTCATCTCCTGTTTCCAAAATGCATCACAAACTGCTTGAGAAAGCTGTTCTACTATGATAATTGGTGATGAAAATAAACTATGTTCAATAAGATGTACTTGTGTTTACTAACTGTTTATTCAGTTCAACATGAATTTTGAACTGTAGGGATACACAAGAGGTCGTGATGAACTGTTTACAGTTTCCATTGGGAAGCTTCTTAAAAATAAATTTTCCCTGAAGCAAACCCGGCGGCTTCATAGCTGCATCCATGTTAGCACGTCACGTCTGATGTGGTAATTTCACAGTAACGTTAGGCATACACACAGGTTCGAAGCAGAGGGTGACACGGGAGTGAATTCTCAAGTTCACATGAGACCTAAAGCCATAGGCGGAGTTTGGGGGGGGCCGGGGGGGGCACTGCCCCCCCAGATCAGAGCCAATCGAATTTGTCAGATCTATGAATACAAAAATATTTTCACATTGTCTCATTTTATTTGCATTATCGTATTTTAATGAGTATGTTAAGGCTTAATTATTTGTAATTCATGGAAAAAAATAAAAAATAAAAATCAGAGCTCATGGTCTACCGGTAGGTGCCCCCCCAGGCAAAAATGTGAAACTCCGTCTATGCCTAAAGCGCATCCTGTTTGCTTAAAAGCGCAACGTTTCGTTGTTATTCTGAGTGCACACAAATAAACGTAGAGTCTTTACAGATTCGAAAGATGTATTAGGCTACTTTTATCTGTATGACCAAAAATGACGGAGATTTTAAGAGCAAGTGAACGCACCGGAGCCTGTCCTGCGCAAACGCGCTTCCACTCAAACACTTCAATAGCGCACATTTCTCTAGGTTAACATCATATTGAGCGGCCATGTAAAGTTGCTACTACATACATCTTTCAGATGAAAAGCCATATTTGAGGTTGATGAATGATAGGTGAGCGTTTGGATGTCCTGTCCGATTGTATTACCACATAGACCAGCCGTTAACAATCTGTCCATCACGGACTGCGAGCCTCTAGTTCGAAGACTCGTTCTCGCCCCCTACAGTGCAATTCGGCTAGGTATACATCCGCGCTAAAATATCAGGGTGAAAGTCATCATAGCTTGCGTAGTATAGACCCAGCTCCCAACCCAACTTTGAGAATAGATTAACGGCGATATTTTTTTTATCGCCGATAAGAGTCTCACGTTAACGCAGCACGTTAACGCCGATAACGGCCCACCACTAATTAATACATTTTCTGTCCAATTTTACTTTCAATAAAAGTGTGGTTATTAGCTAATTTTTTTTATTTAGCATCATTAAGATTATTGAGTTAAATTAAAAGGTCCTGTGGCTCAGTGTTAGAGCAATGTTAGTAGCGTAAAAGGTCAATTCCCAGGGAACACACATACTGAAAAATGTATAGCCTGAATGTAAGTCGCTTTGGATAAAAGTGTCTGCTAAATGCATAAATCCATCCATCCATCTTCTTCCGCTTATCCGGGGCCGGGTCGCGGGGGCAACAGTCTAAGCAGAAGATGCCCAGACTTCCCTCTCCCTAGACACTTCCTCCAGCTCTTCCGGGGGGACACCGAGGCGTTCCCAGGCCAGCCGGGAGACATAGTCTCTCCAGCGTGTCCTAGGTCTTCCCCGGGGCCTCCTCCCGGTGGGACGCGCCCGAAACACCTTCCCGGGATGCGTCCAGGAGGCATCCGGAACAGATGCCCGAGCCACCTCAGCTGACCCCTCTCGATGTGGAGGAGCAGCGGCTCTACTCTGAGCTCCTCCTGAGTGACTGAGCTTCTCACCCTATCTCTAAGGGAGCGCCCAGCCACCCTACAGAGAAAGCTCATTTCGGCCGCCTGTATCCGGGATCTTGTCCTTTCGGTCATGACCCAAAGCTCATGACCATAGGTGAGAGTAGGAACGTAGATTGACCGGTAAATCGAGAGCTTCGTCTTGCGGCTCAGCTCTTTCTTCACCACGACAGACCGGTACATCGACCGCATTACTGCAGAAGGTGCACCGATCCGTCTGTCAATCTCCCGTTCCATCCTTCCCTCACTCGTGAACAAGACCCCAGATACTTGAACTCCTCCACTTGAGGTAGCAACACTCCACCAACCTGTAGTGGGCAAGCCACCCTTTTCCGACTAAATGCATAAATGTCTTACAAAATTAATTTTTATTATGTAATAAAATAAGAATTAATTATTATAAAGCATTTTCAGTTTCTGGCCAATTCCGGAATTGTCAAAGAACAGTTGTGATTGCTGTGTAAATGCATTTATTCATCCTCTGAGCAGTGTGTAACGACAACTAAATGCCACTTCAGACGTGCTTCTGTGCTACCTTTGCGGTTTACATTTCCCATTAGGTTAAGTTAACAGTAATAACACTGGTCCGAATGTAACAGATTACTGAGAAAAAAAAAACATGTAGGGTGGGATTTAGATCTATGCATGCGTTGTTGATTGGATTTTGAGATGTGGGTGTTGCACTCAAAATAGAGAGATTGACAGGGGCGGGGTTTAAGTGCACTAAATGATTGGAGGAGTCCTGCATATGTCACCAGAGAAAAGTCTGTCATTTTCACCAGAGGGTCCACTTATGTGATATTTGAATTACACTTTACAAACACATACGCTGATGAACTGTTCACTATAGAATCTGTAATATGCATTTAGAAAACAGATAGGGTGAAGTTTAATTTAAACCAGCCAACAGACCACCCTGAACATCCTGAGGAACCAGCGGAGCTTTTTTCCAGCAGTGCTACATTAATACACATTTGTATATTTCATCTTTACACGCACATTGTTTAACCGCACGAGAGATGCAGAACTTGCTTTGGAGATTCGCGCGCGCTATTAATAGGCATCAAAACAAAAGCATCGCCTCGCGATTCTGCCAGATCTGTCTGCGACTGCCGATCATAAAGAAACCAAAGCAGATGTGCAGACCTCAGTCAACTTCTGACATAGTCTTTTATTTCGTATGCACGCCTTAATAAAATCAATGGATGCGAAAACGTCGCGTTTTTATTCCTTTTTTAGGGGTTGCATGCGTGTTTGATACAATGACAGCTCATTTAGCATGTTTCTATCTAATGGGACAATGTTAATAGCATATGCATCAGGAAAGGCACAAACCATCCATTAATGATATCAGGGCTTCCTCAACCAGCCTCCATTAAAATGTCAGCTTTTGTTATGCACGCAGAGAAAGAAGCACTACCTAAAAGCTATGCAACATGTACACTTCCGCTTGCAAACAATAATGGCCCTATGCCTCCATCCCTATCTCGGTTAGTCTCGCTGAGAAAATAAAAGAGAAAAAAAAAAAACAAGAGAGAAAAAAAACCGTCGACGCCAATGCGAGAGAGACGCAGCTTCATGCAGACTTCCGGCTGGCGAGACAGGGGGAGAAGCGCCCGCGTGAGTTGCTTAAATTTGGAGAAAGAATTCACAATTGACTTATAACTCTGTGTTAATTACCGGTGCTGGCGATTCCCTTTCAACCCCAGGGCTCCTCCGGGCCGGGACAGTTCGGAAACTTCGTCCAAATCCGCCCGAACCCCTTGGATTCACCGATTTTTTTCCCTCAATTTTTTTCTATTTTTTTCGCTCGCGAAGGGCTGTCCGACTCCGTCCGCTCGACTACACTTCCTGTGAATGAGGTCAAAATGATCCCAAGCCTACCCGCCAAAATCACTTCCGCCATGTGAGGTCATGTATTTTTTTCCAAAAATAAATAAATAAATACATTTCACAAATAAATGGATTTTTGTCCTTGTAATTTATATTTGATCAAAGCCATAAAGTGCATGTTATTCTTTTTACGTTTAACTGTGAAATAAGAAATGTGAAAATGTCGCCAACTCTCATCAATTTTATGGAAATGTATATGAAATATGCGTGCCTTTTCAATTCTTGTAGATAGATATATGGTGCTTTAATACGGTGCATGTAATAGTGTTAGGTTATTATTTTATGGCTTTATATTTGTATTACAACAAGTTATTTTATTTATGTAAAAGCCTTAATATAAAAAAAATGTATTTTTAAATCATTACTTTTTTTAAATGTATATTTAAATGTACTGCTGTCTTTATGCAGATTTGACAAATAAGTTAAAAACCCACACTAATAAAGGCCATTATGGAAAACAAAACATAGATATGTTATTTGTGTTATAAATCAAAGTCCCTTTATTTATTTATTTGTATTTTGGGGGATTTTATGGTTTTATATTTTTATTACAACATGTTATTTTACTTATTTAAGTACTTATTCTTTATATAATGTATTTTTAGTAATTAATGTAAAAAATGTTTCATACACATTTAAATGCTGTTTTTCTTTTTCAGTTCAGAAAAATACATTGAAAACACACTTTAATAGAGGCTGTTATAGAAAACAAAACCTGTGTCTTTGCTTTTCAGTGTTATGTCTATAAAGCTCTCAACACATTTAGTCTACAAAATCATTTTTGACCATGAAACTCTGAAAACGAATCTATCTCTCTGCTAATCACTTAATAAGAAAGCTGCTAAAACAACCACATTTATGAAAAAATAATGACTTCGATGTAAGAGTTTCCTCCCGGTTATTCTTTGAAGTTGACATTTTTGTGTAATCATTTATTCCAGTATATTTGTAATTTATTTATTTATTTAGATGTGTATGTTACGTTTTTATCTATTTGTATTTATTTATATTTCTTTTAATGTATTTATTTATTTATAATTTTTTGGCTTCCGTTTTGTATTCTGGCTGTAGATGTATTTTATTACTTTGCAATATCGTCACATATTGTTCTTGTAAACAATATTTCTGTTGTATGTATCCCCATATGACGTGCTAAATAAAAGAATAAACATCTGAAAACTGTCTCGCTGACTGGACTTTGGTTGGTGCAAAAGGAGCAGTTTCTCCGCCCATTTGGGGCGGGAGTTTTTAGATGCTTTGCATTGATTGGTTCTGATCCGACCAATGAGAGATCAGCGGGTAAAGCGACAACAAGCAGAATTTCAATTTGAAATCTAACGGCTGTGAGAGATTTTTGCGCCGGGGTGTGTTTCTGTAAGTGTGTTTCTCAGTTCCTTGTATAAAATGTTTGTAATTATGTGTTTATTTATGTACATCAACTGTAAGTATAATACGCTATGCTTTATTTATTGATGTTAAGGTAAAGCTTATTGCGTGGACTTGTACGTTTGTTTAGTAAAGTAAAGTTACGTGAATGACGTTGGCTAAACCGCGATATATTTCAGCAACTGTTTGTTTTCGTAAATACACGTTACATGTGATTATTGGTCATTTTCAGTTTATTAATTTAAATATGCGCTTGATGGGCAAAGTTATTTGACTAGATGACGTTAACTAACTTTTTTAAATGTTGTGTTTTTTTCGGACTTGTCTTGAAGAATTACACAGGATCCATGAACAAAGAGGTAAGATTATAAACAGTTGGAAATGCATTGGAGTCTATATTAATCCTGATAATTTTGAAAACGCTGTTTTCGTTTTCCTCTCCGTTCAGGCTACGTTAGCGTTACGTTAGCTTTTTCAAGCGTTTTCCCAAGTTTCTCATCCACACTGAAATGTCGGAAAACGATGTAATTCTAATATCGTTATCTCATTATCACTGACGCGTCCAGTATTCACTCACATGTTAACGTATGTTTGATCTGAATCGCAACTGCCCTCATGTTTCGCGTCAGGACTAACGTTACTATTGTGAGTAAACGTCCTGTCATCTTTGCAATACTGTAATATGAAGAGTGTAACGTTATACTGTAATATCATGAATAATATATGACAGGCACAATACCAATATAAACATACAGTGGTGGCCAAATTTAATAGAACACTAGTTCTATTTTCACCAGCTAAAAATGGTTTTAAGTCAGTTATTTCTGTTTTTCTGCTGTAGTGTCAGCAGGAAATATCAGTTTGCATTTCCAAATGTTCATTTTGCCATTAATTGTAATAATCCAGTTGTGAGATTTTTGTCTGACAACAGATTTGATCTGATCATCATCCAGTCTGTCTGGAATGACATGAAGAAACAGAACAAACTGAGACTAAATCCAGAAGAACTGGCAACGTCTCCAAGATGCTTCAAGAGATCTACCTGCTAAGCTACAGTACTGCTAAAAGTTTTAGGCACTTGTGTAAATGTAAACATGCTGTAAAATGAGGATGCTGTCAAAAAAATGTCATAAATAGATTTTATTAATCAATTACTAATATTAACTCCATTAAATCAACATTTGTTGTGACCATCCTTTGTGTTTAAAGCAGCTTTTGCCCTCGGTGCACTTGCTCATAGTTTTGCAGGTAGGTTTCTTGGAGACGTTGCCACAGTTCTTCTGGATTTAGTCTCAGTTTGTTCTGTTTCTTCATGTCATTCCAGACAGACAGGGGTGCATTTCCCAAAAGCATCATTAGCTATCTATGGTCTTAAGTTCCATTGAATTCTATTGGTAACGACGGAACTTGGGACCATAGTTGCTTTTGGGAAACGCACCCCTGGGTGGTGATGAGATCAGATCTCTGTGTGGAGCACTGTCTGTTGTCAGACAAGAAAATCTCACTGGATTATTACAATTAATGGCAAAATTAATGTTTGGAAATGTACTGCAAACCATTTTTAGCCGGTGAAAATACTAGTGTTCTAAATATGTTGCCCACCACTGTAAATATATATGTATACAATATGCATCACATGACTCAACATGTGTTATCGTTTTCAAATACCTCCGTTTTAAACAGTTCACACTACAATGCGAAAAATGTGTTTCAAATGTATCAATTTTGGATAGTTTTCAAAAAGTTACATTTTCCTTGACAAAAACACCATCTCTATGTAGACGCAAGGCCAAGACGATAAGAAAAATATGTTTTCAAACAAATAAGTTAATATCCAATTGCAAGGATGCATATGCAGCCCATGCTACTTGTTATTGCTGTTCAGTACAGTACAAAATATTATGCACCTTGTCAGCGATTTAGTTTGAGTGCCGAATGCATTGTTCTTAAACTACAACTGCTTTGTTTTGGATTGCACATCTCTCATTAGCTGTACGGACATGTGTAAGGCTGCACGATATATCGCATGCGATATTTAATGCTCATCTTGTCAGTAAAGCGGGTCCTGTAATCAGTGGTAATTTCCATCACATGTAGCAGCATTTACCACATCGTTGTTCACTGACAAGCTCTGCAAAACCACGTTCATTGTCAACCTGGATTTGCGCAGCTTGTTAGTAAACAACGGCTCTGACAAGATGCGCATTAAATATCACATGCGATATATCGTGCAGCCCTAGTCATGTGTACCTTTTGAAAGTATGTTCATGTTTTTCTCTTGGTTCCTCTGCAGAATACATTATCCCGTCTCCCTGTTATGTCTGGGAAACGGGCTCACACCAACAGTATGGATGGGGAGCAACAGCAGCCTGCGCAGGTGTGTTTTTAGTCCTTATGCTTTTATCACAAATTATCATCTTTGGATTATTATAAAAATATATTTAATGGAAAAACATCCCACTTTTCTCCAGAAGAAAATTCGCAAGATAGATACAGAACCGCCTCAGAGGTTCAGACCTGCGGCTAGTGTTGTGCCCCCAAGACGCCCTGTGGCAGTCAAAGCTCCTGGTAAGTTATAATGAAATTTAACATCTCGGTTTAGTTTTTCGGGGCCGTTTGACTTGGCAGACGGGTCTTCATGTTTTCTCTTTTCTTTACCAGCCAAAGCTCTTCGTCCAACTGGAGCTGCAACAGTGGCCGTTGCCCCTGCAAGAGGTATTGATATTGCAAAACACATGCTTTAACTCAGCGGTTCTCAATTCCAGTCCTCGCGCCCCCCCGCTCTGCGCATTTCTTATGTTACTCTTATCACTTCAGACGTTTGTTCTATTCGATCGTAAGTGCCCTGCGAAGTGGACATCACACGATATTCCTCCATGATTCCAGTTCGAAGCGAACGTATTCCATTCATAGTGAATTGAAGTGTGCGAGATGTGAATTTAAATTGTGTATATTTACAGACGTATATTATGTCACACTCGTCTGTGCGTGAAGATGTTGCGCAGCCCAAATCCATTAATGAATGTTCTGAAGTGAAGTAAACTTCAACGGATTTCCCCTGCCCAGGGAGTAGGGAGCATGTCAATCGGAACACAGTCAATGCACGGAGCGCACTTCTAAGGAGCTGATTATATGAATCAGGTGTGTTAACTAAGAGAGACATGCAATATATGCAGAGCGGGGGGGCGCGAGGACTGGAATTGAGAACCGCTGCTTTAACTGATCATAAACACACAAAATCTCATGTAAACACTTCTAAAATCAGGTCATTAGCACAAACTGTGGGTTAAAATATTTTATTTATTTATCTGCAAATATCAATGAGTACCATCAATATGATAACCACAGTAAATGTGAATATGCCAACTTAACATCAACGTTGTCTTTGCATCAAGGTGGCCAGAGAAAACCTGTTGCAGCAGTACCTAAAGGTAAAACATACATGCATATGTGGGTCAAACATTTTAGTCTGCAAGTAATATGATACACTATAATAAAATGGATGACTTATGGCTAATTTATCCACTTTCAGCAGCTGCAGGTTTAGGTGCGTCACGGAGGCCAGGATGGGACCTGAAGGGCAAAGTGAGTGACATGGAGTCCAAAGTCAATAATTACCAGAGCAAAATAAAATCGGTAAATCTGGAAAATGATCATCTGAAGAACTCTATAACCAAAGTCCAAAAGCATAAGGCTGAAATCGAAGACGAGAACAGAGGTCTCAAAAAGCGTCTCCGGTAAACATGTTAAAAATAAATAGTTATTTATATATCATTATTAATGAATCAGAACCTGGTGGTCTTTTATTTATTTGTCTGAGAATATTCCTGGTTCTGTTCTAGGGATTGTGAAGAGGAGCTGGAAAATCTGGCTACTGTGAAAGATGACCTGACGCAAACCTCTACGGAGAGAGATGGTCTCAAGAAAGACCTCAGCAAGCTAAGCGAGGAGCATAAGATTTTGGAAGGACTCCGGGATCACTTGGAGTCTGAGCTCCGCAAAATACAGGTAAATATTCATACAGCCACATTTACACCTTTAATTAATATCTGTTTTGTGTAATCTGATTCTGTCAAACTCTTGCTGTGTCTTTCTCAGACTCAGCTCACCATTCAGACCTCTACACTGAGGCAGTGTCAGGACAGTTTGAAGGAGAGCCAAGAACTGGTCAGAAACCTTGAGGAGACAGTGGGCCGTCAAAGAGAAGAGCTCCACCTTGGAGAAATGGAGCGAAGGAAGCTCCACAACACTATTCAAGAGCTGAAAGTGAGTTTTCATAGATTTGTTTGGAGAATATAAAGCTATATTGTTTATTTGGTATGTGACACCGTGAAGTGATAAATCATAACCATTTAAGACATAATACATTCTGTTGGTTGCTTGGAGTCTGTTTGTCACAATATGTTGGGTAACTTTTCTTAAAGTGAGATTGTCCAAAATCCCTCTTATATATTTATGTATTTAGTAGAGGTGGGCATAGATTAATTTTTTTAATCTAGATTAATCTAGATTAATTTTGGAATTAATCTAGATTAATCTAGATTAAAATGGCTCATTTGAATTCTGCCGAAGGCATTCAGAATATGTGTGCTACCCAAATAATGACTAAAAGTAAGTCTTTGAGAACGGGTTTCTCAAGCTAGGTGGCGCATTAGACCAGGGGCTCATCTCCTGTTTCCAAAATGCATCACAAACTTTAATCTCTTCCTGTCCCAATCCCACGAAAAAACTGGAGGAAAATCCCGTTCCACTCCCGGAAGAATGACTCCCATTCCCTCCCACTCCCGTGTTGTTGTTTTTTTTTGTTTTTTTTCGATAACTGTCAATTACAGTAAAAATATAGTACAGATCACAGCGTGCCCACCTTATTAGTTGAATAAAAACCCAAAATGTCGTTTTTTGTTATTATATTGAACTGAAAGCCATCTTATTATGCACAGTGTTGCACAGATAAAATTTCATGTAAATCATCCATGCTAACACACACGTCTTCTATTTTTTTTTTTTAGACATTTCACTCTCTATAGATATAGTTTTCTATGTACTGTATTTTTAGATATATTCGAGTTTCGAAGTTTCTCGCTCAAGTTCACGAGACCTAAAGCGCATCCTGTTTGCTTAAAAGCGCAACGTTTCGTTGTTATTCTGAGTGCACACAAATAAACGTAGAGTCTTTACAGATTCGAAAGATGTATTAGGCTACTTTTATCTGTATGACCAAAAATGACGGAGATTTTAAGAGCAAGTGAGCGCACCGGAGCCTGTCCTGCAGCAAACGCGCTTCCACACAAACACTTCAATAGCGCACATTTCTCTAGGTTAACATCATATTGAGCGGCCATGTAAAGTTGCTACTACATACATCTTTCAGATGAAAAGCCATATTTGAGGTTGATGAATGATGAAGGAGCGTTTGGATCAGGGGCGGCGCTAGGGGTGGGCTAAGGGGGCTGAAACATTCTGAAATGTTTTCAGAAAAGCCCCGAATGTTTTTATGACCATGCCCTGTACGCATCATCATCACTGAGTTTTCATGCGCATTAAAATGATGAACCGCAGTTTACTCCCGTCAGGAACCGCCCACGGAAGCTCGTACTTCTGACTGACATATACACTTGATAATAAACTTCATATAAACTGGCCAATCATCGATATGAAGTAATAGCAGATCTTGGATCTTTGGGCTTAGCCCCGGATATCCACTCACCCTAGAATCGCCTCTGGTTTGGATGTCCTGCTCGATTGTATTACCACACAGACCAGCCGTTAACAATCTGTCCATCACGGACTGCGAGCCTCCAGTTCGAAGACTCGTTCTCGCCCCCTACAGTGCAATTCGGCTAGGTATACATCCGCGCTAAAATATCAGGGTGAAAGTCATCATAGCTTGCGTAGTATAGACCCAGCTCCCAACCCAACTTTGAGAATAGATTAACGGCGATATTTTTTTTATCGCCGATAAGAGTCTCACGTTAACGCAGCACGTTAACGCCGATAACGGCCCACCACTAGTATTTAGTCATTTATGTTCAAATATGCATTAATTAATCTATACCCTCTGTTTTTAGGGCAACATCCGAGTGTTTTGTAGGGTCCGCCCACTGCTGACTGGCAATCCTCCGTCTGATATTCTGCACATCCAGCTGCCGGCCCATGACAACAAGACTCTTACCCTTGCCAAAACGGAAGAGGTACATGCTTCCCATCATGCTTCTGGTCTTATGGATGTTAAGTTTGGCATTGTCTCGTGTAGCCAGACCGAAGAAGACCGAAGGCCTGGACCTTATCACAGCTTTCATTGGCCAAGGAGCGCCTGAGACTGACTGACATGTAAAGCAGTTGATGTTTCGAGCATTTAATTGTGAAGTTGATGTCTCTACAAAAACATACCAACATCAGCATGCAACCAATAAATCTGAGGCAGAGACTTAATTTGGTATAACTTAATGCATGTGACCAACAGCCTTTGAAATCCCCTCTTCTCTTCCTCAGTCGCACACAGGGCGCACCGCTGACACTCAGAAGAGCTATAACTTCAGCTTCGACCGTGTGTTCGGGCCGCGTGACTCTCAGCGGGAGGTTTTCGAAGAGATCTCCCTGCTGATACAGTCTGCTCTGGATGGGTACAACGTTTGTTGCTTTGCTTATGGCCAAACCGGCAGCGGGAAGACCTTTACTATGGAGGGGAGCGATCTGGAGGACTTGTGGGGAGTCATTCCACGTGCTGTCCAGCAGATCTTCAAGTCTGCCAAAGCACTCCAAGAGCAAGGGTGGCAGGTAAGGGCGACATAGTTTCCTATGAAATATTTGTTGTTCAAATAAGGTTAAATATGTTTTGATTGTAGTTTTTTTCCCCTTCAGGGCATTCACTGAGTGGTGTTGTTTGTGGCCTCCTCATGGTTTGTTTATTAATAGATTGTTTCTGTGTTGGTATTTTTAGTACACCTTCACTGCCAGCTTTGTGGAGATCTACAATGAGACTCTTCGAGATCTTCTTTACACAGGAAAACCAAACAAGAGACCTGAGCATGATATCAGGAAGGTCTCCAACAATGAGATCACCGTTACCAACCTGACTTACCAAAAGGTCAACAATGAAGATGAGGTACTGCTCATCACATGATCGCACAGTGATATTAAGATAACAGTACTTTAAAATTCATAGTAATCTGTGTTGTATTCGATCTGTTCACACATGAGTGTGCCGTTTATTTCTTTCCTCATGTCTCAGGTGCACAACTTGATCATGCTGGCAAACCAGAACCGGTCCACAGCCCGCACAGGCATGAACGATCACTCTTCACGTTCTCACTCGGTGTTCCAGCTAGACATAGAGGGGCAGAACTCTGATCGAGACACCAAGTGCAAGTGTAAGAGTCACAGAATCCATTGATTTAATAGATAAACTGCACCTCATAAAGGAGAATGGAGGTCCAATTAAGAGTAGTCTTAATTAGGGCTGTCAATTTGCATTTCGAATATTCGTTGAATTTAAAATAAAAATCCACATTCGAATGCAAAAACTTTGCCAGGCAGATCAGTGGGGCACGAAATGCGATGATGATGTAAGTGCCGTTGCTTTTTAATGTTTGTGTTAATTATCCAGTTGAATTCAAAAAGAGAACATCATTGCGGAGGTGATGTTGTTTACGTCTAAACTGAAACCAAGCCGTTCAGACTGAATGCATATTTTGTGCGTCTCTAGAGGGACATCTATCACCGTTGCACTCGCGTCAAGCACAAGAGAGCCGCATGCTCAGAAAGGCATGTCAAATTTAGTCAATTTTTTTAAAACATGTCTCAAGATTTTATGGCGGTCTGTTTCCCATCCTACTGCATCTCGTGTTTTTAAATGAAAAAAGTGTTCATAGACTAATTGTTGAAGTAACGTAATTATATTTGATTTATAAACATGCACTTTTTCACAGATAGTCATGTTAATTTATTTTTATAAAGGTGCATTAATAATATTTTGCTCATTGCGCCCTCTTCTGGCCTCAAGATAGGAGACAACCCCCCCCCCCATGAATGTCTTTTTAAATTAAAATATAATTTGTATATTGATAATATTTAAGTGCAAAATTCTAACTTAGTTTTTCAGTCATTTTGACAGCCCTAGTCTTCATATTGAGTTTGTCCATAGTTATATTTGATATTGATGCCTGACTTTAATTGTATGATTGATTTATTGTTTGCGTTTCAGCCGTGCTGTGTCTGGTGGATTTGGCCGGTAGTGAGCGAGTGCAGAAGAGTCAGTCTCAAGGAGAGCGATTCAAGGAGATGACCGCCATCAACTCTTCCCTCACCAACCTGGGAATTGTGATCGCCGCTTTGGCCAGCAAGGCATGGTTTTAACTATACAAAACCAATTCTGATTATTGGAAAACATATTACTCTCAATATCATAGTTTATTTTTAAAACCAAAATTGCAGTCTTCTAGATTTCTTGGTGCATTATAAGTAGTGAGCTATATATGTTGTCTTGAGGTATATGACTTGCTGTGCTATAATGATTTCTCACATTAATTTTCCTTCTGATCATCTACAGGAGAACTTTATTCCCTACCGTAACTCAAAGCTCACGTACCTTCTCCAGAACTGCCTCGGAGGCAACAGTAAAACGTAAGTACATGTTTGTTTTATTGTCTGGGATGATATTTTCTTTTAGGGTGTTGCAGAATCTAGTTCTTGTGATTTTAAGGTACACGTTACTCATTTCTTTTCCTCTGGACAGTTTGATGTTTGTGAATGTATCACCTGAGGAAGAGAGCTTCGGTGAGTCGCTGAATTCTCTGCGCTTCGCCAGCAAGGTGAGCGATCTCATGGGATCACATCAGTGTTTTTAGTTCATGAAAGTCTCCTAATCTTCATAGACACCGTCTATAACTCACTTGTACTGTGTTGCAGGTGAACGACTGTGTCATCGGAACAGCCTCCGCTAATCGGAAGTAGTCCAGCTGTCATTTCCACTGTGGTCATTTGTAAAAAAGTTGAACTTTTTTTTAATTATTGAATTTCTTTAATCTTTTATCCTCATCTCTCCTGTCTTTGGTATATTTTTATATTTCTGTGATGAATTTTTAATGTTCTATCTTACTAGCAAACCATTTTTATTAATGTTTTAACAACCACCAAATGCATATTTATTTCATTGCATCTTGGAAGGGGATCAATAAAATTTCTATTTTGGCATGTAATGCAGTGATGAGACTCATTATGATGCCAAGTGGACAAAGTTTGGATAATTGTGTTCTTGTGGATATAGTTTGTATTTTTATGGAAATGCAATTGAGAATTGTTTCTCTTACAAGTTATCATGGTAATCAGTTTGTCAAAATACTCTAATAAAACTGAGGTAACTTGGACTTTGCTTCTGTTCTCATAAGAAATAAAATTGAACCAACTCTGAAAGCTTCTTTCAATGTTTAAAAGATATGCCATGGTATTTATACCCAATATAATAAAAGTAATAATTCTGTGTTTCTGGTCAAATGTTGTAAACATTACCATTGAACATGTCATACCTATGAGGGAAATCAATGCACACATGTCCTCTTCCATTTTAAGGATTGGTTTTATTTTCGTTTGAATTTTTTTTGTGACTGTTTAGTTTAAACAGTACAATTACCAATTGAATTGATTAATTTTAAACCCATCAGCATACAATAAAGGAAATTTAAGACCCTCCTGGATAAAGTCGTTTTAGATGAAGCATAGCTAACTGCTCTGTTGTTGAAGTCTGGAACGATGGTTACAATTTTAATAAGATGGTTATAATTTCTAATACTCTAAAACAGCACTTGTTGCCATGACAGTAGAGAATAGGATCCAGTGTTTGCTTCTCTTTTTAGTCGGCCGAGTCTAGAGCAGCTGTCTGGGATTTCTTAAAGGCAAAACCAGACTCCGAGCCCGATGTCAGTCCACCATTACCCTCGGCATTCCCGAACGGTGGGAAACGTCGATCTATCATAATGAAAACCCCTCGTTTGAGTGCCTGACGGACATATTCAAACCGGTAAGATATCTTGCTTGATAAAACGAGTGGTTTATGAGACGATCCGCTTCCGTGCTTCTTAAGGCCACACGGAGCGGTTTCGCGGCGGCTTGCTAATGTAAACAAGAGCCGTGATCGAAGCCCTGATTTCAGACACGAACTCTTTTAAACGGGGCTTTGGGAGTTTATACGTGGAGAATATTATTTTAATACACTAACAGCGAGCTTGCGAAACCCACAGACTGTTGACCAAACACCAATGCAACTTTAATGGATACCGAAATATTCACACTGAGGCATTATAACAGGGTCTGAGGAAACTATATTCGTAATATATGTCATTATTAGACAACGAAAGACGATTTAACACGCCAATAAAGTGTTCATGCAGTGCCTGGTCAATGCCCCTTGTTCTTTGGACCTGTAATAGCATTGTCTGGGTTCAAAGAGAAATAAAGAATATTTGATCGAAATTAATGTTGCATTATGTTATGAGGATAATCAAAACACCTATTTTTAGTAGCTGTTTGTTCATGTGCTTATGTTATATATCTAAAATATGTTTATGTAACATTTATTAAATATATAGCATATCTTTATTATATAAACAGCATTTTTTAATGTGAAAGTGGCTGAAAGTCATTCATTTTCAAAGTAAATGTCATTTTTATGCAAATGAGAATAATTCCGTTGTCACTCTGGTTTATAACCGGACTGTGTGTGAATGTGTATTCAGCAATTTAAAACAGGACTGAGCCATATTCTGTTGCTGTGTGAAAGTATCCTGTGTAAATGTGAAGTTGTGCCCCAAATGACGCACTACACACTATTGGTACACTATCTGTGTACTTGGTTGGAGTAGGTACTACATTTGAATTTGAACTTGCTTTGTGACCGTTAAAATATTACATTCTATTTATTATGAATATGGGTTGTATGAATGAAATTTGGACATGCTTTATCCACCATGTTGTTACTGCAACGCAGGGGTGGGGAACGTTGATCCTGGAGGACCGGTGTCCCTGCAGAGTTTAGCTCCAACCCTAATCAAACACACCTGAACCAGCTAACAAGGTCTTCAGGATGCAGTTAGGTTGATTGTTTCAGGGTTGGAGCTAAACTCTGCAGGAGAGTGGCCCTCCAGGATCAACGTTCCCCATCCCTGCTATTACGTGACCTACCAGTGTTAGATATGACGCTTCGCTGAACATAGTGTACATATTTATTCTGTGCAATATGTACTCAACTGTCTGATGCTGGATGACAAAATATAACCTTATATAATTCATACACTAAAGTCTGATAGTTCCTCCTCTTCCCGTATGTAATTAAAGCTGCAACAATTAATTGCATGAAGTGTCCCAACATTTTACACTTCGGTTAATTAAGTGCATCATCCAGACATTTGAAGTGCAATTTCTTTTTGGGATTTTCAGTGGGAACACACCAATCACATTATTTATGATAAAAATGGTGCAAAATAATGCATAAGAATAGTGCATAAGCATGCAAATGTTGACAAACATGATTTATTTTAAGATGCTCATCCCTTGCAGGAATGCAGTCGGTCACGGCGGAGCAAGGCTATGGGGACTCAGTGGTGCAGGTGTGTTTCCCCAGTGTGCAGGCGTCAGTGCTGGACAGCCTGAATCAACAGCGTGAAGAAGGTCATCTCTGTGACCTCTCCATCCACGTTCAGGGCCAGGTGTTCAAGGCCCATCGGTGTGTGCTGGCTGCATCGTCACCTTACTTCCACGACCAGGTACGTATTTACTGCGAGGCCTAGGTGGTGTAAAAGATCTCTTGAAACGAATTGAAGATCACTCTGATTGTACATGGACTCATCCCCTTGCTTACTGTTGCTAGGTCAGATAAGTGATATCCTATTAGGAAATTCTTACCTCAGTTGTTGTCAAACTCTTAAAAAAGAGACGCAATCAGATTGACTGAATTCTGACTGATATTCTGATTAATTAATTGCATATGTGTGTATTTACTGAGAAAAATCTAAAAATCAAGATAATTTAAATTATTTTTGAACACAAGAAGGTGTTGCATGGACTATAAATGCAATAAATAAATAAAACAATACATATGTGTAATGAAATATATAATAAGCTAGAATTTAAATCAAATTAATTCCATGATATTCTGATCAATTAATAAAACTGATCAAATAATTGCATATTAGTATGTTAGTATTTACTGAGAAAAGCCTAAAAATCTGAAAAATTTAATAACACGTTGCATAGACTACATATGGAAGAAATAAAACGATAAAGATGTGTAATAAAATATTATATAAGTGTTTTAGTATAAATTAAATACTATTCCATATTTGTATTAATGTTTTGAATAATTGTTTAATATTTTGTTTTTAATTTTAAAGTTGTAGTAATCAGTAATCGTTATTTAATAATTTAGGAACCGTTTTTAGTAATTCTTTCTTCAGTTTTAGTTATTTTACTTAAACTATACAAAAATGAGAACCGTTGCCTTGGCAACTAGCTGAAAAAATATGGTTTTAATATTATATTTTATTGCAGTAAATGTTTATTTTATTATCTATCAATCAATCTAATATAAATCTTTATTTTGTGTCGATATGACTTTTATGAGTGTTAAATACTGTCAAATGTATTTAAAGCTATATAATACAATTATTTATATAAACTAATTCATATAAATAATTTAAAGCTATACAGCACACATGAGGAACTGCAATATAGTTATATTAGACAAGTGCAAAATCTTGTCAGGTGTCAAGTTCTGTGACATTTCACAGACCAATTTTCTTTCACAATCAATATTATTAAGTCATTTAAAAAAGGCATACTAGTTTCTGTCAGATTCAGCTATGCAGTGTTTATTAGCCACATCACGGTCTTTGTTTCTGCGTTCCAGGTGCTGCTGAAGAACATGTCCACGGTCTCCATCCCGGCCGCCATGGACCCGCTGGCGTTTGAGAGCGTCCTCAGTTGCGCGTACACCGGCCAGCTGCGAATGCTTCGCGAAGACATCGTTAACTACCTCACCGTTGGCAGTGTGCTTCAAATGTGGCACATTGTGGACAAATGCACTGAGCTTCTCAAAGAGGGCAGGGGAGGTTCCAGTGGAGCTCAGGGAACCGGAGACAAGGAGAGCGCAGGGCAGAGCGGCGGCGCCAACAAGGTCGCCCCAGCGGACGGAGGAGATGCACCTTTGACTCCTCAACCTCTCAGCCGACCGTCCTTCAGCGAGAGCCAGTCCCCGAGCAGCACCAATTACTTCAGTCCTAGAGACGCACACTTCGGCGGCACGATGGTGACCACCGGAGCAGTGGGAGAGGGTGCTGTTCACTCCACCCCGACCTACTGCATGCCCTCCGGCGGAGAGGAAGGCTTCATGATCGAAGAAGACGAAGAAGATGATGACGAGCTCTTGTTTTCCAGGAAAAGAGATCGGGGAGGCAAGCGAAAGGTCGTGACCTCCGTCTCCGATCAAGAGGTGGGGGTGAGCGACAGTTTTGGAGTTTCTTCGTATCAAGATGGAGACTCTTCTCCACCCCAGAAGCGGCCGTCGTACAGTCAGCCGAGCATCATGCCCAGAAAAAAGTGGGTGGTGGTGAAGACGGAGCACTCGAGAGATGACGACCTGATCGTGGTTTCAGGAGGAGAGGAGGGAGGAGACGATGAAGAGGAACGAGAGATGGAGATAGTCAGAGAGAGGGACAGGACATTTAACATATCGAACGTTAGGACCCTCTCTGGACTCAGAGAACAAGCTGAAATGGAGGCACAGGTCAGTAGTTTTGCAGCAACTTAATTTATTTCAGGCTGGATAATATGCTATCAATATACTGGGTACCATTTTGTTTGTAATATAAAATAAATAATTATTTTAAATATCAATTATTTTAAAATGCTTTGTAATTTGTCCTATTGAGTTTGAAGACTGCAAAAATGACTTGTTAAAATATGAATGCATTGGTAGATTTCACTTTTTTTGAGCTTGTTTATACTTAACCCTTGTGCATTGTTCAAATTCACTACCCTTTCGTTATGTTCGGGATGAAAACATCCACTAAATTAACTGCTGTAAAAATTGATCTGATAAATATTTTTTTACCATTTTTTTTGCATAAATCTGTTAATCAACCTCAGTCCTGATCAAAACTAAAAATGTTTTTTTAAAAATCCAGGATTTTTACTCTTTAATTGCCAAGTTCATAAGTGATGTCACTGATTTTGGAAAAAAAACACACAAAATTACTTATTTTCAATATAAAAAGTGATTGTGGACTGGAATTTTTTTTACTTTTATCACAGTCTTGGGCATGTCCAAGATTAGGAAAAACATTGGCTTTGATGCATTGTTAGTTTTTGAGCAGCATCAGATTTACATTTTTTCTCCCTCATTTACTGTTCGTGGCTGTTTTTGCCCCATTGACTGCCATTATAACGACATTTTTTGATTGCAAAGCCATGACACCATATAATCATGCATTTTTGATTGTTGGTGGTTTTCCCTGTTGGGAAGAGGTCAAATTTGTAATTTTTACAGTTGATCACCAGGTAGCACCATTAACCCTTTAGATAGGCCTGTGCAAACAAAAGCTTAGTTTCTGGCTTGTATATGGAGTTATATGGAGTATAACAGCATATTATAGTATGTGTGTGTGTGAGTGTGTGTGTGTTTGTGTGTGTGAGAGAGAGAGAGTGACCTTTGTGCACTTACCTTGATGCGTCTGAGAAAATCTAAATATGCACCTCAGCTCTCAGAACTACATGGAGTAAACAAAAACAAAGTAAGTGTATTTATGCACCTGCTGCCTTTTGATGGTGAGAAGTATAGATGGTCTATGTGTGAAATGCTTGTCTTTTCTTGATGTAAAGAGCCATGTATAAAGCCAGTTTAAAACCTTAAAATCCTTCAGTGATACACTTTTCAATTTTTTTCTGTAAACAATCTACTCTGCATTAGATTTATGAACATAATTTATTATGAACCAAAATGCAACAACAACTTCAAATAAACTGAACAATGGTGCAAGAGTTGAGGATGGATGGAGAACTAAACAATTATTCTAAGTATTTAGTGTGAGAATTGTGTGTGTGTGTGTGTGTGTGTGTGTATGTTCAGTCTTTCCAGCAGGACTTGCAGCATATCACTTGGTGCTCTTTGCAAGTGTGTCCACCACAACAGATGCAAGAGCTGAGTGTTCTTTTTTTTTGTCCTCTGCACCACTTGCATGTTCCCCTTTTCACTCCTGAGCTGCTGGTGCCTGCTGGTGTCTGTGGATTTGTGTCTAGAGGGACAGCTGCAGGAGACTGAATCTCTCTCACCAGTGCAGTAATGGCACATACCTTGTGTAGAGTTTCGACACTTCCCTTGCAGCGGTTGTAATCTGTGGTTTGTGACAATACATACTGCAGCTCGCTGGAGGGGTCAGGCTGCATAATAATTTCTAAAACTTTGGTACAAGTCAAGTCCTTTCTCATGTTGCTTGCTGCTCTTCTCACCATCAAATGACCAGCAGGATGGTATGCAAGGGTTTAAATCCACTTATCTTGTTTTTATTTAGTCTGCACTTCTCACCATCAAAAGGCAGCAGGTGCATAAATACACTTACTTTGTTTTTGTTTACTCCATGTAGTTCTGAGAGCTGAGGTGCATATTTAGATTTTCTCAGACGATCAAGGTAAGTGCACAAAGGTCTTTCTCACACACTCTCTCTCTCTCACACACACACACAAACACACTATAATATGCTGTTATACTCCATATAACTCCATTTAAAAGCTAAAAACTAAGCTTTTTTTTGCACAGGCCTATCTAAAGGGTTAATTGTGCTACTTCATGATCAACAGTAAAAATGACAAGTTTTATCTCTTCCCAACAGGGAAAACCACCAACAATCAAAAATGCATGATTATATGATGTCATGGCTTTGCAATCAAAAAATGTCGTTATAATGGAAGTCAATGGGGCAAAAACAGCCACGAACAGTAAATGAGGGAGAAAAAATTTAAATCTGATCCTGCTCAAAAACTAAAAATGCATCAAAGCCAATGTTTTTCCTAATCTTAGACATGCCCAAGACTGTGATAAAAGTAAAAAAAATTCCAGTCCACAATCACTTTTTATATTGAAAATAAGTAATTTTGTGTGTTTTTTTCCCAAAATCAGTGACATCACTTATGAACTTGGCAATTAAAGAGTAAAAATCCTGGATTTTTTTTTTAATTTTAGTAGTTTTGAACAGTAACACGGTGAACACGGTGCATCGTTGAGTTTTGAAAAAATTTCAAAGCATTTTCCTAAAATATGTGTTAAAATAAGATTTGTCACCACAAATCATTCCATTTGCTGAAACACAAAAAAAGTTGTGGCCAAATTAACACTCAACAGCACCCCTTAGTGGACGAAAACGTCCCCAACAGCACATAAGGGTTAAAACAAGTGAAAAGGTCTGCCAGTGCAGTAATGCCAAATACACTCGCATTAAATATAGAGCGCCGTATATTCTCTAAAAAAAGTCTTAATATCTTATGCAGTGTTGCTTCTCAAGTCGATATATTCTCTCATATGTTTTAATATCTTATGCAGTGTTGCTTCTTAAGTCGATATATTCTCTCAAATGTTTTAATATCTTATGCAGTGTTGCTTCTCAAGTTTATTTTGTGTCAAGGATTTGAAGATATTTTAACTTGAAAATTACTTGTTACAAATAGGATTTTTTGAGTGAATTAAATTCTTGTCTTGGTTTCCTTACAGAAAAATCACCTTCATTTGAATAAATGAAGTAATATATTGAGGGTTTTTTCACACGTCCAGCAGTAAAACACTTGGACACTTGTCACATGTCTACAAATTGCATTAGATAAAACATATCAGACCAAGTAGCATTTGCAAACAAAGACTAGAGCTTTTCTCACAACCATCTTCATTTTTGTGAGCCACGTTTTACAGTCATGTTTAACCAATTGTTCTCAAGGTCATTTTTAATGAATGTATGAAGTCAGTTCCTCATGTGTTCTCACATGTGTCCAAGCAGAATGACCACCGGTTTAGTTTATTACAGTATCAAATAAACATGCTCCACTAGGTTTGACAACCAGAATGTCCCCAGGACGTTTTGTCTTAATTTTAAACAATATATATATATATATATATATATACTGCTTCATATTTTGAAACCAAATATTTCGAAAACATATCACTTCAAAAAAGATCTTGTGTGTATGTATGTATGTATGTGTGTGTATATATTTAAAATATATTTTTTAAGTAAATGCTAATATACTAGGGGTTGAACGTCTTCTGATTTTTAAAGTCGACTTTTATGTGATGAAAGTCAAGTCGAAGTCGACTAGTCGCTGATGACGTCATTAATTAACAAATAAGTCTGGAGCTGTGAAAAACACCTTGTGCACAGCCAGCTATGAAATATGACACAGCGCTGCCCACATGACTATTGCACCTATAACAGCTTATTTTTATCAGTTCTTCAGTCTTTGGGTCGTTATATTTCTCACAGATTCCTGCTCGTTCTAATTGTTCATTTTTGTGATAAGTTTGATTTTAGCTAGTAATTTGATGCTATAAAAATGGGGCGTGTCGTTATGGCTGATTGGGTCTGTGGGAGTTTGTGCGGAAGTTTGATTCCGTGGCTCCACTTTGCGACACTACTGCGCAGACTCTGGCTCCAAACGAATCTCTACTGCGCAGACTCTGGCTCCAAACGAATCTCTACTGCGCAGACTCTGGCTCCAAACGAATCTCTACTGCGCAGACTCGGGCTCCAAACGAATCTCTACTGCGCAGACTCGGGCTCCAAACGAATCTCTACTCCTCAGACTCGGGCTCCAAACGAATCTCTACTGCGCAGACTCTGGCTCCAAGCGAATCTCTACTGCGCAGACTCGGGCTCCAAACGAATCTCTACTCCTCAGACTCGGGCTCCAAACGAATCTCTACTGCGCAGACTCGGGCTCCAAACGAATCTCTACTGTGCAGACTCGGGCTCCAAACGAATCTCTACTGCGCAGACTCGGGCTCCAAACGAATCTCTACTCCTCAGACTCGGGCTCCAAACGAATCTCTACTGCGCAGACTCGGGCTCCAAACGAATCTCTACTGCGCAGACTCGGGCTCCAAACGAATCTCTACTGCGCAGACTCGGGCTCCAAACGAATCTCTACTGCGCAGACTCGGGCTCCAAACGAATCTCTACTGCGCAGACTCGGGCTCCAAATGAATCTCTACTGCGCAGACTCGGGCTCCAAGCGAATCTCTACTGCGCAGACTCGGGCTCCAAGCGAATCTCTACTGCGCAGACTCGGGCTCCAAGCGAATCTCTACTGTGCAGACTCGGGCTCCAAGCGAATCTCTACTGCGCAGACTCGGGCTCCAAACGAATCTCTACTGCGCAGACTCTGGCTCCAAACGAATCTCTACTGCGCAGACTCAGGCTCCAAACGAATCTACTGCGCAGACTCGGGCTCCAAATGACTTAATTTACTCAAGATGGCAGCGGCCGTACTGAGATGTATTCGCTTCACTTTTCTATAGTGGAAAGAAGCAGAGACGCGTCGTCCATCTTTTTTTACAGTCTATGATCTAACACAATAAAACTTAGAGTTATCTGTTTTTGCAAATAAACTTCATACATATTTTTAATAAATTCTTATTGTTTTGATATGTTTATATAGAATCCAATCACTTGATTATTTGTAATTTTTAAATGCCTTATTAATTGTGACAATTTAATAGTGTCTAAATATTTTTGTATATCAAATATTGTTAAAAATTAAATTAGGGATGCATCGATCCGATACTCAGGATCGGTATCGACTCCGATCCGGTCATTTTCTGCAGATCGGGTATCGGTCAGACGAGACCGATCCAAATCCGATGTTGTGTGTATACTATTCTAGTGAATTGGTGGGTTTTTGTTAAATGTGAGCCAAAATCATCACAATTAAAAGAACCAAAGACTTAAACTACTTCAGTCTGTGTGCATTGAATTTATTTAATACACGAGTTTCACAATTTGAGTTGAATTACTGAAATAAATTAATTTTTCCACGAAATTCTAATTTATTGAGATGCACCTGTATACAATCCGCGACCCACTCAGAACGGTCTCGCGACCCACTTTTGGGCTGCATACACAGCACTTTTGACCCACCAGTTGAGAAACACTGTAATAAATTGTGTCTAACAGAGAAGCATAGAAATTCTACATTGATAAAAAAAAAACCTGCACTGGTATCGGATTGGATCGGTATCGGCCGGTCCACAGAATTTTCGGTATCGGATCAGTTCTGAAAAAATGGTATCGTTGTATTCCTAGTAAAAATTGTCCAAAAAAATTAACTGACAGATTATTTCAGCAAATCAGTTATTGTTACTATAGTATACCCATAGATAAAACTGGATTAGAATAAGAGATGCAAAGATAATATAACGAAGTGGACAAAAATAAATTGCAACATTAAAAAACATTGATATTTGTGAGGTGCACCAACAACAACTTACCATCCTCAATTACTTAAATCTCTTTTTCCTCTAGGCTGACTATTGCCAGTCCTCAGAAGACTACCTCAAGTTTGAGAGGGGTTTGATGGACCAGACGTCCTCTCAACACCCTCCTGAGAACCCCGGTCAATGCTCCAGCAGGACCGTGTCCACCCTGCTCGGTTCGGGTCAGTCGACGGCCGCCAGAGCTCAGCTCTTTCCTCTGGATATGCAGGGAAACCAGATTCTCCTGTACAATCAAGCAGCCCTGGAGTCTACATCTCCATTAGGGCTCGCAGGAGGCATGTCAGGGGTGTCTCTAAAAAGAAGCCTCGAGCACGGAGCGGTACACTCACCCGGGCAAGGCACTTTGGGGAGCGGGATGGAAGGATTAGACGGTAGCGGAGCTGGAAGTTCAGGCAAGGTCTTCATGTGTCATTGCGGGAAGACGTTCACGCATAAGAGCATGAGGGACCGGCACATTAACATGCACCTAGACCTGCGGCCCTTCCACTGCCCCGTCTGCGCCAAGAAGTTCAAGATGAAGCATCACCTCACGGAGCACATGAAGACCCACACCGGTCTGAAACCCTACGACTGCCACGGCTGCGGGAAGAAGTTCATGTGGCGCGACAGCTTCATGAGGCATCGCTCGCATTGCGAGAGGCGCAGCAGGGCCGAAGGAAGAGCGGGATCTGAAAGGTCGGTCATTTCTCCACCACATCACATGAAGCTCCAGTCAACCAATGAGACTAGCATTGGTGCCAGAAGCGGGATCCCCGTTTTGTCTCCGCAACATTCCATGAGCCACAATAGCGTCTCTTGTCTCAACATGGCTGCTTCTGGGCCTCTTCTGGGAATCAGTTCTCAAAGTGGGCCGCATGGCCTTGGATCTAGCGTTTTGGGCATTGGTGGCAATCGTAGCAGGTGTGTGGAAGAAGTATGTGAGAGCAACGTTGACGAAAGCAGCGTCACATAAGAGGTTTCCCTCAGAAACCACCGTTCCATAAAACCAGAACACTTGTCTTCGGTTTCAAGGGACTATGGGCCAGATTTACTAATCAGGGAAAATTAGCGTTAGAACGCAATTCCATAAAAGCACAGATGGGAGGGGAAAGATCCCAACAACATCTCTTTTCCATAATGACCAGCGCAATCTACCAAGAGCACCCAGGTTAATAAAGTACACTTCCATAATGAACTTAATGTGCTCTATTTTCACGCACTAATTTTGTAATTAACATACAAAAAAATATGTTTTAGTACTTCTTAAGTGTACTCAACTTTGTTATTTTGGGACACTATGAATATGAACTAAAATGCACTTTTAAAATATCTCTGTATTTAGTTACCACTTGTAGTACACTTGAACCCATCTTTCATACACAGTACACTCAAGTGTAGTACAAGTGGTAACTAAATACATTTTTAAATACAGTGATAGTGTGTTCAAATTTTTTGTTCATATTCATGGTGTCCCAAAATAGCAGTTGAGTACACTATGTTGATATTAAGTTTATCTTAATAAGTAATAAAGAATAATTTTTAGTATATTAAGTATAAAAGTAGTGCGCAAAAATAGTGCACTTTAAATTAATTATGGAAGTGTACTTTTTTTAAACCTGGGCAGCGCAAATTACCGCCTGCTTTAAAGCATGCTTTTTGGACATTAAATAATGCCACAAATACCAGAGAATTGACGAGCGTAAATCTTAGTAAATCGCATTGCATGATTAATTTAAATGCTCTCCTCCCATAAATTGACAGATCGAAAGGCAAACTCGTACAAATGCATATTCAATAAGGTAAGTGGCAAAAATAACTGTCCATGCCTTTTCAGTGCAATTTGCCACTGTGTCTTTAGTAAACCCCGACAGGAGTTTTTTTTAACACCAAATGAGGGTTTGCACTGGCCCAAGCTGATCGTAAATCTGGCCCTGTGTGCACAATTGTCTGATTCTTTACCTCATGTCAGTGAGTGCTCCATTCAAGATGTCCCATATGTGTTCGATAATAATGACCAAGTGCCCATTGCTAGCTCACGGATGTATCTACTTAAAGACCAGGCTGCTGTGGAGACTGTCCAAACCGTATCCCGGCCAGGAATAAGGTACAGTCGCCATCATGTTCAAGCTGCCTCACTAGCACACAACATTCGTTCACTGTTGCTCTAAAGTGCCGTTCTGTTATTATATCATGTTGTACAGAGCTGTACATTACTGTAACTCATTTGGTCCGTTCTTGATGTGAAGTTTTAGTGTACTGTCACTCAACTATATACAGAAGATTCACTCTCAAAGGTTTTACATTTCTTGTTTTCTTAAGAGACAAGAATATAGTTTCCTCTGCACTTCGGTGTCTTATGGCCTGTTCACATCAAGGACGATAACTATAATGATAACTATGAAGGCGCATTTGCAAAAAAGGACAATAACAATAACTATACAGGTCTGTTCACACCAAAAACTAAAAGACTCATTCGCAAAAAGGATGAAAACTTTAACAATAACTATACATGTACATTCACATAAACAACGATAATTATTAGAATATCTATAAAGGTTCATTCACAAAAAAGGACGATAACTATGAAGGCTTGTTCACAAAAAGGTCATTCATTATAATGATAACTATAAAGGTCTGTTCACACAAAAAAAAAAATAAAGTTCACAAAATTGTTGTAACAATAACTCTTGAAGTTTGAATCTAATTCTAATTATAAATAATCATTCTAAGAGAATGGCAAAGTGCACATCACAACTAAAATGATATTGACTTAATATAATTCAAATCACTGACAGCCAATCAGAATGATAAAAGCACCAGAATCATACTTTAAAGAGGTCAAGCATTTAAAGTGGCAGACACCAAAAAATGCAGCACACACTTACAATAAACAGAAATGTATCGTACTTTGGTGTGGATGCTAATATAGATAGTGTTATAGTTCTTGGTGTGAACGGGCTTTAAAACTTAAATAATCATTACATTTTTTGAGAATAGCGACATCAATGAAGACATAGAGGCTGCCTTTTTTTCAGCTGATAGATTATAAAGAAATATATTGACAGCCAAAAAGAATCTATTCCACTTTAAAGAGCTCAAGCACGAAAGCACAGAGCATGCTTATACTAAACAGAACAGTATTGTGCTTTGTGTGGATGCTAATATAGTTATCATTTTGGTGTGAACGGGCTTTTACTGCTTGAAGGGCAGGGTTTGTAGGTAGTTGGATCACTAAATGAATCAACTTAAAGTGCATTTTGGCTTTACAGTATGCCCTTTTACCCATAAAACCAACATAAACAACACATCCTCAATACTGGTCAAAAGTCACAAGCACCTGGCATCCAACTACTGAACTCCTGCAGTCTTTTAGATGTAGCCTATAGTGAACCTGGAGTGATAGTTTACATGTTTGCCTTCCATGAAGGCCGAGACCTGATTTGAGAATGGATGAAAAGCTTGAATGAAGTATGCAAACGACATGCCAAATTAGTGTGAACGTCTGCAACTGCCAAGAACGTTTAAGACATATGAAGACGATGTAACGGATCCTGATTGGATCGATCAAGACTTGTTTTAATCGCCTGAGTGGATGTTTGGATATGTCAATGCAGTGATCAGTAGTTGCCTTGTACCACAGATGCACCACAGAAACCATATACCTCAAACATTTGTGCAACCGTTCAATATATTACAATAAATAAAACCAGGATCTGAAGATTGTGAGCTGGAAGGAATCACATATCTGTCGCTTATCCTCACATTCTTATTACTTTTATATCAAGCCTGTGTGTATTTCAGATTAGTGAGCAAAGTGGAAGTGTGAACAAGGAAATAAAGATTGAAATCTAATATAAAAATAACCAGTAGGTAAAAGCATGATTCCTTCTACAACTGTTGTGGTGAATCTGAACTAAATATGTGACGGGCCGTAGAAGACTAAGCCTTTTCCTGATCTGGACAGAATGTGTGTCAATGCTTTCTCAAGATCGTCAAATGAAAGAGAAATAAAGTGTTGTGCACAAATTATGATTCATTCTTGTCTTATTACTGTTTGAAAGTCAGTCAGTTTTTAAACGTATTTCCTTTACCCAGATCGTTTTAAAGTGATATAATACCATTATTTCCCAAACTTACACTAAAGATATTTGAAACATTGGAGTTCAAAAACTCATCTTTTGTGTTCTGCAAAATAGAGAGAGAATAAATATATTTTTTGGGCAAAATACCCCAAATGTATTTGTATATATTAGTGGTGGGCATAGATTAATTTTTTTAATCTAGATTAATCTTGGAATTAATCTAGATTAAAATGGCTCATTTGAATTCTGCCGAAGGCATTCAGAATATGTGTGCTACCCAAATAATGACTAAAAGTAAGTCTTTGAGAACGGGTTTCTCAAGCCAGGTGGCGCATTAGACCAGGGGCTCATCTCCTGTTTCCAAAATGCATCACAAACTTTAATCTCTTCCCGTCCCAATCCCACGAAAAAACTGGAGGAAAATCCCGTTCCACTCCCGGAAGAATGACTCCCATTCCCTCCCACTCCCGTGTTGTTGTTTTTTTTTTTTTTTTTTTTGCCGATAACTGTCAATTACAGTAAAAATATAGTACAGATCACAGCGTGCCCACCTTATTAGTTGAATAAAAACCCCAAATGTCATTTTTTGTTATTATATTGAACTGAAAGCCATCTTATGCACAGTGTTGCACAGATTAAATTTCATGTAAATCATCCATGCTAACACACACGTCTTCTATTTTTATTTTTTAGACATTTCACTCTCTATAGATATATTTTTCAAAGACGGAGTTTCGAAGTTTCTCGCTCAAGTTCACATGAGACCTAAAGCGCATCCTGTTTGCTTAAAAGCGCAACGTTTCGTTGTTATTCTGAGTACACACAAATAAACGTAGAGTCTTTACAGATTCGAAAGATGTATTAGGCTACTTTTATCTGTATGACCAAAAATGACGGAGATTTTAAGAGCAAGTGAACGCACCGGAGCCTGTCCTGCAGCAAACGCGCTTCCACACAAACACTTCAATAGCGCACATTTCTCTAGGTTAACATCATATTGAGCGGCCATGTAAAGTTGCTACTACATACATCTTTCAGATGAAAAGCCATATTTGAGGTTGATGAATGATAGGTGAGCGTTTGGATGTCCTGCACGATTGTATTACCACACAGACCAGCCGTTAACAATCTGTCCATCACGGACTGCGAGCCTCTAGTTCGAAGACTCGTTCTCGCCCCCTACAGTGCAATTCGGCCCACCACTAATATATATATATATATATATATATATATATATAGGGATATTTTGTCAAAAATATAAATTATTTATTATTATATAATTGTTTTATTATTTATCCACCAGTCTGAAGGAATAAATAGTCTTAGAAAAATCGAATTATACATTCAAGGCAAGTTTTTCACATATGCAACTTGGTTATTAATATAAATGTAAGTATAACTTTTTTAATATGGTTACCATTCTTTTGATGCATCTTGTCCTTTTGTCATGTCAATTAAATCCTCAATTATTTAAGCAGAGTAATTAAAAACAATTTTTAATATGACAATACTTGATCAATTTAATAGATCAATCATCAGCAGTTTACAGAAATCATTTCGATACCAAACGTCAAGTGCAGGAGGACTCTTAACTCTTGAGCTTTATCACCTGAGACCAGTTCACCCCAAAATACTAATTCTGTCGATATTCACTCGCAAGTACTTGTGAAATATTTTGTTAAGATGTAATCTGAAAAAAAAGCATCCAATGTTTGGAAACTGGAGCATGTAAAGTAGCTGGAAAATTCATTCTGCTGAAAAAACCCACTGTGCTCTATACAAAGTTCTCAACATGTAAGTCAAACACTACACAAAAGGGGAACATTTATTGAGTCGAGGAGGGAAAGTTCTCTTCCCCTCGTGACTCTTGGTACAAATGAGGATTGCATCCAAACCCTCAAACTAAATCCATAAATACAACAAGATAAACCCTCGGAGTAAGAATGTTTAGAGGCAAGTCCCATTCACAATATACCAAAATACCTCTAAAAAGCCTGAATGAATAACGAACGGCATGCCATTTTCCCTTGTATAAAGAGTAAACCGTGGCATTGTGTCCAAGTGGTTCAAAACCTGACTGAACCGGTCCTAAATCAAATAAAGATTTGTGTTCTGTTCACACTGGCAGGCACTAACGGAGCAGGACGCTGACTGAGATGCCAGCTCAGTACCCTCAATCTGAATCAGACAGAACGATCACTTCCTCTGGGTCACACTGAGTCGCCGCGTTCACCTGTGAACACATGAATGACAGGAGTTGATAATGATGATGCTGTATGGCAGGGGCGTCAAACTCAGTTCACCAACACACAAACATGTGTTTTCAGACAAGCCTGAAGGACTTGATTAACTGGATCAGGTGTGTTTAACTAGGGTTGAAGCCGTGGCCCTCCAGGAACTGAGCTTGACCCCCTGCTGTATGGAATGCAGAGTCACTAAAACTATTTCAAAAACACATTCATTGACACCAAATTAAAAAAACTACTTTGAGTAAATATTTCAGCAAGTCACGAAGCCAGCATTTCTCATTTTTGTTTAAAGTACTAAAATTACTAAAACTGAAAATAACCATTGAAATGAAACTGACATAAAACAACAACTAATAAAACCAACAAAATCACTAAAATGTTTCATTAAAATAAAAAAATCTTACTAAATTCTATCATTAACAAATACTACAATACTGTATTAATGATACAAAATGTATTATGATGGCCGAGAAGGCTGTAATGGAAGAGTCATACTAACATATTTGTATTATTAATCAATATAATTATTCTAATTATATTCAATATTGAAAATCATTATTTAAGTTATTATCTAATATTTATTAGATTTTCAAGCCTTGTTGTGTTTCTGATATATAAAGCTGAAATGTAAATTCATAAAGCTGATGCAAACCAATGAAACGTGATCCCTAAACTGAATCACAGCAATATTCCTCTGGTTGTTTATTTTATTTTGATTTTATTCCAACAAGAGCATACTTTTCTGTCTGTTTCTTGTATCATCGACCTCCATCATTTCAGTAAGTTTCCACACCAATATTTCACATTTGTGTAAAGCTTAAGTACTAAAACTCAAGCTGAAAATAACTATGAAATAAACATTTAAAAATAAATAACCCCAAAAAACAACAACTAAAATGTTAAGATAAACTTAAACTAAAACTATGAAGAAATAATATAGTACTGTATTAATGAAAATGAAAACAATGAAGTGATTTTACTGCGGTGACTGAGAAAGTTACAATGGAACAAAGTCAAATATTTGAGCTGTTAAAATCAGCCGTTTTGCTACATGAATGCCGTAATAATAACTAAAAGATAAAAGCACACAGTCACCTTATTTCTCTTAGGCGGTGGAGTGGCTCGTGAGCTCCTGACCCGAGTCGAACTGGATAAATCTTCTTCCTTAGGACAGCAGATCACATCCATATCCAGAGAAATATCACTGAAAAAACATAACTGCATGAAGCGAGCTCGGACTTATGTCGTACTAGATAAGTATTCACAATCATGATAAAAAAAATATTGGTGAAAATTTTTTTTTTTGTTAAACTGTACCTACACTGGTTGAATGAGAATGCAAATGTACTCTCTGACTCAATTTAATAATCAGTAAGACAGTAATTATTCTCCACCATCCATACTGTTGCTATGTATATACCCGGTACAACCTGTTTGCACATTCCTCTTGCACACCTCTGTTTATATTATTATTTATTAAGTCCACAGTATACTGTATTGCACATTTTACTCTTTATTTTTTCTTATTTTTCTTCTTTACCTATATTTATATATATACGCTTGTGTTGTGTTACATATAATTGCACTGTCCATTGAACGGACCTGACCTGATTTACATTTCACTGCTGATTATATCCTGTATAATTGAGTATGTGACGAATAAAAAAACCTTGAACCTTGAACAGCAGGTGGCGCTTAGGGAGCAGCAGCGATAGTGTTTCCTTGGTTGCTGATAAACACTCATTTAATATGCATTATAAGCAAGCAAGATACCATGTAAACTTTTCTAAAGAGAGTCATAATTTCCCCTCAGAGATACATTCATATAAACCCCCCCACCCCAAACGTATCGTTCATTTAACTTGAATTGTCACATATGTATTATACGGCTCAGAGTGCATCCCGTTACATCCCTATAATTGAATAGTTAATTATTAATTACACAGCTTCCCATGGAAAGTCTGCATGATTTATTCAGGTTTACCTTTTCCCATTGTAGACAGCAGTTTGGTTCTCGGTGGAGGATCGTTTCCTCTTCTTGTAGTTGCCCATCTCGTCGATCAGCAAAGGGCTTGTTTGAGGTAGTGGACTGCAGTTGGCTGATCTCATAGGGGTAGACGGTGTGTCCTGATTGGTGGAGACAGTCTCGGTGCAGGTAGTGGTGCTTTTACTGTGATTCGAGGAAATAAGTTCTGTCTCGTCGGTAGGCATAGGATCCAAAGTCTCTATGAACGGAGGGCTTTGTTTCGCCGGTCTGCCGTTTGTGTTTGTTTCCTCAGATGCCGTCTCATGTGTGCTGCTGTCTGGAGACCGCTGGTCGTCATCGCCCTGATCCTCCTCGGTGTCCTGCACGGATGATTTGATTGACAGAGGAGAGTTCTCATCCAACGGCTGATCATTGTCACTGTGGTTTAACTGCTCTTCTTCGGCATCCTCTTCATCATCATCTGAAACACATCAGCAAAGGAGAAATAGGTTTTCCCAACAGGAAAGGGAAAAGCAACATAAAGGAGGAGATGAAGATGATTTATGCACTTCTTACCTGGACCAGCTTGGTCTCGACTGGCTTGGATCTCCTCATCAATGTCAGGATCAGAGGAATCATCCTCTTCTTCATCTTCTTCCTCCTCCTCCTCCTCTTTTTCTTCCGGTTCCTCCTCCTCTTTTTCTTCCTCCTCCTCTTTTTCTTCCTCCTCCTCCTTTTTTTCTTTGCTGTCACTCTGCTGCCCATTAAGTGCCTGTAAATGTGACGGAAGGACAAACAGATTCAAGACTGCTCGTGGTTTCGAGGAGATTCTGGATTCATTTTGGACAATGCAGGAATAGGAATACATTTGATATATTTTATTTATATTTTCAATTAAGTCATTATGTAATATTACAACAGCATTATTTACATCAAGAAACAGGTTAATTTTATAACTTGTTTGTATTATAATTGTTTTAGATATTTGAAAACATTATTTAATGTATTAATTTTTATTTTATTTGTTATATCTAGCACTGGGCAATGATTAATCGCATCCAAAATAAAAGGGATTTATCATATATATTTATGTGTGTGTGTGTATTTATATTTAGATAATAAATATACACAGCACACTCACATATATTATATGCACAAAAACGTTTATTTCGGATGTGATTAATCACTATTATTTGTTGCCCAGCACAAGTTTTGCATTACTATAAAATAGAATCATAATTATTTCCATTAGTTTTTTGTATGTATGTATTTGAATACGTTTTAAGCATTTCAAATTTGAGATTGACTCTATAAGTGAAGACATTTCAGATTCTACTGGAGAAAGACCAAATACTGAAATGAATTATTAAACAAAACAAACAATATATAAGAATATATTTAGTTCTTTTACCTCTTTTTTCTGTCTGTCTCTCTCTTGTCTCTTCCTCGTTTCCTCCACCTCTATGTCTTCCTGTTTATTAGCGTATTTGGTGATGACCTCCTCCAGGCTGCTGAGAGCCACGTCTCTGTTTGAGCGGAGTTTGCGATGTAGAGATGGATCAGTGAGTGCGGGGTCTAACGCTGAAGGAAACAGGAAATTAATCTCGCATGCTGAACTTACAATCACTAAACATTACTGGAGTGAGTCCAGGCAGGTTTACATCAATCCAGAAATGTGCTGAAATCGTTACACAATACTAACACAATAAGACTTGATTATGTTGTCTAGCTGAATTAGAGAGTAACTGAATTGAATTACTAGGTTTGAAGGAGTCGGTGAGGTGGGAGCCGAAGTTGTAGACCATGTCAAGATGCCGTCTCTCCTGCAGTTTGTTGCCCGTCTCTCTGAAGGCTTCTTGAGCGATTTGAGTCATCTGTTTGCGGGTGAGCATGACTTTGTAGCGTTCGTTGGTGCGCTGAACCACCTTCAGGATATCTGTGTAGTCCGGCGGATTGTCAAGAGCTTCTGGACTGTTAATATAGCGTTCAATCTACAAACCAGAGAGAAAAGAAAACAGTAAAGATGAAAAGGAAAGCAAAGGAAAATGATATTCATATTCATTATTTTCTTAATATTTGCCCCCCTAGATTTAATTCAATGACAATTTATTTAGATAGTACAATTAATTTCAACTTCAGTCGACCAATGTGCTTTCCAGTAAGTCATTAGAAACAGAAAAAACACACAACAATCAAACAAACAGTAAAGTTATAACATCATACAACTATGCCATCAACCATACGCTTTAGAAAATAAAAATGTCTTTAGCCTGGACTTAAAAATATTAACAGAAGAAGCTTGTCTAATGGAGAGTGGCAAGGCGTTCCAAAGCCTAGGGGCAGCAATACAAAAAACACGATTTCATTCAATGAGCAATTTTTACCTTTATGAGGGTGCATTTTTTTTTAAATCTGATTCATTTTAAGAAAACATCAAAATTGGTGATTTTCTCTGGTGATTTCTGAAGCTATTTAATTTTAAAGTTATAGTTCACCCAAAAATGAAAGTTCTGTCATTAATTACTCGCCCTCATATCTTTCCAAACCTGTAAGACCTTTTTTCATCTTCAGAACACAAATTAAGATATTTTTGAAGAAATCCGAGAGCTATCTGACCCTTCATAGACACACATGCGTAGACTGACATGGAGGAAAATTAATTGTTGAATTTGTTTTGTTTGTGCACCATAAGTATTCTCGTAGCTTCAGAAAATTACGTTTGAACCACTGATGTCACATGGACTATTTTAACAATGTCTTTACTACCTTTCTGGGTCTTGAACGTTGTATTTGCGTTGCTGTTTATGGAGGGTCAGAGATCTCTCAGACTTTATAAAAAAAAATCTTAATTTGAGTTCTGAAGATAAACAAAGTCTTATGGGGTTTGGAACGACATGAGGGTGAGTAATTAATGACAGAATTATCATTTTTGGGTGAGCTATCCCTTTAAGTTTACAATTAATTGCTGATCAAAGCTTCACAGAAAGGTTCTTCAACCAAACATCTGTTTCAATCATGTGATCACTGAACAAATCAAACAAACTGATAAATCAAAATCACTCAGTCTCTGGTCCAATGCAAGAATGAGGAGTCAAAGAAAAACTATGGTATACTGGAATATTCTTGAGCACTTCAAAGCATCATCAGCTGAGCTCAAGGGATGTGCTCTTATGCTGTTGGAGCTCAGTAATTTCAGAAAAACATTAATAATGCAAGATGCCCAGACTGACAGACTGTGAGAGATATAAAGGGGAGGAGAATTGATATTTGTGTCAAGTTTTTCGATAAATAACACCCCACTTATAGCACCTCTGAAAGCGTCCTCACGGAGCAATTAGAGAATCAAGATGTCCTTCAAGACGGCTAACGGTTATTATCATAGGCTTGAGGACAGAGGAGTGGGGAGTAATGAGAATCTACAGAACTAATCTTGAGGAAAGTGAGTTCAGAAGCTAAAGAAGCACCTTCTTGTTGATCTCAGGGTAGCGTGTTCCACTGTAGGGAATCTTCTGCTCCATCACTCGACCCGTCAGTGTGTTGCAGCCCTTCAGCTCACACAGTTTATCATAGATCTTCATCATCTGAGACCACAAAGACAACATTAAAGATCCGAACAAGAACTTATAACAGCCGGTAAAATCTCATTACTTCAAAGTCAGTCGATTGTAACAAATGGTTTGATTTAATATGACAACATATCATAACATCCAGAAATTTGTCCATTTAGGACTATTTATAGAAAACAAGGTACAAAGACTTTTCTGAAACTTTCTATTTAATTGAACCAAATCAGGAATGAAACGACTTACCTTGCGTTTGAGCTTGTGCTCCTGAATATAACTGGAGTCCTCCTTCTCCAGATCATCTACACTCAACTCCCGCTCCTGCAGCCGCCGGATCTCCTCATTATACACCTTCAGCAGGTTCTCCAGGTATGCTATCTGAAACACAACATGAGACACACACACAAATACAATGCACATGAATATACAGTCAGTCAAAATCTCTCGGCTCATTTCAACGTCCACAAGTATAAAGCGCAACAGTAGCATTTCAAGAAATCATTTCTATTCATTTTATACACAATGAAATATCTTTAACATCAACAAATAAACCTTTTGGCATATAACTAGCACAAACAGATATTTTTAAATTCTGTAGAAACTTAATTATACACTGTAAAAAAAACACTTATAAAAGGGCACATTGTATGAAGCAATTATCCACATTTATTTTTTTTTTTACAGGCGTTTTAATTTTGCACTTTTTTCCGTTGTTTTATGATTAATGGAAATGTCTGTAAAATTACAGGATAATATCCAGGCAGAACATTGCCAGTTAATTTTACATGGTTTATTTTTTATATATATATATATATATATATATACACAATGTATACTGGGAGTTCGTACAATAAAACACTTATGGACAAAAGTCACTGCTTTCAAATAGGAATATCACACACCCCACTTTAAATGAAACCGCATCCAAACTCTTTACTGATTTTGTTTTTAATCCCAATGGATACCCTGCTAATAATTTCCATCCCTATTGAAAATGACTACAACCAAATCTTCTGAAATCCAAGTGTTAATATAGAAATCCAAGAGCACTGACAAATCAAGCTTCTCAACATATAGATTCAGTGCATCTCTTAGTTATGATGGATTGCTCTAATACCTGTCTCCTTGAAGCCCTTTTGGTTTTCTTAGTTTCCTCATCGCCCTCTTGATTTTCCTCTTCTTCTTGAACCTGTACCTCCTCCTTTACACTTGTCCCGTTGCTCTTTTGCTCAGGTTTTGTCTGGGAGGGCACAGACTGTATGGAGGTCCTCTTCCGAGCGGTGTGCTGTTTAAGAACGGTGCACAGTTCATTAATGTAGACGAAGGTTTTGCCAGTGTTGGCCTGGGCTCGTGTGAGGCAGCGGCCCAGAGAGTTACGAAACTCCACCGATGACAGGAAGGTCGGCAGGGCCTTGGAGTATCTGCTCTGGAGGTAGGTCACGACCTCGGGATGGTCTTGAGAGTATTTGGAGCAATGTTCCACAAACTGGACGGGTAGAATAAAGGGACAGCATTGGGTTAGATTCAAGTGGGGAAAAATACAACATACTTTTAATATGATAACAGAAAAGTCAGTCGGTTTTATGGTAAATTTAAGACCAAGACCAAGTAAAGAAAATTCAGGGAATACATTTATTGGAACACGATGCATTAATATGGTCTCTTAATGTAAATATCTTATACTACAATGCTTTGAAAATACAAATTTCCTTTAGATTTCACTTACTTTTTTATTCATTTCACAAAACAAACTGTATATATACACAACTTAAAGCTTGAATAGCTCCGCTCCCAACCACTAGAATATGGAAATCACTTTTACTGTGTCTTATGACCGCACTCCAAAAGAAGTCATGTTCTTCATCAGTATTTCCCGAGAAAATGTCTACAGATTCTTAAATCAAGATCATTTACTTGAGAAGCAAAACTACGTAAGAAAATAAGTCTTGTTTTCTGAAAAAGTAATTAAATAAAGTGAGTTTATGATTAAAAAAAGAACAAATATCATCCAATGGGTTTAGAAAAATCAACTTCATTCAAAGGGAAAAACTAGTTTTTGTACCACATTGCCATATTTGTTCTAGTTTCAAGCATAAACATTTAATTGTGTTAAATTTCTGAGAAAACAATACTTCATATCTTCCCCTTGCATCTCAAATCTAAGGATGTTTAGATATATGTATTGGAAAACAGATATTCATTTTTTGCACTGCATGCAACATTTATTGTCATGAAGACTTTATGCATTTAAGACTTTCTGCTCCAATTTAAGACTTAGGGTGAATCCCATTTCTCTGTCTTACCCCTTCCCCTTAGTTTTGAGTGTTCATGTGAGAGTAAGGGCTGTCCCAATTCTGGTTTTGATCGAGGGGTAGGGGTAAGAGGAAGGGGTAGATAGCCCTTAAAACCAAGAATTTTCGTGAGCTTACTTGAAACCAAGGGGTACCAGAACACACTGCGGCCAGATCATCCAGAGAGTATTTTCATCTTAAATCATTTATTTAAAACTACGACAGTCTTGTTTTGTGCTCTACACAGTCCTGTAACTTACATATATATTTGCAACCATGCTCTTAATTGAAATATTTTTAAAAATCGCTATTTTTCGCTAACGTTACATCGCTGATTTGCACAACAGTCCCGCGTTTCTCTGACGAGAGAAAACATCACTAAAACCACGCAATCGACAAACACACACTTTTAGACGGAGAGTATGTGATCAAACACACACTTTTAGACGGAGAGTTTGTGATCAAACACACACTTTTAGACGGAGAGTTTGTGATCAAACACACACTTTTAGACGGAGAGTTTGTGATCAAACACACACTTTTAGACGGAGAGTTTGTGATCAAACACACACTTTTAGACGGAGAGTTTGTGATCAAACACACACTTTTAGACGGAGAGTTTGTGATCAAACACACACTTTTAGACGGAGAGTTTGTGATCAAACACACTTTTAGACGGAGAGTTTGTGATCAAACACACACTTTTAGACGGAGAGTATGTGATCAAACACACACTTTTAGACGGAGAGTTTGTGATCAAACACACACTTTTAGACGGAGAGTTTGTGATCAAACACACACTTTTAGACGGAGAGTTTGTGATCAAACACACACTTTTAGACGGAGAGTTTGTGATCAAACACACACTTTTAGACGGAGAGTTTGTGATCAAACACACACTTTTAGACGGAGAGTTTGTGATCAAACACACACTTTTAGACGGAGAGTTTGTGATCAAACACACACTTTTAGACGGAGAGTTTGTGATCAAACACACTTTTAGACGGAGAGTTTGTGATCAAACACACACATTTAGACGGAGAGTTTGTGATCGAACACACACTTTTAGACGGAGAGTTTGTGATCAAACACACACTTTCAGACGGAGAGTTTGTGATCAAACGCACACTTTTAGACGGAGAGTTTGTGATCAAACACACACTTTTAGACGGAGAGTTTGTGATCAAACACACACTTTTAGACGGAGAGTTTGTGATCAAACACACACTTTTAGACGGAGAGTTTGTGATCAAACACACACTTTTAGACGGAGAGTTTGTGATCAATCACACACACTTTTAGACGGAGAGTTTGTGATCAAACACACACTTTTAGACGGAGAGTTTGTGATCAAACACACACTTTTAGACGGAGAGTTTGTGATCAAACACACACTTTTAGACGGAGAGTTTGTGATCAAACACACACTTTTAGACGGAGAGTTTGTGATCAAACGCACACTTTCAGACGGAGATTTTGTGATCAAACACACACTTTTAGACGGAGAGTTTGTGATCAAACACACACTTTTAGACGGAGAGTTTGTGATCAAACACACACTTTTAGACGGAGAGTTTGTGATCAAACACACACTTTTAGACGGAGAGTTTGTGATCAAACACACACTTTTAGACGGAGAGTTTGTGATCAAACACACACTTTTAGACGGAGAGTTTGTGATCAAACACACACTTTTAGACGGAGAGTTTGTGATCAAACACACACTTTCAGACGGAGAGTTTGTGATCAAACACACACTTTTAGACGGAGAGTTTGTGATCAAACACACACTTTTAGACGGAGAGTTTGTGATCAAACACACACTTTTAGACGGAGAGTTTGTGATCAAACACACTTTTAGACGGAGAGTTTGTGATCAAACACACACTTTTAGACGGAGAGTTTGTGATCAAACACACACTTTTAGACGGAGAGTTTGTGATCAAACACACTTTTAGACGGAGAGTTTGTGATCAAACACACACACTTTTAGACGGAGAGTTTGTGATCAACACGTGTCTCCTCTGGTGACGTAGCAGCAGCTAGCGACGATGTATGATGACGTAACAGTAACCAAGTGGTGTCTCATTTCATAGGGGTATGTTTTCACCCCTAGCGCTTACCACTCGGTTTCGAGGGAACAAGGGCTAGGGGTAAGACGAAGGGGTAAGACAGAGAAATGGGATTCACCCTTAGTCAGGTCTTTATTTGTGAAAGTGTGAATTAAGACATTGTAGGACATGCAGAAATCCTAAGAAACCTTGTCACACAACATGACATTTTAAACTGTTGTCCTGTTCGCTATATTTTTAGTGAGTAGTCAGTATATTCTGAAACAGAAATATTGTTAAGAAACATACCTCTGCAAACAGTTTTTGATTCTCCGCCTGCAGGACATGCACATCCTTCTTCGCAGAAGCGAACGGAGACTGGGAGATGTGTGTTGGAGGCGGCAGCTGATTCTTCACAGGTGTCTTTGACTGGCAGTTCGTAGCGGGAGAATAGGATGTGGATGCAGATGTGGAAGCTTCTTCATCGTCATCGTCGAGGATCACAATGCTGTCCATCACTGCTCCGGCCATCCGGAAGGGAGGAGAGAGAATTTGCTGAGGAGTAATGAATGTGGAGGTGTCAGGCCTTCATTTCTATTACACCAACACCTGAAAACATACCAGTTACTCCTTATGATTTCACATAACCCCGCCAACACAGTACATAGATTTCAGTTATATTTAAAATCACAATGCACATTGCATTTTGATATCTCAACATCTACATAGTATGCATTGAAGTATTTAATATGTATTTGTTCAGCTTTTCTGTACATACTTGAGTACCGAGCATTGAATTGGTCAAGAGACAGTCAAAGTCCAAAATGAGATGCCAAAATCCGTATGTACCTAAATAAAAATATAAAAATCAGTGTAATACTTCTGCACGCAAGAGATATTGTGTTAATAAATGTATTAATATGGCCACTTAATTTCAATATTCGTAAATAGGTTGTATGGTCATAGAAAGTTAAAAGGAAAATGCTTTTTAAAAAAAGTTTTGGATGGTCACCGCAGTAATAAAAAAGAAACAAAAGACTGACTATAAATAATAAATTATGATTTTTACAATAATAACCGACATGACTATGGCATTTTGGCGGTAACTATAGTTCCTATGGTACCTTTTTTATGTAATTCCATAGCAACCAGATGTAATGGATGACTACGGCTAACGACATTTTAACATTATAATAATAATTTCATATTATATGACATTAATATAATATTTTAGGTTAGACTGCCCACTGATCTGGAGACTGTAACGTGAACGTTAGCTCTTTAATTCGGTCAAACAGTACAGCTTCCTTCCGTTTTTGTTAAAAGCCTTAAACCCTCGAACATGAATTGTAACTACATAACATGTCATATTTCTCACAATCTTAGAAAACCCATCGTAAAATTATTTTCATAAAACCTCGTTACTAATCGATAAATAAAAAGACAATCGGAAACAACTTACGCGCTCGGATCCTGAAACTCGGCGCTGGATCTTTGTACAGCTCAACATGAGACGCGCTGATTCGCTGGCGGCTAGTAATCTGATCGCTCATTGGCTGAGCGCTGGTTCGTGTTTCTTCTTCGATCTGGTTTGGACGCAGTACATTTGGATGCTTATCAGCGCCACGCAGGGAACAGGAGACCCCGACCCTAACAGAAACTCAGAGTACGTTTCTTCAATTTACACTAAAACTATGTGGCATCAAACTAAACTGTACTTAATGTCGTCAGATGTGCACCTTGTGTTTTGTTTCTCCGATATTCATCAGGTTCCCAGTGTGTTCAGTATGTGTTTCAGGCTAAACTTGTTTCACAAATTCAACTAAATGTGTATCTGAAGCCTGATCATCATTCTGGGGACCACATGAGTCAAGGGCAAGAAAACAGACTGCTAAGATCCCTATTATATTTCAAAAACAGGCCTTTTTGGAGCATCTGGAGTTTATATCTCACTTCAGTATGGTATATTTTTAAAGTGTGTTGTGATATTTTATTCAAAAATATGAGGTATGGCTATAACCATAATCAGTATGCTGATCAATATGCTAATTGTTTCAATGATTGCTTCGTTAGTCTTAGGTGCCTCCTAATGGGCAAGTATGGTTCTTTCAATTGGGCAGCACCAGTGAAGAGTGAACTAGTGAACTTTTCTTTTTGATTATTTATTTATTAATAAAAATTGGAAAACACTCTACTCCTCTACACTCATTGATCATACAGATGAATGAATTTATCAATATGATCTAATGGTTTCATAAATTCTGCCTACTGATGATTGATGAAATCCTCTCATTGCCAAGTTCTGTGGAACCTCATACACAAATAAACTTAATCAATAAAGAGAAATAGAATTAAAACACTAACTTTCCATTTTGCATTTTAATCCCATTTTTGGAATTTCCTGTTTGACTGATTGATTTAATTCCATCCTTAGCTAAATTAATTCTTCATATATTTATTCATTGCAATATGAATATTTATTTATTGTATTTATAAAAAATGTTTCCATTTATACTTCTATTTCAAAGGTGTAATGACTTCATTTTGTGTTCACTGCAGTCTAAGAAACCCTCATAGTGATCAGGTGATGTTCCCCTTGTCCTGAAAATCTACAGTTCAACCTTGAGACGAGGTACATTTTCATATGCTAACAATGTTTCAGTCAAAGTCCAAACATGTGGACTGTAGTTCTTCTGCTGCTTGAAGTTGTGCTGGTGAGTAAATTATGTTTTAAAGTTATGCACTAGTAGCTGGTGAAACACAAGAGCAAAACCATCAGAAACACACTGACAGAGAACCCTCAGAAAAAACAGGGGTGAGAGAAATGAAATAAGTAAACTATGAATACAATAAAAGGTGGAATTGTTTTATTTTTATTGAAAACAGTCCATTCATTCTGTAACATAAATAAATAGGGTAAAACTGGATTCTTTTTCATCGAGAGTGACCAACTGATAGGGATCTAAGGCATGTGTGTGGTCCCATGCAGTCACACCAGACAGCTTAAGTTTGTAGGAAAAATGATTTGTATTTTCGGATAGGATACTGTATCTGTAGGCCCTTTCAATGTTATGTTGATGATACTCAGCTCTATATTTATTCACGGCCCGGTGAAACACACCAAATTGAGAAACTTATGAAATGTATAGTCGATATAAAAAACTGGATGATGAATAATTTCTTACTACTAAATTCAGAAAAAAACAGAGGTGATAATTATCGAACCTAAAACTCTCACAAGTAATAACCTAGAACACTGTCTAACACTTGATGACTGCTCTCTCGATTCTTCATCATCAGTCTAGGTGTGCTATCTGATAGCAATCTCTCCTTTGACAGCAACGTTTCTAGCATTTGTAAAACTGCATTTTTTCATCTTAAAAATATATCTAAACTGAGACCTATGAGACAATGTCAAATGCAGAAATGTTAATTCATGCGTTTATGACCACAAGGTTAGATTATTGTAATGCTTTATTAGGTGGTTGTTCTGCATGCTGTTCTGCAAACTACAGATGGTTCAAAATGGAGAGTTTGTGATCAAACACACACTTTTAGACGGAGAGTTTGTGATCAAACACACACTTTTAGACGGAGAGTTTGTGATCAAACACACACTTTTAGACGGAGAGTTTGTGATCAAACACACACTTTTAGACGGAGAGTTTGTGATCAAACACACACTTTTAGACGGAGAGTTTGTGATCAAACACACTTTTAGACGGAGAGTTTGTGATCAAACACACACTTTTAGACGGAGAGTTTGTGATCACACACACACTTTCAGACGGAGAGTTTGTGATCAAACACACACTTTTAGACGGAGAGTTTGTGATCAAACACACACTTTTAGACGGAGAGTTTGTGATCAAACACACACTTTTAGACGGAGAGTTTGTGATCACACACACACTTTTAGACGGAGAGTTTGTGATCAAACACACACTTTTAGACGGAGAGTTTGTGATCAAACACACACTTTTAGACGGAGAGTTTGTGATCAACACTTGTCTCCTCTGGTGACGTAGCAGCAGCTAGCGACGATGTATGATGACGTAACAGTAACCAAGTGGTGTCTCATTTCATAGGGGTATGTTTTCACCCCTAGCGCTTACCACTCGGTTTCGAGGGACAAGGGCTAGGGGTAAGACGAAGGGGTAAGACAGAGAAATGGGATTCACCCTTAGTCAGGCCTTTATTTGTGAAAGTGTGAATTAAAAAATTTTAGGACATGCAGAAATCCTAAGAAACCTTGTCAGAAAACATGACATTTTAAACTGTTGTCCTGTTAGCAATATTTGTAGTGAGTAGTCAGTATATTCTGCAACAGAAATATTGTTAAGAAACATACCTCTGCAAACAGTTTTTGATTCTCCGCCTGCAGGACATGCACATCCTTCTTCGCAGAGGCGAACGGAGACTGGGAGATGTGTGTTGGAGGCGGCAGCTGATTCTTCACAGGTGTTTTTGACTGGCAGTTCGTAGCGGGAGAATAGGACGTGGATGCAGAAGTGGAAGCTTCTTCATCGTCATCGTCGAGGATCACAATGCTGTCCATCACTGCTCCGGCCATCCGGAAGGGAGGAGAGATAATTTGCTGAGGAGTAATGAATGTGGAGGTGTCAGGCCTTCATTTCTATTACACCAACACCTGAAAACATACCAGTTACTCCTTATGATTTCACATAACCCCGCCAACACAGTACATAGATTTCAGTTATATTTAAAATCACAATGCACATTGCATTTTGATATCTCAACATCTACATAGTATGCATTGATGTATTTAATATGTATTTGTTCAGCTTTTCTGTACATACTTGAGTACCGAGCATTGAATTGGTCAAGAGACAGTCAAAGTCCAAAATGAGATGCCAAAATCCGTATGTACCTAAAGAAAAATTTATTAATCAGTGTAATACTTCTGCATGCAAGAGATATTGTGTTAATAAATGTATTAATATGGCCACTTAATTTCAATATTCGTAAATAGGTTGTATGTCATAGAAAGTTAAAAGGAAAATGCTCTTTAAAAAAAGTTTTGGATGGTCACCACAGTAATAAAAAAGAAACAAAAGACTGACTATAAATAATAAATAATGATTTTTACAATAATAACCGACATGACTATGGCATTTTGGCGGTAACTATAGTTCCTATGGTACATGTTTTATGTAATTCCATAGCAACCAGATGTAATGGATGACTACGGCTAACGGCATTTTAACATTATAATAATAATTTCATATTATATGACATTAATATAATATTTTAGGTTAGACTGCCCACTGATCTGGAGACTGTAACGTGAACGTTAGCTCTTTAATTCGGTCAAACAGTACAGCTTCCTTCCGTTTTTGTTAAAAGCCTTAAACCCTCGAACATGAATTGTAACTACATAACATGTCATATTCCTCACAATCTTAGAAAACCCATCGTAAAATAATTTTCATAAAACCTCGTTACTAATCGATCAATAAAAAGACAATCGGAAACAACTTACGCGCTCGGATCCTGAAACTCGGCGCTGGATCTTTGTACAGCTCAACATGAGACGCGCTGATTCGCTGGCGGCCAGTAATCTGATCGCTCATTGGCTGAGCGCTAGTACGTGTTTCTTCTTCGATCTGGTTTGGACGCAGTACGTAGGATGCTTATCAGCGCCACGCAGGGAACAGGAGACACCGACCATAACAGAAACTCAGTGTATATTTCTTCAATTTACACTAAAACTATGTGGCATCAAACTAAACTGATGTGTAAACAAGATGTGTTTTGTTTCTACAGAAACAAACCCGATGTTCATCAGGTTCCCTGTGTGTTCAGTATGTGTTTCAGGCTAAACTTGTTTCACAAATTCAACTAAATATGTATCTGAAGCCTGATATCATTCTGGGGACCACATGAGTCAAGAGCAAGAAAACAGATCCCTATTATATTTCAAAAACAGGCCTTTTTGGAGAATCTGGAGTTTATATCTCACTTCAGTATGGTATATTTTTAAAGTGTGTTGTGATATTTTATTCAAAAATATGAGGTATGGCTATAACCATAATCAGTATGCTGATCAATATGGTAATTATTTCAATGATTGCTTCAACATAGGCTAAGAGTCTTATGGTTCTTTCCATTGGGCAGCACCAGTGAACTTTGGGTGATTTTCAGAGTATGACAGGTAAACAAGTTTGATGTATGACCCATGTGACCTCCTTATTGACAGCGGAATAAAAGTGGCTGATCTGGCCAAATTCCACCATTAAATAATTGGTCAGGTGGGCTGATAATAAATTGTGGCAAACCAGAAGTTTGGTAAATAATTGTGGCAGGTATTTTCTTTTTGATTATTTATTTATTAATACAAATTTGACAACACTCAACTCCTCTACACTCCTTGATCATACAGATTAATGAATTTATCAATATGATCTAATGGTTTCATAAATTCTGCCTACTGATGATTGATGAAATCCTCTCATTGCCAAGTTCTGTGAAGAAAAAAAGAAACATGGAACCTCATACACAAATAAACTTAATCAATAAAGAAAAATAGAATTAAAACGTAACTTTCCATTTTGCATTTTAATCCCATTTTTGGAATTTCCTGTTTGACTGATTGATTTAATTCCATCCTTAGCTAAATTAATTCTTCATATGTTTATTCGTTGCAATATGAATATTTATTTATTGTATATAAAAAAAATCAATTTATACTTCTATTTCAAAGGTGTAATGACTTCATTTTGTGATCACTGCAGTCTAAGAAACCCTCATAGTGATCAGTGATGTTCCCCTTGTCCTGAAAATCTACAGTTCAACCTTGAGACGAGGTACATTTTCATATGCTAACTTTTTTTCAGTCAAAGTCCAAACATGTGGACTGCAGTTCTTCTGCTGCTTGAAGTTGTGCTGGTGAGTAAATTATGTTTTAAAGTTATGCACTAGTAGCTGCAGAGTCCAATAATCATATTTAATAGGCCAACATAAATGTGTTATGTTAAAAATGTAATGTTTTGGAATTGACTTTAAAAGTCTCAAATGTAGGAGTTTTTATAACAGGGTCGGTTTCATTTGTAAGATTTATTTGTTTTTGAATATTTGGCTGATATCATTGTGGACTTGTTTCTTCAATATTTAATACTCTAATGTGGCCAGAGATTGTTGCAGATGTTTTGTTGTAAAAAGGGAACATTTTATTAAACATTAAAATGTACTCACCCTCGTGTCAATCCAAACCTGTATGACTATCTTTCTTCCATGAATACAGTTTTTTGTCAAGTGAAATATTTCTTTACTGCTGTGTCCGGAGACATTGACTTCCCAGAGTTCTCTATTGCTGGTCTGGTCGATGAAGGGCAGTTCATTTACTTCGACAGCAACACAAAGAAAGGCGCAAAGGATCGGTTCAACCTTTCTATAGGTATCATAAGTATACACAAAATGCAATCACAGAATACAATATTATTACTTGTATTGGAATGTTATGTCTTACTTGGCCCCAAAAATTTGGAAAATTCAGGAAAAGGAATACAAACAATACACATTTTTTACTTACTTTTAAATTTTTTAAAATAACAAAAATATGTTCAGTTTATTTGGTTTAAAGAAACTACGAAATGTAAGCCTAATTTTAAATTATTAACTAGTCTATTTTTCCCCCAAATGTTAAAAAATTAAAAGGGCTTTTAATATGACGACGGATCCAAATTAAAAATTTTTTTTCGCCCCGTTCCCCAACCTCTCCCACAACCACCTCCTCCCCACCCCCATAACCCTACACCCCCCCACCCCCCCAAACCCACACCTCACCACACCACACCACACCACCCCCCACCCCACCCCACCCCCCCCAACCACCCCACACCCTCCCCACCCCCCCCCCCCCACACCTCAACCCCCCCCCCCCCCAACCTCCCCCACCCACCACCCCCCCCCCCACACCACCCCACCCCACACCACACCACACCCACCCTCCCCACCACCACACCCCTCACCACCCCCCCCCCCCCCCCCCCACCACACCCACACCAAAAAGAAAAGTCATTATATTCTATGAGATAATAAAACATCAAGAGACATCTCAAATCAAATCACTTTTATTGTCACATTTTCTCAGGCGTGCCCGTTACATCGTAAGAAGAATGACATCTACGCTAATATTAGTCTTTTGCTTTCTTATTCCGAGGTCACCGTAGCCACCCGATCCGGTTCTTATCCAGCCCAGATGATCACTACAGTCAACAGATCCAGTCCGTATCCAGATCAGATGATCACTGCAGTCACCAGATCCAGTCCGTATCCAGATCAGATGATCACTGCAGTCACCAGATCCAGTCCGTATCCAGATCAGATGATCACTACAGTCAACAGATCCAGTCCGTATCCAGATCAGATGATCACTGCAGTCACCAGATCCAGTCCATAACCAGATCAGATGATCACTGCAGTCACCAGATCCAGTCCGTATCCAGCCCAGATGATCACTGCAATCATCAGATCCAGTCCGTATCCAGCCCAGATGATCACTGCAGTCACCAGATCCAGTCCGTATCCAGATCAGATGATCACTGCAGTCACCAGATCCTGTCCGTATCCAGATCAGATGATCACTGCAGTCACCAGATCCAGTCCGTATCCAGATCAGATGATCACTGCAGTCACCAGATCCAGTCCGTAACCAGATCAGATGATCACTGCAGTCACCAGATCCAGTCCGTAACCAGATCAGATGATCACTGCAGTCAACAGATCCAGTCCGTAACCAGATCAGATGATCACTGCAGTCAACAGATCCAGTCCGTAACCAGCCCAGATGATCACTGCAGTCACCAGATCCAGTCCGTAACCAGATCAGATGATCACTGCAGTCAACAGATCCAGTCCGTTACCAGATCAGATGATCACTGCAGTCAACAGATCCAGTCCGTAACCAGATCAGATGATCACTGCAGTCAACAGATCCAGTCCGTAACCAGCCCAGATGATCACTGCAGTCACCAGATCCAGTCCGTAACCAGATCAGATGATCACTGCAGTCACCAGATCCAGTCCGTAACCAGCCCAGATGATCACTGCAGTCACCAGATCCAGTCCGTATCCAGCCCAGATGATCACTGCAGTCACCAGATCCAGTCCTTATCCAGCCCAGATGATCACTGCAGTCACCAGATCCAGTCCGTATCCAGATCAGATGATCACTGCATTCACCAGATCCAGTCCGTATCCAGCCCAGATGATCACTGCAGTCACCAGATCCAGTCCTTATCCAGCCCAGATGATCACTGCAGTCACCAGATCCAGTCCGTATCCAGATCAGATGATCACTGCAGTCACCAGATCCAGTCCGTAACCAGATCAGATGATCACTGCAGTCAACAGATCCAGTCCGTATCCAGATCAGATGATCACTGCAGTCACCAGATCCAGTCCGTATCCAGATCAGATGATCACTGCAGTCACCAGATCCAGTCCGTATCTAGCCCAGATGATCACTGCAGTCACCAGATCCAGTCCGTATCCAGCCCAGATGATCACTGCAGTCAACAGATCCAGTCCGTATCCAGCCCAGATGATCACTGCAGTCACCAGATCCAGTCCGTAACCAGATCAGATGATCACTGCAGTCAACAGATCCAGCCGTATCCAGATCAGATGATCACTGCAATCAACAGATCCAGTACGTATCCAGATCAGATGATCACTACAGTCACCAGATCCAGTCCGTATCCAGCCCAGATGATCACTGCAGTCACCAGATCCAGTCCGTATCCAGCCCAGATGATCACTGCAATCACCAGATCCAGTCCGTATCCAGCCCAGATGATCACTGCAGTCACCAGATCCAGTCCGTATCCAGATCAGATGATCACTGCAGTCACCAGATCCAGTCCGTATCCAGATCAGATGATCACTGCAGTCACCAGATCCAGTCCGTTACCAGATCAGATGATCACTGCAGTCAACAGATCCAGTCCGTAACCAGATCAGATGATCACTGCAGTCAACAGATCCAGTCCGTATCCAGATCAGATGATCACTGCAGTCACCAGATCCAGTCCGTATCCAGATCAGATGATCACTGCTGTAGAATATCAAGGACCGAGTCAGACAAATCAAGATTCGATCGAAGCATGGTTGAAACATGAGGAGCCGAATTCCACAAGACAACAGCAGGAAGTCATAAATCAGACCCTAGCTCCAACCCGTCTGAATACAGCCTGCAACAGCAAAACCAAAGGAACACTTAATGATAATTCCAATGCAGGAATTCGGTAATACATTTGAGGAATAAATATTGATGGACAAAGAGATGCAACATGTGACCATTACATGTAAATCTGTGATAGAAATCACAGCTACAGACTGTAAAATCATCTTAAAGGACTTTCATTCTCATTGTTAATGAAACTAATCATTTCTATGCATAACTGCATATTATGTATGTGACCCACAAATTTGACTATCCTTGTTTTAATCATTGTGTTTGTCATGCTTTTAATTAGTATTGAATAGCGTAAGCCTTAAGGGTTAATGTCATGTTTGGTATGTATGAGTGTCATAATTATAGCTTTAAACATTTCTTCAAAGTAATTCTCTGTCAAATGTATCATATTCTGGTTATAGAAATCACATTCAAAAGGATACTTTGCAAGAGGATGTAAAATTCGGGCAATGTGACTGAACATGACATGTTGATTTATTGATTGGGTGAAGAAACAAAGCGACACCCAGAGCCAGCATAGGACCTAATTGGTCAAGACAACCATTGGGAGGTCCCTAAAAGGCCGAGATTAAATACCCAGGACACACTTCTGAACGCCCTCTTCACTTCTCCTGGCGCTCTTGAATTCTTCACTTCTCTTGAATCCTTTCTTGGATCTCTCTCTCTCTCTCCGGAAAAATGAACTCTCTCTTCAGCCATGTGCTCTGGACCACACCCAGCCAGTTGCTACCATGATGAGAAGAAAAGCCACCTAGTCTCTTTATTCTTTGACTTTAGTTTATTTTCTTTCCGTTGAGTTCGTGTGCTAAGTTGCGTTTGCCAAACTTAACCAGACCAAAAACTCTGCAACACCGGCCAAGAACCAACGCCCACTTCAATGACTCCTGAACTCTAAGCCAATCAGCGACTTCGGAGAAACCCTTTCCCGCAAAGACGGAGGACAAAGGGAATCTTTAAACACAAGAGCTGCAAGTACAAACCCCAGACTTTTGCTGCAACTGGTGTAATATTGAGAATAGATTTTAGCCTCATTGAAAAAGTCAATGCGAGTGTTAAATATGTGATTGATGATTGTTCAGGTTTATGCAATTGCACATATTGCTGTAAACGTGGGATATCAAATTCTCATTCTCTTAATCTAATCCTTTCCTCACTTTCTCTCTTTCTGCAACGCGTGAATGTGTGAATGCTTGTGTTCATGTGTAGATTAGTTTACATGTCTTAGAGGTATATAAATAAAGTCTTGTTTATATTGAAAAGAGAAATATCTTGTGTTTTGTGCTCATAAGTTAATGTCTTAATCTGTCGATTTTGTTACTGTGCTATTTAATAGTGTTTTCACTATATTTTGGGATTTTAATATCGAGTGCAGAGTTTGTTATACGGCTTGTTCGGTGAATCGCCGTGAAACAGTGAGTCTGTTCAAATTCCCTATAAAATCATTAATGATTCCCTTTGAGCTAAATTGACCTGTTTCCCTTATAACAATATATATATTATATGTTATCATTACACTGCAGTCACCAGATCCAGTCCGTATCCAGTTCAGATGATCACTGCAGTCACCAGATCCAGTCCGTATCCAGTTCAGATGATCACTGCAGTCACCAGATCCAGTCCGTATCCAGATCAGATGATCACTGCAGTCACCAGATCCAGTCCGTATCCAGATCAGATGATCACTGCAGTCAACAGATCCAGTCTGTTTTCAGATCAGATGGTGGACCATCACCTAGAGACGACCTTTACAGCTCTGAAGGTCAGTGGAGACCAGGACACATAGATGAGCCCCAGAGACAGATCTCCAGTGAGGACCTCGTCACCTAGACATCCATCTGGAAAAGACCCCTGGAACCAGTTACCCTTACAATCTGACTTTGCTGCAGTTGGAACAAACTACTGGTTGGTCTGGCCGGAGGGGAACTGCCCCCCCCGACTGAGCCTGGTTTCTCCCAAGGTTTTTTCTCCATTCTGTCACCGATGGAGTTTTCGTTCCTTGCCGCTGTCGCCTCTGGCTTGTTTAGTTGGGGACACTTCATTTCCAGCGATATCACCGACTTGATTGCACAGATAAAAAGAGAGACATTCAAGCAGCTGGCTGGGGAACAGTGTAAGGTGATCTTGGTGCATACCTAACGAGGACGGGACCTTTCAGAAGACGAGCACCCTCAGAGTTACACCTGATGAATGGAAGAAGAACTGGATTCTTTTTCAAACAAAGAATCTAAGGCATGTGTGTGGTCCCATGCAGTCACACCAGACAGCCTAAGTTTGTAGGAAAAATGATTTGTATTTTCGGGTAGGATACTGTATCTGTAGGCCCTTTCAATGTTATGTTGATGATACTCAGCTCTATATTTATTCACGGCCCGGTGAAACACACCAAATTGAGTAACTTATGGAATGTATAGTCGATATAAAAAACTGGATGACAAATAATTTTTTACTACTAAATTCTGAAAAAACAGAGGTGTTAATTATCGAACCTAAAACTCTCACAAGTAATAACCTAGAACACTGTCTAACACTTGATGACTGCTCTCTCGATTCTTCATCATCAGTCTAGGTGTGCTATTCGATAGCAATCTCTCCTTTGACAGCCACGTTTCTAGCATTTGTAAAACTGCATTTTTTCATCTTAAAAATATATCTAAACTGAGACCTATGCTCTCAATGTCAAATGCAGAAACGTTAATTCATGCGTTTATGACCTCAAGGTTAGATTATTGTAATGCTTTATTGGGTGGATGTTCTGCACGCTTAATAAACTACAGATGGTCCAAAATGCAGCAGCTCGAGTCCTTACTAGAATCAGGAAGTATGACCACATTAGCCCGGTTCTCTCAATACTGCACTGGCTCCATATTAAGCATCGTATAGATTTTAAAATCTTGTTAATTACTTATAAAGCCCTTAATGGCTTAGCTCCTCAGTACTTGAGCGAACTCTTATTGCATTATATTCCTCCACATCCGCTACGATCTCAAAACTCTGGCCATTTGATAATACCTAAAATATCAAAATCAACTGCGGGCAGCAGATCCTTTTTCTATTCAGCGCCCAAACTCTGGAACAATCTACCTAACACTGTTCGGGAGGCAGACACACTCTGTCAGTTTAAATCTAGATTAAAGACCCATCTCTTTAACCTGGCGTATTCAAATCCGTTAAAGGATTGTTAGGCTGCATTAATTAGGTCAACCGGAACCGGGAACACTTCCCATAAAACACGATGAACTTGTTACATCGTATGAAGATTGACGTCTACGCTAATATTAGTCTTTTGCTTTCTTATTCCGAGGTCACTGTAGCCACCGATCCGGTTCTTATCCAGCCCAAATGATTACAATGCCATCACTAAATTCAATAATGAAATGCCTTTAACTGAAAATGGGCGTTTAATCTTGTCATTTCACATTAGTGATACTCTATTTTCCTATTTTGATACTGTGCAGTTGCTTTGACACAATTTATATTGTTAAAAGCCCTATATAAATAAAGGTGACTTGACTGTAATTTCTTGATTGACCTGAAGAGAGGTCTGTAACAATCCAAAAACAAATAATGAACATACATTAAATAATCATCACCTGGCTGTTACATGATTTGTTTTGCTCATGTAAACTATATACTGTAGTATGTTTAGACCTACGTCGTTCCTATATGGTTGTGTTGGAAACTCAGAAGAGAAGACCAGGAGACTCTTGGGTATCTTCAGCAGAGAACGTGTTGTGTGGCGCTGCAGTCATCACACGTCTAATTAACGCATGTGATACATTATAGTTTATATACATTTAGGAGCAGTGCTTAGGAATGGAGACAAAGCACCTGGGTGACCTGATGTGTAGCCTGAATGTACTGTAAAAGCGTCTGCTAAATGCATAAATGTAAATATAAATGTAAATGTGACAACCTTAAACAAAGCATGCAAATGAAGTATTCAGTTATAGCAAACTGCCTCATTTACCCAGTCCTAGTCCAATCAGCATAACTACTCAAAGACTGGGGCAGGGGCACCAAGAGCCATTACAAACAAACGGTGAGAGTCTCAGTCATCTAGCTCATTTGACTTACAATAAGAGAACAAGAACTGACAGGAACCTCTTGCTACATACTTTGCTTGAGGGAATCATTTGTCTGATGTCAACATATTTACCTTAAATGCTAAATACAATGTACTTCACCTTAGTTTTTCATGTGATGCTACGTCAGAACATTGGTTCAGCATATCTTAAACAGATTCTTACATTTGTAATCCCACAATTGTTATTAAAATGATTTTATTATTGAAGTTATTCAATGTTGTTATATACAAATGTATTGGTGATAACCCAGTGCCAGTCTGTGAGTAATCTGATGTTCTTCCGCTGATCAAACAGGAGATTCTGTTCCTGTTGGCATCATTGTTTGTGCTGTGCCGCTGGGTGTAAGGTGTATCTGAAGAAGAGGTGAGGACGGACAGCTATGACAGCTTGTTCTTTCTTACACCGCTGCACATAAAACACAGCGCTTGAGATTTCTGGGATAGGAACAGATCAATGAACAAGGTTCTTAAAAGAAAGTGTATTTTCACTTTCTATTCATGTATTCGTGGACATTTGTTCATTTTGATATGTACAAAGCTGGAAATTGTTTATATTTCAAATGTATATATTTGTCTTCAGTGACAAAGAAAGAAACACGAATGCCATTGATTAATTTGAAGGATTTAAGTTTTATTTGCTTTTGATGTCAGTACCTTAGAAAAATCCTCAGAAATCTGATGTATGTTGATTCAGAGATACTAAATCACACTTTTGACTTAACCAGTTAGTGGAGATGTTTCCACAAGACAACAGAACATGTTCACGGCATGGTGCTTATTTCTTTCCATTGGCATAATGCTGCTTGGTTTGGCAAATCCATTATACTGAATTACAAGATGCTATTTTGAAATTAAATAAATATTATGATTGGACTTTCCAAATGTTATTAGATATTAGCTATTGTAGATAAAAATGCACTTTGCCACACACACCAATAGATCTAAATATATCAAATAGCAACCTTTTAATAAAATACCTATATTTTGCTGTTTGTGAAATATCACTCTTTGTTTTTTTTCTCTGAAAAAATAAGTATGCATTTTCTTTACTCTTATCTTTCTGTTCAAACCTGGGATATATCCTCCATTTCCTTTCTGAAATCATATATGTTATATACAGTTTTCATGTTTGGACAATAATAGTTGCACAATAATGCAACTCAAATACAGGAGCCATACTTGACCTACAAAATGGGACATTAGAACCCATAAAGTAATTTTTTTGTGCTTACAGAAAATGCAATTCAAATATGACAAAGAATGCAGCAACATGGTCTTTAGTTTGAGAAAATTAAGTAATAAAATGGTGAGTCTGATGTGTGACATATCCTCTGTATTTTGTCTGTTTATAACACAAAGTAAAAATGAATACACCTGCTGCATGATTCCCTCCTCCAGAGACTTAAAGAGTTAAAGACAGAAGGGCAGGTAACATCCTAATGATTTAACAAACAGGTCATAACTTCTTTGAATCTCCACACTAACTAGTATAACTGAGTTTACATCAATCAGCAGTATTTAAAATACAATCAATTTACATTCTACATTACAAAAGAAAATACAAATTCCAGCATTTTCTACATCATTTTATTTTTTAAATAAAAGAAATACAAACTTGCACTGCAAAACCAACCCAAACACATGTGCAGCAGAAGAAAATATTAAACAAAGACTGAAACAGCACACACTGAACTAGATTTTTTACAAGACCAGTTTCACTGAACTCTATTCAGCTTTAAAATCCCCTCCAGATCCAGATTTACTTCTCCTTCTACAGAAGAGACAAAGATACACAATCAGCAAACAGACAGTTATGCATGAAAACTAAAGATGAATAAAATGTAAAAGTTTTGAGAGCAAAAACAATTGTTATTTACCTTATCCTTTAAATCTGTGTCACTGGACTCTATATGAAAACAGAAAATATCCATAAATAAAACTTCATTAACATTAACATTCTTGGATGTTTAATATATTCCAGGATATACCATATCATGGTAACACTTTACAATAAGGTACCATTTGTTAACATTAGTTAATGTATTAACTAACATGAGCAAACAATGAGCAATACATTTATTACACTATTAATTCATCTTTGTTAATGTTAGTTAATGAAAATACAGTTGTTCATTGTTTATTCATGTTAGTTCACGGTGCATTAACTAATGTTACAAACACAACTTTTGATTTTAATAATCCATTAGTAAATGCTGAAAATTAATATTAACTAAGATTAATAAATATTGAAGAAGTATTGTTCATCTTTACTAATGTTGTCAACTAATGAACCTTATTGTAAATTGTTACCCATATCACAAACACAATTTTAGTCTATATATACTTCAACACAGTATTTTTTTCTATAGAACAAATCATTCTAATGTGTGATAGTGATACTAGGAACAAATCTAATATTGTAGTGATCAGACTGAATGACTTACCAGAAGAGCTGAATGTCCAGGAAAGAAACTTTATCATGCCGTAAAGAACAAGTGCAACAGCAACCATCGCCATTGAGTCCTCGATAGAAGGAGCACTGACACCTGATATCAACAACACATTAAATCAAGACCTTCTGACTGACATAAATACTCTTTTGGAAATGCTAATAGAACAAAAATGTTTTGGTTGTCTCACTCACAAAGACATTTGTTGCCACCTTTCATGTGTCAGTCTGTGACCGTGTAAACTCACCGATCACATTGAGTGTCGCAGCAGCTCGTCGTGTTCCTCCCTCATGTTTGGCCACACAGATGACGTCTCCACCGCGACCGAGTCCCAGCTTCCCCGAGTCCAGCTCCAGACGGCTGCTCTGACTGAAGGTGCCATCAGACGCCTGTCTGTGACCCGTTACACTGCCCTGACCCAGAGAACGGGACGTCCCGTCTGCCCCGCTGAACTCCCAGCTCAGATCCAGACTGTGAGGAGCAAAACCAGACGCCTCACACTGAACCAGCAGCACCTGCCCAGGAACCAGCAGAGGAAGAGGAGACGGGTAGATGGACAGAGACGGAGGCTCTGAAAGGAAACAGGCAGTGATTACTATTCTGCATTTAACTGTAATAGTTAGACCAGGTGGCTACAGCATCATATGCATAATAATTTCAAAAAGCATACAATCATCTCACCAACTATCTCCAGGTCCAAAGCTACCTGAGCCAGCAGGTGAGGAAGATAGACCGTGCAGATGTAAGTTCCTGAGTGTCTCACTTGAGCTTCTTCCAGAATCAGTGATGCGTTTCCTGTCTCATAGAGGCCTGTGACGTCGATATCGGCTCCGGACTCTGGTGACTCTGCAAACCGATCGTTCTTGCCGTCGTAAGCGAGGACCAGCCGTCCTTCACCCCTGAACTGATAACGCCACTCGATGGAGAATCCAGAGCCGTGAACCGGAGAAGATGGATCGACCCAGAACCCACAGTCTAACAGAACCGGTTCTCCCAGTCTAGAGCGGACCACAGGAGTCTTACTGGACACACTCAGAATCACTTCAAGAAAGAGAGAGAAAAGAGAGAGATTCATTTAACAAAGACAGTGTTTAACCCTCATTAAATCAGAAGGGTTCAACAGAGTTTAGTCCTTACTTTAATAACTCAAATTATCAAATACATGGATTGCAAATTCGTATTGGAATGCATTTTTTTTATTAAGAAACAAATAAAATATGAAATCACATCATAACATATATAGATTCAAATCTAATTGAAAGCAAATCAATAAAAAAAATACAAATCAAATTTTAAATCACATATTATAATATGTATAATATTACTACTAATAGTACTATCAGTAAAAATTATTATAAACTATATGCATTTATTATAATTGTTATATAACTTACTGTGCTGATATGAAGTATGTGATATTACATGCATTTATGCAATATATTAATACAATTTATATGCAATACATGAGAAACTTGGGCTCTACCTTTTGATTCTTTACTAATTTATTATGCATATAAAAATATTATATATTATTATATACACTAAAATGTAGGCTATCATTATTTCGGCAATATTTGAGATATTTGGTCTCTTCACCTTGTGGCTCTTTAGAAGCAGAAGGCGCTCTCATTATATTGGACAGCGTCAGCTGCTCGTCAAGTCCTTGTGCTGCCACTGAGAACCAATCAGCTTGCAGGTAGACTGGGCTTTGGGCGGAGTCAGTGAGAGCAGACGCCCATCTGACCATAGAGGCGTGAGGCGTGAAAGGGTTAATCTCACACTTGGGTTTGTTCACAGAGCCTTTGGGTGGATTCAGAGCAGCACTGCAGAACGTACCAGCGGGATCTGGAGGAAGACATGCATTAAAGTTTATCATCAAATACTAGACTTATACTTCAGAACAGGTGCCAATGTAGTGCTACATCTGTGGTTGTAGGCTAGAGTTGGATCTGGTTGGTGTAGAAAAGGGATTTAAATTAGTGGTGGGCCGTTATCGGCGTTAACGTGCTGCGTTAACGTGAGACTCTTATCGGCGATAAAAAAAATATCGCCGTTAATCTATTCTCAAAGTTGGGTTGGGAGCTGGGTCTATACTACGCAAGCTATGATGACTTTCACCCTGATATTTTAGCGCGGATGTATACCTAGCCGAATTGCACTGTAGGGGGCGAGAACGAGTCTTCGAACTAGAGGCTCGCAGTCCGTGATGGACAGATTGTTAACGGCTGGTCTATGTGGTAATACAATCGGGCAGGACATCCAAACGCTCACCTATCATTCATCAACCTCAAATATGGCTTTTCATCTGAAAGATGTATGTAGTAGCAACTTTACATGGCCGCTCAATATGATGTTAACCTAGAGAAATGTGCGCTATTGAAGTGTTTGTGTGGAAGCGCGTTTGCTGCAGGACAGGCTCCGGTGCGCTCACTTGCTCTTAAAATCTCCGTCATTTTTGGTCATACAGATAAAAGTAGCCTAATACATCTTTCGAATCTGTAAAGACTCTACGTTTATTTGTGTGCACTCAGAATAACAACGAAACGTTGCGCTTTTAAGCAAACAGGATGCGCTTTAGGTCTCATGTGAACTTGAGCGAGAAACTTTGAAACTCGAATATATCTAAAAATACAGTACATAGAAAAATATATCTATAGAGAGTGAAATGTCAAAAAAAAAAAATAGAAGACGTGTGTGTTAGCATGGATGATTTACATGAAATTTAATCTGTGCAACACTGTGCATAATAAGATGGCTTTCAGTTCAATATAATAACAAAAACGACATTTTGGGCTTACTTTTAGTCATTATTTGGGTAGCACACATATTCTGAATGCCTTCGGCAGAATTCAAATGAGCCATTTTAATCTAGATTAATCTAGATTAATTCCAAAATTAATCTAGATTAATCTAGATTAAAAAAATTAATCTATG